>JAFBJR010000101.1:6089316-6537168 GCA_016785285.1 Brachirus orientalis | reverse complement strand
AGAGTTCCCACAGATTTTATATTTTAGTGCATGAATACAGGGATGGGAACTGGAAGGCCAGTTCCTTTTATTTCTTGGAAAGGAAGTGACTTTATTGTTTGGTCTCTTGGACCCGATTCAGTGTGAGCCTATGATAATATCTGCTACAGCTTTCCTAGATGTCTTTAACTGGCTGTTTTTATGTTTTTAAATCCCAGCCTTATCACCGCACATGCACCACAACAACATGCTGCTAACGTAGTAGTAGGAAAATGGTCAGACAATGATTAACATGTGTTGTCATTTATTTTCAACAGTTTGTGATCCCCCCCCCCCCTTCCCCCCAAAAATGGAGTTGAATGAACTTTGCTTCTGTCTGAATCAGTTTTATCATTGACTTAACTTCTTTGAACTTTGAAGTTCCCAGCCAATGGAACATCCAACAGAAAACACATGGGTTTGACTCACTGTCTCATTGTTTATGATTTTGATATCAGGGCAGTGATACGTGAATAGTAATGACTGTGTAAATCTGAATCAACTGCACCACATTAGAAGGACATGGTTGGGCCCTTCATTTGCTTGCTCTATAATTCTGCTTTATCAAGAGCTTCTGTCCCAAAAGAGACTGCTCTAACATTCTTTCTGTCCTCAGACAAGAAAAAAAAGATTTGAAACAGGCTAATTTTATCTGGATGTCAGTTGGATGTCGGCCTTGTTTGTATTGTAGATGCTTCAATTACAGTCAGGGTTTGTAAATAAATGAAGAAGATTTATACACAAGCAATTAACTATTTTAAGTGACGGATATTCTTAGATTTTTTTTTCTTAGCAGTTCACTTAAATTGCCAGCAAACCAGTGTATTTGTGGATATCTATGTGCAATTATTTAAACAGCAGTAATTATCAGAATACAACTTTACACTATTGAGAGTTGATTTGATAAGTATCCTCACACTTTCGTAGTGAAGAAATGAAACCCCAAAATATCTTTGTAAGACTTTGAAAATTGAATATACTGAGTATTTTTAGACAGTTTTATTACAATGTTTAGTTGAGAAAAGGAACTGAAAAGTCAGCACACGGACACATTCTGACAGAAGAATTTATTGTGGAATATGTCTGTGATTATGGTTTCAATCTCCTCTCCAAACCACCGAACACATGATACATGGTTCTACATATTGCACCATGAATTACATCCAAATGGGGCTGCAATTAATGATAATAATAAATTATAATAATAATTAATTAATGATTATTTTCATGATTTATTAATCAGCTTTTTTCTTAATTAACTGAGTACTTGTTTGGTCCATAAAATATCAGAAAATGTTAAACAAAATTGTTGTTTCCCCAAAACTCAAAATGATGATATTCTCAAATGTCTTTTTGGTCCACAAAAAATTAAAATCAGAAAAACTAAAAAAAAAAAAAAACTAAATAAAACCAAATTCAAACCGATTATTCAATGATCAAAATAGTTGACGATTCATTTAGTAATCGATTATTGTTTAATCATTGCAGCCCTACATCCAAGTGTGTACTTTATCTCACAAAGAAAATCTGCTCATATATACATTTTAAAGGCAAAGAGTATAAAATTTAGCAACATTTACTGGTGAAGTTGCATGTTGCAGCTGAATATTCCTTCACCTACAGTATGTAGCCTTTAGTTGGCATCAAAAAGAATCACTTTGTCTATGTGAGTTAATATGAATGGCTCATTCAGGGTTAATGAGAAATAACAATTCACACCATCTGGCGATTGTTGAATTAAAGTTAAGTATAATTATTATACCACAATTTCACCTTAAATTTACACACTGGACCTTTGAACTGAAGATTTAAGGTGAGAAACCCTCCCCATTAGCAGACGAATATCAAAACATTCAAGAGTCAGTACAGTGAAGTTCCAACATCCAGGTGACATAACAATAAGCAGAACAGATGTGGAGTGGAGGTTAGTGGGCAGCCCTTCACAAGGACACACACTCTACGTGGAGTTCAGAGCAAGCCAGGGCAAACCATATATGCACATCATACCGTTCTCCCATATATGCAGGATGATAGTTTGTGCAGCAAAACCTGATTCTGTACAACAAATGGAGAGCGGACATTATTTGCAGCATGTGTGCAATGCTGCCTGTCGCCACTAGAGCGTGATGTGGGCCAGCTGCTTATATTGTGACCTGGCTCTCTGAAGTGGGGAGGCAGGACCTCTGATCTTTGGGTTGGTGTTGTGGTGGTGGTGTTGATATTTTATCACACCACCATTGTTAAAGAGATGGTTCCTGTCTCGATTTGCATGATGCACAACTTTGTTGCCCTCATTTCGCTATGTAAAATCAGTATTTGCATTGTGTTTGTATAATTGATACAATAATAGTGCACTCCTTTGTTATATGTTACATAAATAATCATTCATGGGTGTCTTATGCTATATAGTCATTTATAAGTGTTTTTAATGTGAGTATATATATATATATATACAGCATCTTAATGGTTGTTTTTGACTGGGCTACCTGAATTGCAACAGTTTAGCATTCGGCTTCTTGTCGTAGCCCGACCTACAAAGTTGTACGTGTCCTGTGATCCGACAGAATGACAGCAATGTTAGTGCTGATGTTACAGTGGTCATCTAAAAGTAAAGTAAAGGTGCAGAGTAGGGTAGGGACAAGTCAAACTTGAACAAATCCACACCCCATTGTGGTGTGGTTGAGAGGAAGCCACAGCGACCTGAACATAAATGTCAGACAACACTAACAACACTCTGAAATGTCATAACCATAACTTGCATTGCCAGACTGGAGTTAATGTAATACCTGTTCTGTGTTTATCCATATATATCTGTCAGTGATGTACAATATATAAAATGTATTATTTATTTGACACCATACCTACCACTTATTTGTAAATATTTACGGTTATATACATTATCTGCTACTTTATTCTTCTTCACTACCTGTGAGTAGTGCGTGTTTTTTTTAAATATTTCACTTCATATGTTATTAGTTACTCATAATACAAGACAGAACCAGCAAAAATGATAACACATTATTTTTTCCTCATGATGGAATTTATACGCTATCCAACAGAATATAAAATATATAAATAAATTTACCTTGGCTCACAACTTAGTGATGTTTGCAATAATTTAATAACATTGCATTATTCGGCAAATTGACGCAATGCATAAAGAGAACTTAAAGTGGAGGAACATTTTGATTGTAATGCTTGTACTTTTACAATTGCAGGACCTTTACTTCTCAATTGAATGGTTACATAGTAAGCTTTGCAATATAAGTGGTAACTAAGTATATTTACTAGGGATGGCACGACACCACTTTTTCGTATCCAATATCACAAACTCGAGCATCCACTGATACCATTATCTTTATTATTTTACACCTTTTAATCTATGAAGCTGTTAAAAATACGGTGGTGCCATTTCAAGCTATTTCAAAGAAACTATTCTCCGAATGTGTAACAAACATTCTCCCTTAAAGAAGAAATAAACAGCCCACAACAGGACTCAGCTAAAATCTTGTTGATTTTTATTTAGTAAAGCATGACATATGAAGGATTTTTGTATGTTACATTTTTATATGTCTGACATCTGATCCACTAATTTTGACCAGTATTGAACCGATACTGGGTGTTATATCGGCTCATCCCTAATATTTACCCCTCACTCTGTTCCTAAGTGCAGTAGTTTTCCTTCGACTTTATGCCATTTATGCTTCCACCGTTTTAAATACATCTACCATACATACGGTATGTGTTTGAGGAAAAGTAACTTGTCAAAAAGTACAATATTTTGCTCTTAAAGGCAGAGATGTAGATATACAACAAGCATAATAAAGAATTACATGTATAATGACATGTCATAATTCAAGTTCATGATGTCTTTAATTATCCTCAATTGAAGATATCTACATTGTGATTTTAAGATATCTTGAATTAAGAATGAAGTTGGAGATATCAGCTACAGTGGCACTAGAAAGATTTTTATTTTAATTTGTTTTGCTGAATAAGGTTTTGCATCAAAATGAGAAACAGTACAAACAGTATAAAGATATGTGTATGTGTAAGATACACATACAAAATAAAGACACAAGTCCAAAAGAAAAGACGAGAGAGAGAGAGAGAGAGAGAGAGAGAGACAGAAAAGTAAGAAACAATTCAGAATGTGACAACATGATTAAATAATTAAATATTGTCTATACAGGTCGGCTTCACACATAGAGTCCTCAATTTTGGATTTCCTTCACCTCTATTCCTATTGCATCGCAACAATTTTTTTGATTCATTTTTAGTTATATTCACTGACTTCTTGCCGTGTTTGCGTCCCAAAGGACAGCATAATAACATACGTTGAATGGACTGTGTGCTTGAAATTTAAATCATTGTTGGAAATTTTAAGGCTGCTCTAAATCAGAGGTCTCAAACCCGTGGACAGTGGGCCATATGTGGCCCTCCAATTATTTTCATGCAGTCACTTTTATCTGTTTTTCAAGTAACAGCTTAATTTAGCATTGCAAATATGGATTTTATTGTGAACTATACATTGTTCCATGTCAACAAAGACACTTTTATTGTGAAATTTGGTGAAATATTGTCACAAATATTGGTATGGTGATGTCATAATAGAATATCTATATAATATAATTTTCAACTCATATCGCCCACCCCGACTGAATGGTTGTTTTCACCTGCCCGGCCCATTAATGGTCAGGCTACATGCTCAGCGGCCCCCAGATTATTTGAGATTAAGACCTCTGCTATAAATATACAAGTTGGCAAAAAGAAAAAAAAAAAGCCCAGTTTTTGTGTTATTTTAATATGGACTAAATATTTAAATAATTGATGTTGTGAACATCACTAACATCTTCTTTTATTTACTGAAAATGTGCATAATTTAGTGTTTAATGATGTAGTAACACACACTGACACGCCTCATATGGATAAGGGGAGTACTGACACTTATTTTTTCCCACTTCACACACTGTTTTAAGTGAAGTAGCAGGAAACACTACACTGAGTTGTAATGATGGCTCCCAGATTAGTTTTTTGTAGAGGTGCAATGATTAATGGATTATTAATTGATTACCAAATTAATCATCAATTATTATCAATTGATTTTAGTGTTTTTGGTTTTTTTTTCTCGATTTTTTCATATTTTTTAGCTTCTTAAATGTGAACATTTTCTGGGTACTTTGCTCCATATAATGTAGAAATCATTAAAACAGAATTATTTTGGTTTGTGGACCAAAACAAGACATTCAAGAACATCGTCATGTTGAGGTTTAGTTAACACTGATCAATGTCTTTTTTTTCTTCTGACACTTGACGGACCGAACAAGTACTCGAGAAAATAGTCGACAGGTTAATCGATTAAGAAAATAATAGTTAGCTGCAGTCCTTGTTTTTTTTTAATTTAAAATACACAGTAAGTATAGCCTAGTGGCCCCCACCCACACACACGTTTGCAGTTCATTCAAAGTGAGGACCCTCATAGACATAATGCATTCTGTAGCCCCTTACGCTTAACCTTTACCCAAATCTAAACCCTACTAGGTATTAACCCTGGAAAAGCCATTTAAAAATGTGAGGACCAGACAAAATGTCCTCACTTTGATAAAATGTCCTCACTCTGTATGGTTTATACGATTTTTTGGTCCTCACAAAGCCATAAATACACACACACACACACACACACAGAGAAACACTGTAAATGGGTTGCCAGTTTGGGTCAGGGCCTCCTCTCGCGGGGGTGGGACCAGGAGAGGAAGAAGAAACACAGCCAGTTCCTGTCTCTCAACCAGCAGCGGTAACTACCACTATTTTACCACTTAGTCTGCTGACTCCTCTCCCTCTGCTCTGCCACACACGTTAAAAAATTACAGGTTTATTAATGTTATTATTTAACTAAGGTAGGTAGGTAGGAAGGTAGGTGGGTAGGTGGGTTTTCCACCCCCTCCCCCTCCCCCGCCCCCGCCCCTCCTGTTCCTCGGTCCACGGCTACTTCCTGGTGCCACAGAGAGAGGCAGTGCTGAGTTAAAGAGGCAGAAATGCTGATAGACATTCAGATAGAAAAAAATACGGAGAGAAGAGAGGGGTTGGAGCCGCGATAGGAACAGTTGACTGGATTCCCAGAAATTGAAAAACCTCTCTGCCTCCTCTTGTTTGTATGTGTTTTTCGGGTGGGGGGGCGGGGGGGGGAAATGTTTCTCTGTTTCGCCGAGTCGCCATTCTTCGTCGGTGCGTAAACTACCAGGCGCTGTGGATGACGGTTGGCTGCGGCTGAAACGGAATTGTAACGGGGAACGTATTCCTCCCTCCGACGGACAAGCCTCCTAGAGATTTTCCCCTTTTTTTTTTTTTTTTTTTTTTTTTTTTAATTTTTAAAATATGCTCACTCCTGTGTCATTTTAATCCACAGTCTCGGCCCAGGTGTTATTTTGTGCATATATACATACATACAGTTTTACGATTCCACAAGGAAGGGCTAGGGCGACGGAAGATGGGTTGTTTGGGCAACAGCAAGACTGAAGATCAACGCATCGACGAAAAGGCACAGCGAGAGGCCAATAAAAAGATAGAAAAACAGTTGCAAAAGGAAAGACAAGCGTATAAAGCCACACACAGGCTGTTATTACTGGGTAAGGCTGCTTTGTGTGTCGTAGCGCTATGAGAAATGTAAGCTAACCGTAATCCTTGTCGTTTACCGAACACGTAGCCCCATTTGACAGCGCTTGCAATAATATGTCATGGGGGTGGATATTGATGGAAGCGAGGCTCCACCAGATCCTACATTTAACTGGCTTCATTTCCACACAAAAAACACATGCTTTTGTTGTCACTGGAGGTCGGAAGGGCTTCACGCTAAACAAAATGTCCCCCTTTTCTGTGCTAACGTTGGTGACATTTTGTGTATTTTTGTGTGGTCTATCTTCGAAGGTGCGGGAGAGTCCGGAAAAAGCACCATTGTGAAGCAGATGAGGATTCTACACGTCAACGGCTTCAACGCGGAGTGAGTGCTCTTCGCTTCAATTATTCGCAACAGCAGCATTACCGGTTTGAAATATGGATACCAGGGTTTATTTTCATGGCTTCCCTCTTCGTGAATAACACTGTCGGAGACCCCAGTAGAGCCTGTGAATGGATTTTCCCAGGGCACTGCAGCGCCTGTCAGGCCCAGTATCCCATGCAAAGCAGCCAATATCTTTCCCCTCTCTGTTTTCCTCCTCCTCTTTTTCGTGCACATGTACACTTATCATACATACGTGAGGATCTCGGTATCACACAGATGCCAATTAATTCACTGTTTCCTGTTTCATGGGAGAGGGTGAAAGGTTGTGATCGACACAGGCCTATTGATGATTTGTTTTGCTGCAAGGCCTTGCATGGCATTGATCTTACCAGTGGTCTATTTTAAACAGGCCTAGTGCATGTCCTAGTCCTGTAACTGCACAAAAATCATCCCTTTTATAGAAGAGGAGGTGTTTTTAGAGGACAGAGACAATGCTTTTTTTTAAAAAAGCACTTGGAGAGTGCAGACCTACGACAAGACTGCTCAGTTTCCCACATTGTCAGTACACTTCTGAATTCAGATCTGTATCCTAATGTCCACCAAAATTGAACCATTTCTTCCCTGGCCCACAACACACACCCCCAGAAAATGCCATTCACATCCATCCTTTACTTTATGATCTATGCACTACAAATGGAAGCACCCAAAAACATAACGTCTTTGGTGGAAGTAAAAATTTGAAATGTCTTGACTACAGGACATTATACATCTATACTCTTAATGAAACTCATCTTGCATTTCCTCCATCTGCACATATTACCCCGTCCTTGACACCTGTAGTGTATGTAGAAATTAAAATACAGTCTAACCTGGTCCTGTTTTACTCTGAACCACCTTGATGGTAAATGTGATTTTGTCTCATGTAGTTTGTGTTTTTGTGACTGCTGCCTCACACATATGTTCTTTCCCTAATGCAGAGAAAAGAAACAGAAAATCCAAGATATTCGGAAAAACGTGAAGGATGCCATAGTGGTGAGTTTTACACACCTTTCTTTCCGAAAAAATGCTCAGCCACTCCCACTGCATTCGCCCTTTATCATACAGGCTTACAATCAGTGTTTCTGGTCATGTATTCTTTCTGTTTAATAATTGTTGTTTTTGTTTTCTCCCACAACTTTTGCTTTATAGACTATAGTGTCTGCGATGAGCACTTTAATACCCCCTGTACCGTTAGCCAACCCAGAGGACCAATTCAGAATCGAATACATCAAAAGCATAGCACCTCTCTCTGACTTTGACTATTCACAGGTAAGATTTTCATTCAAGTTTTTATTTGCATTTGTTTGCAAATGTGCTTATGAGACAATGAAACATGGACTAGAATGCATATCCTTTGTCTTTCTTGTGTTTGTGTGGGTGTTCAGAGTTGTCAGAGCTAATATTGCTATTCTATGTCTAATGTTGCAATTTCTGAGTAATTAGGGCTACATCCATGCAGTTTTTTCAGTTGAAACTGGCATTTTCCAGATGAGCATTTCAGCTCTTTATCAGAAATAATCTACATCCATACTAACACATCTGAAAATGTATATAATATGTGGCAATGCAAACAGGGAGAAGATCCTCTACTTTGTCATTGTTTGATTAGATTCAGAATATAGAGGAACAGAGAAACAACAGTGGAGAAAAGTTAAAACAAAGGTTTCTCTTTTTATGTCCAATAACACGGTGAAACTGAAACTGGAAGCAAGTTTTAAGTTTTGAAAGCCTTTCCTTCACACCTGACAGTCGAGTTGTAGCCAGTAACAATTGAAAATTCTTTGTCTCTGCTTGTTCAGACTAAAATGTATTCCCTGAGTTTTAAAAAAAAAAAAAAAAAAAGGAGCTCATCAGCTCTTTCAAACAGTTTGGGGTAGTGTTTTGATGAAACACTACATACTACACCATTTTTGTTTTGCATTTAGTAATTCTGCTCTGTAGCTTTAGTCCTTTGTGACGTGGTGGAGTCTTTACAAATAGAAAGCTAAAGGTGTTTTTCCTTAGCTTGAAAGTTAATAACTGTAATGACAAGTATGTATGCAATCAACCCTTTTAATTTAACTTGCAGCCTAAGAAGAAATACTGTTTGTAGATTTGAATGCAAGTTTGAGAGCATGGAATTCTTTTAACTGTGTGATCAGCCATTCAATAGCGTGAGGTCATGTGTTGGAAATGTAGATAATGTTTTACATAATTTTGTTGCGTGTTCCTTGTTTGTCATGTGGTTCTGCCAAACTGGAGTGACAAATTAATGCAAAGCTGTAGATACACTCATGAAGATTTGCATTTTTGTTATACGTGCATTTCTGTAGAAACTTAATGAAAGTTTTAACACACTGTTAGATCAGTCATGTGTTGATGTATTCATCAAAATGCTTGCTGTTGGTATTCTCATCATGTTCCATATTCCAGCCGTTGCCTTTTTGTACACCAACACCCTGCTGTTTTAACTGAAACTATAGGTTGATTGAAAGGCTGTATTGATAATCAATTATTTTGGGGTAAATGTACCAGCAAAAATAGCAAAAAACCTCCCACATTACAGCTTTTTTTTTTAATATTAGAACTTGCTGCTTATCTTTGTTTCACATCATTGCAAATGGAATGGCATTTAGTTTTGGACTGTCTGACAAAGCAAGACTTTTGAATTTCACCCGGGGCCCTTAGTGATTGGCATTTTTACTATTTTGTGATATTTTGGAGATAGTAATTTGTTGTTTTCATCTTTTGTGTATGACTTTTATATCATGACTTAAATTTGGATAGTGCTCAGGCCTTGCTGACTGGACAAGCAGTGGGTTGTTACTTTTTTGCAGACCTTAGGTCTGATCCCTACCATCCAAATATTGGTGTGCCTTGTCTTGTCTTGTCACTGCAACTTTAAAGCTTACAATGATGTTTCTCAAGATCCCTCACAAAAACTTCCTGTAATAGCACTTGAAAAGGTCCATTAAAAGGATGTGGGTGTTAATTTTTGAACAGGGCCCACACTGAGGGTTTTATCAGTGTTAGCTGTTATTCAGTTATTCTATCCTGCTGCTGTGATGTTGTATGAGGGTCGGGACCATGGGGAGAGCTGGCGTTGAGTTCCCAGGCCTGGCCAAGCCAACAGGAACAACATGGCTCTGTGTGGAGTGTCAGTGCTTGTCATCAGTCTCGGGTTTCACTTGTGCCGTGGGTGTCACCACTACATTGTTACTGGGTGCCACCAGGCATGATATCTAATACAGTGGCTCAGGAACATGGCCTATCACAAACCTGTGGCTTTTACCTGTTGGTGCTGTTTTGAAAAGTGGAAGGACATTTTACTTGCAAACATTTTGGCAGATGATGCTATGGGGAACCAAAGCCAGTTTTGTAGATTACCTGTAGGGCCTGGAAGTGTGAATGCAAATGTCTGAAGCAGTTGATGGAGACATAAAATGGACTTTATCCTGCCAACTGACAGGCTACAACCATACTACTGTATTTTTATTTGAAAACTTAATTTTCATAAAATTAAAAATGAGCTACATGCAGATAAGCTTTTCAGATCTTTATCAAAAGTAATCTCCATCCATATAAACACACCTAAACATGTATACATCTCGACTCGTCAGGTACAGTGTGCATGCGTTTAAAGTAGTGCTGTCACTTTTCCCAAAAATTAAGTTAGAACGAATATAGAATGTCCTGGAAACTATTTGCATATTACCCCACCTCTGCTCCCCAATACTCCACAAATGTCACAGTTTTCTATACTTTATGAACAGTTTTAATAATAGTTATATTATTAACAGTACTGCTAGTGTTAGAGTATTAACGACATACAGCAATCATCAGTATAGAGTGATGAAATAAACGCTCTGCTCCGAGCACTTCGACTTTCCATTCTTTATCTAAAATGTAATAATGTTACATCAGTAGTCATTTGTCAATGCAAACAGCTTCACTTATGATATTATTTGATAGAAACACAGGTCTGTCAACTTGATTGGGATGGAGTGTGCCTCTCTTTTATTTTTATTAATACCCGTGGATGAGAACACAGCGCACAGCGGAGGAGCGCCCCGCACTGTTTGTTTTTACTTAGGTATTTATTGCACATCTCACCGCAAAATGGTTGCTTGCTTCTCTACAGAGGCGGACAGCTGCAGCACGCAGCAGTATGCTGTATGTTGTCCTCGCTGTTTGCGCTGCAGCTGACACTGTCCTTTCGATACAGTAGGAAATCTGTGCGCCCCGCATATACTTTTTGAATACTTTTCACGTTCGAATATACATTCAAACTTTGAACAAAAACCAACAGCTCCAGTTTGAACAGACATCTGTCTTCTGCAGTTGTTTACTTAGTTTGAGAAATTACTTTTTTCCAGAAACAACAATAGTGAAAAGTAAGAACAAGAAATACTGTTCTGAGACACCCAAGGTAAAACTATAAGTGACTGGTAGTGGAGGTTTTTCCTTACAGCTGATAGTTCAGTTATGGCCAATAAGAACCAGTCAGAACGGGAAAGCAGGGAACTTCGTCATCATTTTCTAGGGTCTGTTTCTGCCTGCTTCAACTAAAATGCAGTTCCATCATTTTCATACAAAATCTGAAAAAAAATCTGTTTTCAGGCATATAAAATGTCTGGGTAGTGTGAACAGCAGGTATATCCAGAACACAATTTATGTGTTTTAACACAAAAACCAAATAATGTAGCTGTAGCTATAGTTCTTTTTTTGAAAAAATGGTACTTTAAAAATACTTACATGCATAAGAGCAACTCTGGACAATGTCTGCACCTGATTCTCTGGATGTTGTCCACATATGATATGCTACCTGAGCTTAGGTATTTGATAAAACCTCAACCAATAATTGAATGACATACTACAGACATTTTAATCACCAGTTAATCTGCCAGTTATTGCCTTGGTAAAATTGTCAGGTAATAAAATGTAACAAAATAGTGAAAAATTTCCATAACAGCTTCCCATAGAAAGTGAGGTCTTGTTTTGGCCTATCAAACCATCTGATTTAACTTATAATATTTTCCATTAAAAACAGAAATTGGCACATAGAACCTGGAACCAGCAGCCATTTTTTGTTTGAGACGCAGCTCAGATATGTTGATATCAGGTTTTGGTGAGTCAATTCCAACATTACTTGTTAGGCCCGGGCACTTTTTTTTTTTTTCTCCAGTAGCTTGGAGTAACAAAGCGCCCATGTAAAAAGGAGCACATTACAAACAGTTGACTATGCAAATGGTAACAAATGCCTATGCAGTAGCCACACTAGCCACCCATCAGTGTGTCAACTCAAGCGGAGGAGATTCAAATAAACCTCAGCCCCTGTTTTGCACCGTGTTTATTTCTTTCTCAGAAGCCTTTTACTTAGGTCACAGTAAATACTGTAAAACCACTTGATATCTGCAGAGTATTCTTGTATACATGCACAACAAAAATCCAATCTTTGCTTACACATATCGATTACTATTGGGCGTTCTTTGTTGAAGTGATCTACTTTGTGATTAGGTGCAGAGTTACTGGACTGAAATAAGTCACGCATTTAGTTGCTTTGTTGGACTTCTTCTAGCCTTGAGTATGACATGCACTTGCTGCAGCATCTTTGTTAAACTTATGCAATGTCACAACTTTTTGCCATGAACTTGTCTTTTCCTGCATACCTCAAAAGACTCTCAGTGGAGCTAAGCTCTGGCCTCTGTGGGGGCCAGTCCATGTGTGAAAATGATGACTCATGCTCCCTGAACTATTCTTTCAAAATTTGAGCCTGATGAATCCTGGCATTGTCATCTTGGAATATGCCCGAAATCCTTGGTCATTCAGTATATATAGGAAGTGAGCTGACCTCATCCTTGGGAACATAACGATACTGGACCTAGACTTGACCATCTGAAGCAAGCCCAGATACTACTTTACTACAGACTTGAAATGTAGACACTGAGCCAAATATTAGAATATTGTGCTTCTTTCTTTCTTTACAACAAAAGCTAACATCTATATACCATTATCTTTTTTGGTAGCCTCTTCCTCATGATGAAAAGTGTTTCAAGGTTTTATTTTTTGCTATTTGCAACTGCTAAATTTTCCTGTACTGGAAAAGGTAGCCCATGAAAATCAAGTCTCCCTACACAACCTACTCTTAACCTACACAAATGAGGCGATGATGGTAACTTGAGCTATGAATATCTTCCTTGGAGGAAAATTTGATATGTATCTAGATTAATCGGCTATGTTACTAGTCATGGAAGATGTGTTTTATTTCAGAAGGATAATAATCGATGCCATACATTTCTGTGTAATGTGCTGACATTCTTTTTCAATTGCAAATTAAAATGAGCCAAAATCCATTTTGGGGGGCACATCCAGTGTACTCTTAGTGTTGATCCCAAGCCTGGATAAATGGAATAAATGGGCCATCCAGTGTAAAAATTCCTCCTAAATAAAAAACATGTGTCACCGGAAAAAAAAGGTGATCCACTGTGGCGACCCTTGGAGAGGGAGAAGCCAAAAGAAGACAGAAGGTGACAGAAAACATTTCACTAATCTGAGGCAGCACATTCAAAGCAAGTATATGTGCATACAAAAGCATTTCATTAATACTGAACCTTTCTTATATTGCAAAGAAAATTACAGTATGTTATAAATTATTAATGTAATTGAATTATTGCCCTGCCCTGATCTATTCCAGTGGGATAAGTTGAGGCTGTTGATAGTAGTTGATTGTCTCTCTGGCTTTGTACAAATGAATTAAAGGAGATTGACTATTGTTGTACATTTTGCCTAATGACCAAAGGTCCCTTCAAAACTGTAGACGGAAGAATTCATGTCCTGTTTTGACTGAAGATGCTGATTGTTAGCTTCACTACCTTGTTTTGTTAAGTTGTTGGATTTTGTTAGTTTTTTTTTTGTCTGTGTCAGCATGTCAGCATGACCTCTGTGATTTAAGTGAAATAATTACACACACACACATACAGTACACCTAACTTTATAAACTTTGACACCAACACAGACATTCTGTCCTAGCAGAGCCATCAGAGTATCAGCATCTCATGGCTGCTGGTGGAGGAGTGTTGAACTGGGAGGAGCAGATGAAAGAGTTAAAAAAGCTTGTGTTCAAGCAAATTCCCTTCTGTCTCTTTCTGTGTTATCAGTTCCTCTGTAGGGCACTGCAGCACACACTGCATTTATTCAAAGGCCTAGTGTCACACGCCTCTGTGGAAAAGAGCCCTGAGGACCATACTCTGCCTTTTTTCCTCCATTCTCTGCCCCTTCCACTCTTTTCTATCCTCCCTCCATCAAGTCCCAACACTCGGTAGCTTTGTCAGGCCCTTTCGTTGGGTTCTTTAAGCCTTCCTGTGTCTGGTGGTGTAAAAATGTAGCTTTAACTATTAGCAGCTGAATATAATCAGTACTGTTGAAAGTCATTGATATTAGGTGAAGTGTGTGTGTTAAAGTTGGACTGTCACATAAGTGGAAGCAAACAGAGGAGAGAAAGCAAATATGGCCCAGTCGTCTTTGTTAGTACAGAGTGTGCAGCAGGTAAAAATGCAATATTCTTATTACAGGAAGCTGAGCCATGCTTGTTAAATTGAAAATAATGTATGGCTGGTGCTAACAGACAACATGACGGCATATGATTGTTAAGGATATTCCTGACATGTATCTAACAAGTTATATTTATCTGTAACAAAAAAAAGTAAACATCCCTCTCGCTGTGAGACTTTCTCTGAGGACTGGACCAGTAGATTTCCTCGATGTTGAACTTAATCACCGGATCTGCCGAGAGGAGCTCTCCCAAAGCATGTGATCATTTATCAGGCTCTTTCTCCCTTGCTCTCTCTGGTTCGGGGCTATTTTCACCCTCTCCCCAGTCAGAGTGCAGAGCCAGTGCTGAGTGCAGAGAGTCATGTGGTGGATCCAGGCTAGAGCAGGAGCCCATCTGAAAGACGTGCACAGAAAGAGACGAGAGATATTAGCCCAATCATCTTTGTTTGGGGCATACAGCGAGTCCTGGGAAATGTCCCAAAGTCATTGATAAGATGTGTTCCCCTTATAATGCTCCCCATTGTCCAGGAGCAGGAAGTCAGCTGAAGTATGTATAATCATTTACAGCACCAGACCTGTGGATAGATTTTGCACAGCAAGAGAGCTTGCTATATTTGCCTATTTTCTGTTTTGTTTTGAATTTGTTTGACAGTTTTTGTTGAATTTGATCCAGTGCTAAGCTATAATAGCTTTAAAGTCTTGCACCTTTTGTTGCTTGAGCTAAGGACAGAGGAGAGAGCTTGTGACTAGAAAAGTCATGAGTTTGATTGCAGGAACTGTTAGATAAATGTGTACTGAGGAAGCGAATGACAACTGCTACAGCTGCGATGGGGTGTAAATGCAGGGCTGCAACTTCAGTTCAATGCATCTGCCAATTTTCTTCTCGATTCTTTGATACATAATTAACTTTACTAAAATGACCCGGTTTTGTGTGAAACAATGAAAACCAATAAAGATGTCACATGATTACAAATAGAGAAAGTGGAGTGATCAAATTTATGGGTTGTGTATGATTTAAATATGCATCGGTTTGCAAAACGGACGGCAGCCGACTGGAAAGTGACGTCATTTAGTCTTATTACTGTACACATTAGTATACTGCCTTTTTTGTTTTACTTTTTACTCATTAATGCATACGATCTATAGTTGCAAACCTATATGAGATATATGTGATGTTTCCATGTTTTGTTCTTGGAAGTCCAGTAACTATATATAGTGCAATGTAAGTTTAACCAATATCAATATTATTAAGATTCAATAAATATCTATATGCACTGTGCAAATCAATATGAGGCACAACACATAATTGCTATTTCCTCTTTAAATATTGGTATTTCTTTCAGGTGTGTGAACTCTTACGTAAGTGGTTTCTTCGACTTTCACTCAGGATAATTAATCTTTAATTATCTGATATGTTCTCACAATAATTAATGATAGCAACTGATTTGAAACATTGTTTTTACTGTGATAACATTTTTGGTCCCTGCCCAGTCTTACATGAAAAGCGATCAAAATTCAAAATTGTCTCCACCACTAAAACCCTCTAAAATTAAAATAAGTAGAGGAATAGTTGGACATTATCAGGAATAAAGCTTTAGAGAGTGGTATCAGTTTCATTTAAAACCTGATAACAAGGAAAAACTCTCTAGTCAGCTCGTTGTATCTAATTTGTTTAATCCAAACAAACGGAAATGTAGAAACATCAATTTCTAGTTCCTGCACAGGTTGTCAGATGGGGTTTGTAATTATGGGTGTCAGTCCACATAGGGGCTGCACAATATATTGTAAATGTATCGTCATGGTGATATACATATTGCTATATCATATTATTATTATTGCATATTACTATTCCCACACTCTCAGTCGACAGCGGCACCCTCCGTAGCAACTTTCAGTGTTTCCTCCACTGTTCATTTGGAGCAAAGTTTGTTTTATCTCAGGTCAGTATTTGTGTTTTTAGCGTATTTCTTTGTCATTTCTCCTCGTTTCTTCCTGCCCAGTTCTATATCTCGTTTGTGAGCAGACACACACGCTAAGTGGAGAGAAAGTTAATTCAGGTAAACGATAAGCTAAAACCTGATCAATATGTAAAAACCAGGCAAAAATAAAAGTTTCTTCACACACACGTCAAATTTCAGTCCTCTAACCCATCATCACTTCCTTTCATCCTCTCCTTCAAAATAACAACTTCAAGAACTTCCTGTATAAACCTTTTGCCCTTAAAAAGTTTTTTTGTAATCTAGTTTATTTTTGTCTGTTTTTGTTATATTTATAATTAATCCTCCACATATTATTTACAGTATATCAATGCATAACAAATCAAATGCTTTTACTTTTATCGTGAGTGATATCGTCACCACTATATTCAGAAATGTTATCTCATAATTTCCTAATATTGTGCAGCCTTAGTGCACAGTGGGTTCACCCCTGTGTGTATCAACTTGATTGTACCAAACCTGACAAACTTCAGGAAGCAGCACACAGTCCTGGAGCTTAGCAACTGTTTGTCTCGAAGTAGAAATACCAGATTTTCTTATCCTGCTAATGGAGAAGGTTTAGCAAAATGCCTATCAGGACACTATCACCAACAAGACAAGACAGCGATTGTGGTTGGAGAGAAAATCTTCACATCGTCTTCGCATCACTACAGTCCAGTGAAGTTTGCAATTAGTTATTTTTTTGCAGAATTTAAAAAATAAAGCAATTGTTTTGATCTGGATTGATTATACTTACACATTAGGAAATAGACACGTATTTAAGGTGCATAATCAAATTATGTATAAAACAAAAATAGAGGAAGCATCACTAGAAATCAATGCATGTACTTTATTCATTCACTTTATTTTTGAATTAGATTATATTTTGCAAATCAAATATAAAGTTCAGATAAAGCATTAGAAGGTGAGTGAATGAGTGAATATAAATTTCATAGGATTTTGGGGCGAAAAAAAAGAATATAAAATCATCACCGTGAATGGAATACTTTTATGGAACAGTCTTGACAGAAAAACCAAAATATCTAAATCAAATATTACATTCAAAAAGATAATTAAAGGCAACATGTTGAGAAAGTAGGAGACATTTTTTGTTGTTGATTTTTGTTTTCTGTGTTGTAACAGGTATATTAGGTTGGGTAGAATAATATTAAAATGTATTAGCAAAATGGTAGTAAGTTATTTTATTTTTAACTATTGTATTTGTGTGTTGCTAATGAATGTCTTGTTTAATAAGAGAAGATAATATTTTTCTTTCTACCCCTTCTTGTTATTGTTATTATTCTTTTTAAAAACATATTTTTTCATCATCCTTTCTTTGAGTGAAATCGTGGTCTGAGTGCCATAAGGTTTGTGGAGTCGTTGTAGGTTGCTGCTTTTCTGTTTACTTTTACATCAAAGCTTGCCCATGTCTGTGGTGTAGAGCCAGGAGTAGTATTTTCTCTCCGACGGATCAGATGGGTCTAAGGGACATCTTGCAGCAGCTGAGGCAGGATGAGCAGCACTGTCTATAAAAGAATGTTCAGCGTTCAAGTTGGGGTGGAGGGTTTTTTCATTGTATTTATTGTATGTCTCACCGCCATTAACCCAAGCTTTCAGCATTGGCTTTCTTCTCTGTGTGAAGCCGCGCCCACATGAGAAAGTGAGGGAAGAGAAAGTGCTCTGGTTAGGGACAGTGGTTCTGTGTCACTGCTACATTTCGAATATATGAATGAATGTTGGGGAAGCACCACACAGCAGTATTATTTATATCATGATATTTTCTTGTCATGTAAAAATGTGTACTTTTCATTGTTGTGAATAGGGCTGCAACTAACAGTTATTTTCATAATCGATTAATTTTTTGATTTAATCAAATACTTGTTTTGTCCAAAAATGGTGATCGACGTTAAACTGTCAGAAATTTGTGTTCTTTAATTTCTTATTTTGTCCACCAACTTGTGCAGTTTTAATGATTTCAGAGGAACCAGAAATTGTTCAAATTTAAGAAGCTGAAAAATCTTAAAACTTGTTTCAAATATTTTGAAAAAAAATCCTCAAACCAATCAATCAAATATCAAAATAATTTAGTTATTGATTAAGCCCCAGTATACTATTGCATGTAACTATAAAACTAGTGTTTTACTTCCCACATCCACGAGTTTGCTTGGGTTTGAATGATGTACATTTATTTTAGGGCTGCAACGATTTTGATTTATCAATTACTAAATTAATCATAAACTATTTTGATTATCGATTAATGAGTCTGTTTTTCAGTTTTCTTTTGCTAACAAAGAAATCTTTAAAACTGAATAATTTTGATTTGTGGACAAAACAAGACATTTAAAGAATATCATCTTCGCAAGGTTTTGTTAACACTGATCAAAATTTTCCAACATTTACTGACATTTTACAGACCAGTACTCGATTAATCAATACTATAATAGACAGATTAATTGATTATGTAAATAATCATTAGGTGAACCCCTAATTTATTGTACAAACACAGTTAAGGGAGAGACATATCAGTCCATGAAGAAAGTTTTTTTTGGTGGAAGTATGTGCAATTTGTGTGCAAGTCAGTATATATTATTGCCTGTAGTTTGATTTCTGAAGGATCTTTTTCCCTCTCTTTCTTTCAGGAGTTCTTTGATCATGCAAAAAAGCTGTGGGATGACGAAGGAGTGAAGGCATGCTTTGAGAGGTCCAATGAGTACCAGCTCATCGACTGTGCACAATAGTGAGTTAAAACTTCATAAACTACATTTTGTTGATGATGGTTCCACCTGCTTTGTGAAGGTATAGGATACTGAGAGCAAGACAAGTGAGCAGGGTTAATTTGAAGCCTCTAAATTGTTGTCCTGTCACTGCTCAGTCTGTCCTCTCTGTGTCGGGTTTGAGGTAAAAGCTCTTGCTGTGTGTGCTGTTGTCATGCCTTACATGAATATGGTTGAGATGTGTTTACTCTGGGTGTGGCAAGGCAGGCAACAGTTGTATAATGGCAAAGTGGTCTCAGACTTTTGGACCCCACTGTATATCTTCTCATGTAGTGTGTTTGACATTTCACCATGGCAATATGCAAAGCCAGCTCTGGCCTGTATTAAGATGTCCAGCCATTGAATTCAGTGGAATTGTGTTAATGTATTTTTGTAGGGCTGCAACTCATGATTATTTTCATAATTGATTTATTTGTTGATCCAGAAAATGTTGAAAAATGTCAATCAGTGTTTTCCAAAATTCAAAATGATGATGTGCTTGAATATCTTTTGTCCAACAATTATAAAACACTTAATAGTCAATGATTAATTGCTTACCAAAATAGTCAGTGATCGTTTTAAAAAATGATTAATTATTAGTTGATTAATTGTTGTGGCCCTATTTTTTTGGCAGGATGTTAAAGTTAACATTGCTGTGGCGTTACCAAGACAGATATTTTAGTGTGTCTGTCTGGACAGTAGCTATGTGGGTCAGGAGTTGATTTATCAACCACTTTTAGAAAGTTTTCCTTCATATAAGGAATATTACTTAAGATTACTGTAGTTATGAAGTGCTGTGTGCAGAGACTGGTGCCCAGAATTATTTAAAAAAGCTCCTACAGTACCTTGGGCCATCGAAGGGTACCTGTTGTCCACAGAGCAGGAGCCCCCTGTTATCTGTAAAAGGAAGTTTGGATATGCAAAGCGATTCACTGATTACAGTGTCCTCCTCCTGCTTCCTCTCTGACTCACCTCTGGATTCACATGTAATTATGAGGACGTGCACATGGTTGAGACTCAGGAGTGCAGCCCACTGAAAATTGTCTCCTCCCACCCCAAAGGTTGGCTCCTGTTATCACCCAGGGTTTCGGTCAAAGGCACACTTTATCAGCGAATGGGGAATATTGTTTTGTTGTCAGCCATCTGTGAGCCTATGTTACATGAGCATAGATTTAAGATGGCATAGCATGAAGACAAACAGGCTCTCATCTCTCATCTTCCATAGAAAGGAGAGAGATAGTCAGGTGATGTTAGAGAGTCACATGAATTGAAAGGTGGAGCTGTTACAGGCTGGAGCCTGTGTTTGTCTTTTCTTCTCTGTGTGCATTTGTGTGCTATACAACTGCATAATATGTGAAAGAGCATCTTGTGCCTGTCAGTTTTGCAGTATCATACTGACATTTCATCCTATAGATATAAAATCTTATTTTAAACTGTGCAGAGGTCCTCGGAAGGCTGAAGCCATAAACCATAAACCATAATGTCTGATTTTATCTGCTTTTCTGTAGAATCATCATAATATGTCTGATAGTCAGAGTCATGTGTGTGGCTAATGTCTGGAGTTTGTCAGACGACATAGCTTCTCACTCACTTCCTCTCTCAGTTTTAACCTCTGTATGAACTCTCTGGATGGAGGGCATTCATAGATTCTCTGTCCTACATGGCAGCAGACCTGTCTATGTGTAAAGGACCCCACACATAACTCACAAACACACACACACACCACCTATTGTGTTGTTAGGACCACTTAACTGTACACTCTGTTCTTATCTACTGTGCTGAATGTAGTGCAACAGTGGCAGACGGCCTCAGCAGCCAAGTGGGTTGAAAGGAGAGAGAGAGAGAGAGAGAGAGAGACACTGCCCACCTGAGACATTACACTTCATGTACACTAGCTTATTTGCTTCCTGAATCTATTCTTTTTATTGAATTATTTTTAAGAATATACTGAATATCTACTGGGGTGACTACACTGGTTGTAAAAAAGAAGCCTCATACTGTATAAGTCCCTGGTACTTAGTTAAGAACAAAGACTTAATATCTGCATTAATTGTGTGTGTGTGTGTGTGTTAAGCTGCGTTGTTTATCTGTCTTTGAGCACTATAACTCAAAAAAGGAAGGAATGTATCTTGATTAAATTTTTTATGGATGTATGTTATGGGCTGCAGAAGAAATGATAAGACTCTGGTGGTGATCCGGATACATATTTGCGTTTGGGACTTTAAAACTGCTGAAAAAATTTGTAAAATAGTGGAGTGTATTGATGCCGTGGGAATCTGAGTGGCCCTGGTCAAGGTTTGTCCTCTCTGTGTGATTTCTCTAGTTAAAAATTATGTTACTTGGGTTAATTTTCAGATAAACATGTAAAACAGCAGCAGCTTTACAGTTAACACACAGGTGATGTGTTCCCTGTGAAGGAGGTGCACAGCAGCCTAAACGCACTGCACATGCCTTTGGTACTGGGTATGATCTCATCCCATCTTCCACTTATGATCCTGTAGACGGACCAGGATGTTGTAATTTCATCTGCTATTTTTGTTTTGTTTCCCAGTCTTTTACTTCATATATTTTTCACAGACTCTTGTTTGTGTAGTGTCTTGGATTACAAATGTGATAAAAATGCTTTCAGAAACACAGTAAGTAAATTAAAGAGGAAGTCGGCCTTTGTGTTGCTGTTTGTGGGTGGAGCATATTCACAGCCAACAATCTAACATGCCAGCAATCTAATGTAATAGATATATTCAATTGTCATGACATCCTCATCAGATCAAAGTGGAAGATATTTTGTTGTTCACAGACCTTATTCCACTGGCAGACTTTTTTCCCTAGCAGGCCAAACAGTAGCGACCCACTGGATAAAGGCACAGGAAATAAGTGCAGGCCAATGGCGGGTGCTTGTTATGCCAAACAGCATGTCCATATCGATGCATTTGGAATCCTGTCACCCATTGATTTGCCCTCTGCGTTGCACATTTATACGTTTAAAGAGCACAGATATGTGTCTGCTAGTTGATTGATTATAGGCTATTTTTGGGTGCAGTGTGCTCGCTCAATTCCAGTGCCTTGTATGTGAAAATTTTCTTTTATTTGCTGTCCCACACCATTCATATCAGGTGTTTACAAAGTGTAGTGATTGTTATCCAGTGATGGGTGGTTTTTCAGCTTAAATGAGGCTTTTTCTGTGTTTGCATGTGTGCTGTGGCTGGGATGTTAAGTTGCAGCAGCAGGGACGAGACAAAAGCAAAGCTGGCCTGGATGCAGATGTTGCTGGAGCTGGAGTCTGAGAATGTCAGGCTATGAAACAGCTGAGATTCAGAGTCGTGCATTTTTATTCCTGTTATGAGAGTGAGGTCGGGGACAAACTGTTTAAGTGTGATGGGACTTGGGTTAATATGCAGTTAACATATACTTTGCTATATCAGGTATTTTTGGTCTTAACTCTAATTTTATATATCACCTAGATTCACTGCTTTGCACTGACAAGAATAAAAGTTCTGTAAAAAACTTTTTTCCATAAAGCTATCATAATTGATTTATAAAAAAAAGTCTGCAGTTATTTTGATAATTAATTATTTTTTTAAGCAATTACTGACAAAAAACAAATGTTATTTATTTAAAGATATAGTATGCAATATTTATGGATTAAAATATACAAAAACAACATGGTTATGGTTATATTTTGCTGAGTAGTGCACTTACATTGGCCAGAACATTTCCAACACTCTTTAAAACTGTATAAATCTGTATTTCTATTCAGTCATGTAAATTTTATATATAACACCAAATCACAACAGAAGTCTTATAAATTTACAGTTCTCGTCTGCTGAAAGTTTTGCAAAGATGCCACACTGCCCTATGTGCATCGTCCCGACACACATACAAACACGTGAAAAACAGTGATCATTTCAAATGTGTTGTTTTGTCCACAAACCAAAATCATTTAGTTTGAATGATTTCTTTCTTATATGGAGCAAAGAAACCAGAAAATATTTACATTTAAGAAGATTAAATCTCAGAGAGCTTGTTTTAATCACTAATCACATTAATCATCACAATCCTATTTTAAATGTTTTATTTTGTCATATGAACACCCAAGTGGAACAGTTCATATAAGTATTTTTTTTTTTACATTTCCATTAGGAATAGCACCAAAATAAATGGACCCCAACCATTTAATTTTCAGTTCCCTTCCCTTTGGCTACCAGAGTAAAATGTACTGTGCAGCTCCCCCCACGACAGTCCGCTGATTGGGCGACAGAAAAATGTCACTCCCTTGTTAAAACTCAAGACCTTGACCCTGGGCTTTACCATTCCGAACCATACTGTACTGTACCAAACCGAACCTTACCATGATAGAAACACAGCATAGAAGATATAACATGCATTATAATGCAAGCAGAAGAGCAATCACAATGGAATCAGAGTTCAAAGCCTGAGTTCTTCCTTTAAAAATACCTAAAAGTCAATGATTTGACAATTAACCAATAACAAATGATAACACAGATAATTAAGAGTATTGACCAATTGTCTTGAAATACATGCTGGAAGCACTCTGTCTGAGCAGTCTGTCTCATCCCTCCTGTTATGGGAAGGGGTGTATCGCTATTATCTTTCTAAAGACAGTTACATTATAGTGCCTTTCTTGATTAAATAAATAGAGCTAATGTTTCCAAAACACTACTCATCTACTGTTCTTTGGGCTTTGGGCTTGCAGATGCATGCACTTATATTTAATGAAACAAATCATCACTACATGTTTGAAGTTGTTAGGATGAGAGTGTAGTATTGAGCGAGTGGCCCGGCATGGGGAGGTCCTGGAAATTGCAAATAGACGCATGTTCAAGGTTGGGTCTGGTTCTTGGCCTAGACTGGGGCTGAGGTTGAGGCAGGGGTGTAGCGCTGGTCACGGGACTCTGTCACCAGCCGGGGGGCCACTGACACAGTCATCTGGGGCAGTAAAGTTTTAAGAATGGCCGGCATTGTCAGCCAGCCCAGGCCCCTGAAGGGCCTACAGAAACAGAGGGGCTACACTTCACAAACAGTGGCTCTCCTCACTAAGGAGCCTCTTCTGTTCATGGAAGTGCCTGAGAGAGCGATATTTATACACTGGCTACATGTCACCACTGCTTCTCTCTGTCACCAATAAGTTGCTTGATTTCTCCATCTTTTAGCTGACTTGATGTACAAACAACACCAGGGGATAAACTTGAGCTCTGAATATGTCTGAACTCATCTGTGCACTTATGTTTTAATGTGGTAACTTCTTACACATTGGTTATCACAATGCATGAGAAATGGGCTTTTCCACTTACAGTAGATGTTTGTCTCACTATAGCCAGAGCACCGTTTGAAATTGTATTAAACCTTTATGGACCGTATTGTTTTAACCACTTTAGGGCTGAAGTAAGCATTGAATGTGTGGACTGAAAAAAGTCTGATGCTGATATATGTTAAACTGTATGTACGACACTTTAATTTAGTGATAACTTAAATGTTAATTCTACCTAAAAAAACAAACATTAAAAGACAAAGACAACAGACAGCAGTTTCTGCAAAAATAATGCTGCAATATAACACAATTAAACATGTTACCATCAAAATGCAAATCAATCACTAGAAGTGCTTCCTTAATAGAGATTGAACCTCAACACAATGACAAGATCAAATGTTTATAGTGTTTGATTTTTTTTATATCAAGTGTTTCAAGCACTTAGAGTGAAACGTTTAAAAAATGTTTTGGGGTTTTTTGTAAGCTAATTACATCTTTTTAGAGTCAATGATGGCTCATATGTTTACTATGACTGAGGTAAAATCACAAAACTGGTCACAAAAAATAAATACTTTATTCATAAAAACCCTGATTAACAAAAACCTTGGTGTCACTTGTTAAAATCAGATGACCCTGCTGTCAGCTGACTGAGAAATAATCAAAGGGGGCACTATAGTGTATGTGTGTGTTTGTGTAAGAGAGAGATTTCTGAGGAAGAGGAAGGAGTGGTTTTGAGCATAACCAGATCAGTTTGACTCTGTCTTCACAAACCACTGCCCCATTTTCAGTCTTTTTAGGCCAGAAAGCGACAGCATAGAGGATGTTGCAGAACACATTTTTTTGTAAATGAAGTCTTATCCTGTCTGTGTGTGTGTGTGTGCATGCTTGCATGCATGTCCATATGCTTATATGATTGGGCTTGTAAGATTGAGGACAAAATTTGGCGCAAAGTAATTGTTATTATCTTCTCAATTTCATAGGGCTTTTTGAGTGGCTTAGTTTCTAGGTTTATGGGATGGGTTTTTGTTGAGATGGCTAATTGGTAGCAAATTTCATGCATTTTCCTTATCGATAGTTGGTAAACAAATTATTGTTGTTAATAATAAATATTAGAAATGCACACTTTTTTTAGTTGCATTTTTAAATCTGTACATCAAGTAGTAGTCCACAAGCACTAGCATAATGGCCGCACTGTCCGCGACGCTATGCCCCGTCAAAGCTGCGGCTCACAGGTAGCTTCATCTTGCCTCACTGTTGTTTTAATGCTCTCTGATGTTTTCTCAGATTAATGTTAGTGCTTAGGTTGATGTATGCCCTCTGCCGGTGTAAATTATACAGCATGTGTAGTCCAGAGAAAAAACATGCAAATGTAAAGATACATACGTGGTTGTTCATTAACTAATTATTTCTTACTCCATTAACTTCTTAATGTTAATTAACCGGCCAAGAGTCAATCATTAACTTCCCTAATGGCTAAAGTTGGGGTGAAAATATGAAAAATATATGAAAAGGGTCACGTTCGAATGTCCTCACAACTGTTAAAATGAGTGTGTGTGTATATGCGCTCTTTTTAGACGGGCAGTCAAACGCTAAACATATTCCAGTTGAACAGTAGGGCCTTGGATTTATTGCAGTGGTTAATGACTTTATCTCTCCATTATTTACATGTTTGAATTTGCTTTGGAAACAGTTAAGAAACAGAGAGAGATGGAGCCTAAAGCTGCTCAGTGTAGCAAGCTACATGTCACAAGATTAGTGCCAGTGTGTTTTTATTTTGTTTCTAGAGACATTAAGTTAGATCACATTGAAAGGCTGCACTCCTCTAAAGAACAAAATATGCATTTTTAAGTAGATTATATTAAAATGAGGATCTGTATTGAATGAATAAAAAACTTTCATACGATGTATCAAATTTGTCGATGTAAAATATTGTGCCATGTTTGTTTGTAGGCTTGTGTTTACTGTTAGCATTGCTTCACTGATCCTATGAGAATCTATGTCCCACTTAAAGAAGGAGAATTGTGGCTATAAATAGATTTTTATTTTTAGGTTAAAATGTGCGTCCATTTTAAAGGACAGACGGAGACATGGAGTGAGGCTGGTGAATGGCGGATATCTGCGAGTCTGTCGGTGTGTGCTGAATACATACATGCGCGCCTTTCTCTCTGACATACACACACAATCAGGAGTGTAAAGGCACAGACTGCTGGAGGACAGCAGTGGCACTGCAGGTTCCTTACGCAGAGATTGTGGAATGGTCGTCCATAGACTCCCTTCTCTCTCGCTCTCTCTCTCTCTCTCTCCACTGAAGCTTCCCCCTCTGTCACTCCCTTTTTGCTCCCTCCCCTTCCACCTCACCCCCACCCCCCACCCCCCTTAGAGCTTATGTAAACTAGCTGTGGAGCCAGGGCAAGCTGAGGCTATTTTTAGCTGCAGTACTGCAGAGCAGAAACTGGCGAGGGAGGGTCACGTGTGCGCAGCCGAATCAAAGGGAGTATCCCGGCAATGCGCTGTAAACAAAGGGAAGGTCAGTTGCAGAAGGTGAGACACAAAACGCCTCTGTGTTGGTTTGTGCTTGTGTGTGCGTGTTTGCACACGCCTGTACGCATGACCACTCACTGCCTGGCCATACCTCCTCTCCTCTTAATGCCCTGACATAAACAAATCATCACAAGAGTATTAATGTCCCCATATGCTTTCCCATTCACTGTGTCCCTACTAACGCACACATAGACGTACGTTCAGCTCAACTATTACTTCCAGTTTTAAAGATGGAGAGGGGAAGCTGAATTGATCAAAGCTGGGTCTGAAAAGAAAGGAGACATTTTGCTGTCTAATTCATGACAGAGGTTCCCAGCTCCCCACACCCTCCTGACTATCACAGTGAGCATGAGAAGACTTTAAGTCATGAAAAATCCTCCAGAAAAGCACATAACTATGTGTGTTGTGAGTTTAGCATTGTCATTAGCATGTTTGTATCACAATTGCGCACCTGCTCAGTTTGCTGTGGTTCTGTACTGTAGCTCAGGTTGTATAGCCTGTAGGCCTGGCTAGCAGCAAGGCTAATGGTTAGCATAGTCCAGCCACACCCAGGCAAAAGTTCTCCCTCCACCCCAGCCACTAATCAAACAAGCTTCAACTTTCACCTTGTATGGAATGTGGTCAGAGAGGGACACAATGATATTTATAGTCTTTTATATTTTTCTGTCTCAGCAGATTGTTTCCCGAGACTGAGCCATTGCCTGTTTCATCAGACTTGGTTGAAGGAGGTAGCTTGGAGGCTAACATAAGTAAACATCCGGCTCCAGCACAACAGTTTTGTTTGGCTGATTTATTGTAGTAGGCGTTCTTAACCTGGAATTCTGGAGCATCTCACTGCTGATAACTACTAAGTAAATACTGGTCCATATCTATCTTAAAGTGTCCTGACAAGACTGACAAGATAATATGCTATGTCAGGGGCGTATCTGGTTCCTCTTTGTATGCCTTTGTGGTTTTTCAGTGTGATACTGTACTGTACCCAAAATCAATATTTATTTAGAAATTTAATTCCCTTCCTTACTTTGTGTCGTTACAGCTGCTACAGGATAAACAAAGGCGTAACATGTTCCTTTGCGCATATTGGTAATTATATTTATTTAGTAATGTATCTTCCTGTGTCTGCTTGAGCATGAACACTTGAAACTTAAGCTAAACCTTTAAAGTCTTTTGTTGAATCTTAAAAAAAAAAGGCAGCTAAAAATGCTCATCTAAACATTTGTTACCTAGCCTACCCTTGCAGCCTACCCTTGCAGGACTTACTTTTATTAAATGTTCCAAAGGTCCATATTGAATTGGTTAAAAAGCTGTTCAAATATGCTGTTCTGTCAGCTTAGAAACCTGAAGCTAAGAAAAGTTACTATAAAGACTCCTTAAGCAACAGCAGTGTACCCTGCAGTACTCTACAGTGTATGTTAGCTTTTGAATGTGCTAACAGCAAACATTTTAACTTTATACGGAATTTTGGCACATTGATCACACATACAATACATACATCATTATTTATAGTGGCAGTTTTTGAAACCAGAGGTTCACAGATATCACCTGACACCAGGCACCAATTGAACAATACAATCTGTTAAGCACAAGTTGTCCACTCGTGTGCTGTGCTTCATTGTCAATTCTCCTATAAGTTGTAACCTAATTTACAAAATTGTTCCTATGTATGTTCCTTGAGCTGAAACTAGCAATTTAATTTTTGTTTTGGTACCTAGTTGTCTGTGTTAGTGCATTTGTGTCCATTTTCATCCACACCATTGTTGATTATGTCCACTATAGAGTATTCACATTAAAGGGACTTCAGAATATCATCTGCTGGAGAAACTACATTAGACCTGCAAGAGTAGGCATTATAACATAACAAATGCTACTTTACTTTGCTGGGGAGCATATCTTGGCAATGCTACTGTGGTTTAATGAGGGGCTACATTGCTTTTTTGTTAGTTTGGTTTCAATGCACAGGGTAACTTTATTCAGTTGTCTCCTCTTGTATTTTGTGTGGGTCATCTAGTGCTAAAGAGAAGAGGCTGTTTTAGCTGGTGAACCTTTTAATTCAAGATGTTGATGCTCTCATGTACCTAGAAGTGGTGAATAATGTGTATATAAAATCTTTAAAGAGGGCTGGACATACGCTGTTTCTGTTAGAAGTCTGTTGCTCATTGTTTATTTTGTAATATTTTGGGTGGGAAACATCAATTAATTGTGACAATGTAGCATTGTAGCTTGAAAAAAGCTCAAGTCCATCCATTTTCTGCCGCTTGTCCGAGGTCGGGTGGCGGGCGCAGCAGCTTGGGCAGAGATGGAAAAAAGGGCAAAGCAACATAACCCAAACTTTTATTAAAAATGTTTGGTTTGTTTTGCAGTATGTGTTTTCATAGTTTAACGATATTTGAGGAGTAAAATCAGGAGAATCTGAGACAACAATCCATTGGAATAATCTGCAGGATTCTGACCCTGGTCTCACCTCTTCATAGGCAAATTAGTAACACAGTACATACACTCATTAATCTGGGCAGATATTCCACTAATCACCAACACATCAAATCACTTCAACTCCATTTCCTCTGATCTGCTGGTGTCCCACAAAAACAAACTTGGTAATTTGTACAAACTAGCAGCTTTGGGTTGTTAAAAGGCTGTTACAACATCACCACAGTTACCACTTGGTCATGAAGTGTCATTATCCAGTGTGCCTTACTGTAACAATGCCCCGTCTCATGGGACTCTACTGACTGCTCTATGACTTGTAACATCCTTATCAATTATCCTCACGGTTCAACTCTCAACTTGTATAACCCTGCACGTCTAATTTATTACAACTGGCACTGCGTCTGCCAGGTTGTGACAGAATGCAGTAACTTTGTGTCGCTGCACATGGTCCGCAATGCACAATATTACAGTCCTCTCTTTGCTGAAATTAGACTTGTGTTTGGTTGAGTGCTCAGAGAGAGAGAGCGAGAGTGTATTTGTGTGTGTCTGGGAATGGAAGGATACAAGTGCAGCTTGGGCAGAGACAGTGGATAGAGAGAGAGGGGAGGAGAGAAAGAGAAAGAGGAGTGGTATGGACCGACTAGGGTTGCCATAGGAACCCAGCTGGTAAAAGCAGGCAGGGTCTGTGTGGAACACTGTGCAGCAGGAGCGAAGGGATGCCACCCAGAGGCTTGTTTGTGAACTACACAAATATCACACAGGCCTACACAGCTCAAGTTCTGACTGAATGTCATTTAATCTTAAAATTAGATGTTAAAAATAAATTGTGGAAAGTTTTTTCCTCTTGTGAAGTTATATGTGATTCCTAGTCATCGGCCATTTCAGCCTGCACTTGATAGTTCAAGCTTATGCAATCTGCACTGATACTGTGGACTTCCCTGTCTGATATGCTATTGGTTATTGAGTTTTGATTAAGGGGAACGAGGGAAAACTCATTGTCACTAGGTCACCGGTTTATTTCCTAGTGGAACAACTAATTTGACATGAGGCAGTTATTTGCAGGCGTGAGAATAGAAACCTGCTCGATATGGTTAATTCCATAATTTTTTTTCTTGGTTTTCTATTTTTGGCACAGCCAAACTCAGTAGCTGACAGATAGTATATTGATGTTGGGCTTCAGTATTATTTAGAGAAACCCATCAGTCAATTCTACTGTGAGAACTGTTTGAGAGCCTCATATGAGTCATGGTTTAGACTCCACTGTAGTTCAAACACTGATTTTGGGGGCTGAGTCTATTTTAAGCCAGGGTAATGTAACGGTCCACATACAGAAGACACTGAACAGAGACAAAAGAGCATTACAATATATTTTACATTTTTATACAACACCTTTCAAAACCAGGACTTGATGTAGCCCTGGAAGGTGAATTGGTGGCCTTGAGATAAAGCAGGCACGTTTGTTTACATAAGATTTGGTTTGACTTTCATGAGTGTCTCCATTCTTGTTCCCATATTTAGGAAGCACCCACTGAGCTGTTGATAGATTTTTCTAGTTTCACATCCATCTTCTAAACTGTGCAGTGTTCCTGTTTGGATGGATGAGACGAACCCAGGACTCAGATCTTTCCACCAGCTGACCAGGATCCTGCACAGCTCCTCTTAACTCGTCCCACTGCACGTGGCTGTGTTTGCTGTACCAGCTTAGTACCTCTGACATTCTGCTTTACGTGATGAGCTTTGTGGTGCAGCTGGTTTTGTTCAGATCCTGGGTGTGTTGTAATAGAAGATGGGTGAAACATAAAGGAAAAGTTTTCAAGCCATAATATTAGCTTATACTATGACAGGCCTTTAGTATTAGGGATGAGCCAAGTTAGAATTGTGCTGGCTAACAAATTAACAGTCAATGTTTCATTTTTATGAGAAAAACATCATCCTATTGTGATTCTCTATTGTGATCTGTTTTGTATTAGACTGGTTAAATAAAACAGTGGGCTTTAATATGATAAATAGAATAAAGGAATACAGGTTAAATTAGTTGATAACAAAAATATGTTGTTGGATTCTGTTAATGTGTCTGTTAATATTTTTAGTGTCATATTTAATGATGAGCAGTCATTGCTGTTACTTTACTTTTACACTTCCAGGACCTCATTCCCTTGTCAAACAGTTTGGTTGCGACAGTCAAACAAATTTGTTCAAATTTGTTTTTTTTATTAGACAACCTTTGAGTTTGTGGTGCCCCTTTGTTTGAACACCAAGGATGAATGTTGTCAAAATACAGCTCCTCTTCAATATATATATATGATACAGAAATAAGATAGGCACATAAATTAAAATATTTAAATAAAGCTTTCCTATTGTGAAAAGTCTTGCTGCCATGTCCAGAGTGTTAAAGTGCTTGTCACCAGTCACAGACTGAAGTGAAAGTCCATTATGTTGGCCTGAACGGCTCAAAATATGGAAACTATTGATTTGATCCTCTGCTCTGCTAATCAAAGATGCTCCACTATTTGTAAAAAGTCAACCCAATTATCAAATGAGCACATGAGGCTGGATGCTGTTGGTTGGTGTAAAGGTTGACTGACTGTTGCAGCTGAGTTTTTTTGCACAGCTTTACCCCAGTGTTGTTACAACTTTGCATTGTGTTCTCAACTTTTTGCTCAGTGGGTAGTTACATGTGACCTGGGCCTCCTACTCTTCCAACAACTGTCCCTGAACCTGTTTTCATGCTTGTTTCTGTGTTTTATGGAAAGATGAGGCCAACAACACAGAACGACAAGGCCAAGTCAAATGATACGATCCACAACAAAGCCTATACATAGCAACACAGTCAGGCCTGCAGGACGAGTACAGTGTGTTTAGGCTAAATACAGAGACAACCCAGCCCTGCTGACTAAGACAGAGGGATTGTTATAGACGAGACGATAGTGGAATAGTAAGAAAGCCTCTTCTTACTGCGAAAAGGTAATAAGATAAATGAAGAATTACTACTGGATTAATGTTGTTTGATGTTTGCAAACAGACTTTAAAAAACTAAATAACAAATGAATTCAAGAGTGTGGACCCTCACACTCTGTGCACGTCAGGGTGTGCCGCTACTGTGACCAAAGCTCCGACTGACTACCAGAAGACACAGCTCTGTATGTTGTAGAATTGTGGATGTTGCTCAATGGAAGCTGCTCTTGCTTTCTCTGCCCACTGGGTGGTGCCAGAGAAATGTCACCAGTAATAGTTTATTGTGTAAATCAGAAAATGTGCATTTTTGGAGGAAAATTATATCGGAAATGCTGATTACTCACACCTTTGCCTTTGATCCATACCCTTTCATGACAACTCATGTCCAGATCAAAAGGAGATGAAGGGGTGTGCCCATCTCTTTTCATTTCAGGATATAGAAATGATAAAACATTTCTAACATGCATGTTAGAAACATGAAACATACATGTTCAAGCCACCTAAAGTGTGATTATTTGTAGAGAAGAATGAGGAAAAATTACACTAATAGAAATAAAAACTAAACGGCCTTTGCACCACTCGGTGCCTGCAACTGAATTGAAATGTTTTTTTTTCTCTTTTAGGTACTAAGAAAAAAGTAAAAGGTTTTTGGCCCCCTATTTTCCTTAATGTACAAATTTGCTCAGAATGACCACATCACACAGTGAGTTCTGGGAGGAAAGTGAAGGAACCAATATAAGCCATGTGTTTCAGCTCAGATTCATGTAGCACTCAAACTAGAGCAGCAGTGAAAACTGCACCTGGACCTTCCAGTCAAACATTATCCGAGTGGCCATTCAGTAATCAATGTTGTCTTTTACAGTTTTTCTTTCTTCTGTTTTTTCCTCCCCTCAGTCTTGGTTTAACGGCTATACTTGGCTCTCCACTGCTCTACCAATAGTACATCTGTCACATGGCAGTCACAAAGAGCTCAGTAATTAGAACATTGCTAGGTTTCTTCAAGGAAAGCTTCCTAAAAATACCCCCACATTGTTGCAGTGATGGGGCAAAAGCCAGAGGTTTTTGAGGCATCGCCCGTGTTTTTGTGTGAATAATTGTCTGTCTCTGCCCAGATGAGTGCATGTGACACTCGACATCTTTTCAAATATAGTATGGTTGGCTGGTTGTGTTTGTCTCAGATACACACTGTTTTATAACGTACATGTAATTAATTGAGTTACTTCTTCAAGTGTTTCTTGACTTTGTTGTGTGGCTACAAAGTGAAGCCACCACATCAGGTGGATTTGTACTCTGTTCAAAGATAATGTTCGAGACCCTTGAATTCACATTCATTTCAACCTATGCATTTTGTTTATAAAGCATAGAAATGAATGTTGACTGAGTGAAAAGAAAACAGCTGTAACTGCTTAGATAATTAATAAAAGAAGGTTAATCTATCAGTTGTATGTATTTGTTTCCCTTTGTTTTTGGTTGGGTGTCAGTAATTTGTGTTGGGCAGGTTATAGATGAAGCGACTGATAGTTAAAGTAATTAGTAAACTAATCAGTTATGGAAATAATGAAAATATTAGTTGTAGCCCAAATCAAGTAGTTAGAGCATATTTCTTTTCTTCTTCATGTGATCTTCACTCCATGTCTCAATGTTGTTTTTAACTGAGCCATGATATTTTTAAGCTTCACATTTTGACATGCAATGTCTGTACAGAGGTTAAAGTTTAGGTCCACTAGTTCAGTTTTGCAAAGCTTTCCAAAGTCCAGGGTGTAAGTTAGTGGCATTCTGGGCTGTGTGGCCAGAAAGGAATTGGAGGAATTTTACATTGTAGATTATATGTCTGACCTGCCTGTAGAGATTATTTGGCACTTGTATATTACATCTGGTTATTATGTCCATAATGAAGTGTGACATGAAATAATAAAATAGCTTCTTTTTTACTTATAGTAAGCTTTGTAGTATCTGTCCATGCACTTTAACCTTCGTGTAAAAAAGTGATTCATGTGTTTAAATATTCACTTGCAGCTCTTTGTTTCAAACTGAATGTAGACTGCTCATGTTGCATAATATCACGGAAATGTATTTTCTCTGCTCATACTGTATATGTTGTGTCTGGTGACACAGATGCACAGTATGTCCTGCATATGAACATGAACTGTGAGAAAGTTGAGAGCTCTTTAAGGGTAACCTGTCTTCTCCTTTGGTGTGGACTATGCAAGGCAGAAATTAAGTCGGTGTGATAGAAACGTTGTTGTGAGAGCACATGAGTGGTGTCTCCGTGTTTCATAATGTCATTTAATTCTAGATAGGTGTGTTTTGTGTGCTACCTCTAAAGGGCTTTGAACAGCTGTCCTAGACTGAGACCATGCGAACCATACAGAAACCCAAAGCCAGACCACTGATCTTAACCTGCATCAGGTTGCTGGTGCAGAGAGACTAGAATGGTGAGATGCCTCTGGTCAACATCTGTATCCATCCAACATACCACAGTCACTCACAATCTACAGCTGTGAACTTTTCAAATAATTTCCTTCTCTTATCCGTTACTTATTTTACTTTTTTTTTATTGGTAGAAACTGTAGTTTTGTGTATTTTTTAATATCAATTTAAAACAATGCAATGAACACATTAAATTGAATTCTTCTACTTTTGATTGTTCATTGTTTTGTCAGTTTTAAAAATGTAATACATGCAGTACATGTTGGAAATAAATAGGCCTGGGAAATGAATGAACACCAACATTCACAGCAATGTAACCTTCTTCAGTTGCAATCTAAAAAATGTTCTCGATATATGATAGATGATAATTATCTGACAATCAGCAGAATAATTATCATTATTGTGGTAACATTTTTTGGCCATATCGCCCAGCCCCAGAAACAGCTCATATTTAACACCCTATTCTTTTTTTATACTGTTTTATTCATTAGGTCTTCTATAACTCAATAAATATTCAACTTCAACATGAGATACATGCAATATCTCACACCTTAATGAGACTCATTCCCTGTTAAAGGACTCTTATTGATGTGTACATAATACAGTGTACACAGCAGTCACATTGAATGTCTTTTTAAGATCTTTTCACATAGCACTAGTTAATACAGTCTTTGTTTTTGCCTATGTCCATCCTGTCCCTGTTGGGGCCTTCTCATGGTGTGATCCAGATCCCAGGGCTTGAGTGATGCTGTGTTTCCCCAGCGTTGGTGGCCAGAGCCTGGCCACTGTGCTGCAGATACTAAGCTGCTGCCGCTGCTGCTGCTGCTGCTGCTGCTGCTGCTCTCTCAGTGGTGGAGAGGGAGCAGCGGCAAGCTGTCTAACCTCCATAATAAACCACCTTATGTAATCACTCTGGCTAGAGACAGACAAAAATAGCTCAGACTGAGCAGCTCTGCCCTCTTGTGGTAACCATCTGCCTCGACACAGGCTTGACAGGCCTCTACAGGGAGTCAGACATGGCAGCTGCCTCTTGCAGCATTCACTGTAGCACACATGGACATGAACAAAATATTAATTTTAAGGAAGAGATTAGTTTAATAAATGAGGTCACAATGAAATGTGATTTGTTATTTGGTTGATTTTAATGGACTTGTTAATTTTTTTTATCATGAGAATGGCTATTGGTTTTGCTAAGAGATGATGACGGTTTGGTTTCTCATGCAGTCAGACGCAATGCTTTTCCTAGTTTTCTTCAGTTAAGAGAGTTAAATCCTAACAACCTTGTTTTTCTGACTGACTAAAGAAATGAATAGACCTTAGAGCTAAATCTGAGTTTCTACTTCCTTTTCTCTTTGCAGTTTCCTGGACAGAATTGACTCTGTAAGACAGAGCGACTACACACCAACAGACCAGGTCAGTCCTCCTGTTCATCTCCTCAGTATGTGGGCTACATATTAAAACCAAAACCATGCTTTTTGTAAATTACTCTAAACTGGATATCTCCTTTATTTCTGTGTTTTACAGGACCTGTTACGCTGCCGAGTGTTAACTTCAGGGATTTTTGAAACAAGGTTCCAAGTAGACAAAGTGAACTTTCAGTAAGTTTTTGGTCATTATTTATAAAGCACACAGCTTACAAACAAACACAAGAGTTTAGGAGGTTCTTCTGCCAAGAAGATCAGTTTTGCATAAACACCCTCACTAAAGCTCAGAAACTCTGGCAGTTACTTAATATTCTGAAACATAATGTAAATCTTCTATGGTCGACTGGTGTGATTATGGGCCAGTTGAAAACTATTGACCATTGGTTGTAGTTAGACTGAATGTTGTGTAACTGCCTTGATGATGTCAGAGGAGATGACCCATTTCCACAGTCGCAGGCACAACAGACTTATTCTACCATCTGAAATGTGCCTTTGTATCAAATTATATCATCCGAAATGGTTGATTTAAAAAACAAACAGTGGAACCCTTTGGATGTGATTCCCTTTTTCCCCCTATTCCTTGTTCAGCTGTGATGACCTCATGGAACTGAGCCTGTGCAGATAAAGCTATTCTTAATATTATTTATTCATCAATTGATTATTTATTATCCAGGAGGCATTTTAATGCCAGATGTAAACAGTTGCATTTTGAGGAATATGGCCAGTTTTGGATTACTTAGGACAAATGTTAATACCAATTCTGAACGGAGCCCTACAGTCTGTTGTTAGTTAGTGCATTTTATATTAATATTGATTAAAAAGTAAAGCACTGTGTGTGAATGCTGCCTGGACAGCCAACTGCAGTAAATTATGTGCCTGGTGTCTTCAGACCTGTCCCATCAGGGATGTGAGCTTTGTGCCCACAAGAGGGCAGTGATGAGTGTGCTGTTGTGTACCTTGTGTCTGACCTAGTATTTTGTCTTACACAGCATGTTTGATGTTGGGGGCCAGAGAGATGAGAGGAGAAAATGGATCCAGTGCTTTAATGGTGAGACTTAGTGTTTTTATTTTTTTATTCTTTGATGGTTCTTCAAAATGCTTCAGCATCACTTCACCTCCTGTACTGTGTACACTGTACTGTGCAAAAGTCTTATGTCTGTCAGATTCCGTGATCATTGGCATTTGGATTGAAATGATGAGACATGACTGAAAAGTTGGTCTTAATATATCAAAAAATTAGCCGATCAGCTCGTGTTTTTAAAACATCCTTTGAATTTATTCTCTGGCTGTTTTAACATTGTTCTCTTAATTTGGTATAATTTTTTTTTTTTTTAGCTTTGCTTAATTTGTGTGAAATCTTTAAATGTCTGATTATAAAAAATCAATTCTACAGTATAAATATTTATTTAGACTAAATTATATACAACTGGTTGAAATACAAACAGAAAACAAGATGCTGTGGTAAATGAGTTATACCAGAAAACAAGGAGAATTTTAATCCTAAAATCATTTAGTGATTCAGCTTAATTTTTGCCAAATTTAGCACATGAATGCCAAAATCATATCAGGTGTTCACATTAGAAAAGCAAGGAAAAGCACATCAGCTCCGTCTCATGAATGGAAGAGCATTTACAAGTCATGTAAAAGACTGTGAGGCGGTGGAAATGTAGAGGAATTTTTACTTTTATCTTCCACTAAAGTGTAGCATGTTGCAGTTTAAATAAATTCAGCCACTGATCCCTGTCCCTCTCCTCTCCTTGTAGACGTCACTGCTATCATCTTTGTGGTGGCCAGCAGCAGCTACAACATGGTAATAAGGGAAGACAATAACACCAACAGGCTACGGGAAGCCTTGGACCTCTTCCGCAGTATTTGGAACAACAGGTGCGACAGAAACTGGTGTGATATCTAAGCTTTGTGGATAATTTTATGTCCATGAGGGCTTTCTGTGCTGTATCATTCTATAATCAAATTTTCTACTGTGTTTTTTTTGCCGGATGTTCATCTCACACATCCAGTTGGTACACTGTCTAATTAGGTTAAAAACAACTGGACTGGAGTTTTGATTTGAAGTTTTGAAGATTAATGATGAAAGTCCACTGACAACTTTGGAAATCTAAATATTAATGGTTCAACCAATAAAACATTTTGTTTTTTAAAAACTGGTTGAAAATGCTAAACAATGTTTTTGGTGAAGCATTAAGCGTTCATTATTTTCGGGTCATGGGAAAATAAAAATATATACACAAGCAGCATAAATATATGACATATTTGGACCAGCTTCCTTTACTGTATATACTGTACATACATATTTGAATACTCAGTAGCTTTTCCGTGATGACATTTGTGTACGTCTCTTTTCAGATGGTTACGCACTATATCGGTCATATTATTCCTGAACAAGCAGGACATGCTAGCTGAGAAAGTATTAGCTGGAAAATCCAAAATTGAAGACTACTTCCCAGAATATGCTCGCTACACCATACCAAATGAAGGTATGTGGCCCACAAAACACCCGTGTCCTCACACAAGCTTGAACTCGGTACGTTCATCAAGTGTTGACTGTCAGTGTGTTTTTATTTCCAGCAACTCCTGAACCTGGTGAAGACCCACGAGTGACGAGAGCCAAGTTCTTCATCCGAGATGAGTTTCTTGTGAGTGTATATTTTCATATATATATATATATATATACGTCACTGTGTGTATGGATTGTTTTGAGGAGAGCTGGAGTTGATGTATGTTCAGTCGTCGACAGACTTGGCCTGTTGATTTTCTACTCGTGCCGTTGGGTCGACGCCAAATATAAATATGGCCTGCGCGTTTAATGTAGAACTTGATAAACTGCTTGTGCCTACGCCGACCTTCTCACAAGGACAAGTCGTCAGGCTGTGCTGCTGAGCGACACTGTTCTTATTTTCCAGCCTGTGATTTATTTAAAAAGTCTAAACTGTCAACAGACACAAAATAATCTCACCTCATGGTTCGCTTCCTAACTTTTTTTCGAGAGCCTTTAACTGCCTCTCACAGCTTTTCCTTCCGATGTGTGAGCAGTGGATCTGCAACGCACAGTGACTTGCTTTTTAATGGTTTTTCAATATTTATATCCAATATCCGATATGTCACAAACACACTTTCTTTTCAGTTTCTTAAATCCATCAATTTGTTCTGTTTGTTTTGTTGTGCAATATTAGCAGGAGTGAAAGATGCACAGCTCCAGACTGATCCAAAAGAACATTATTAATGGCAATCAATCTAAGTCAATGTAAAACAGTCGCTCCACAGAAGACAAGGAGACGGAGCAGGTCAGCCGTCATGCCCTGCACATGCCTCCAGTGTGGACCAGGCTGAACACATTATACTATATATACAGAGTCCAAAATATTACAATAACAAGTAGAATTTTATTACATTTACCCCCTCAAAACATTGCTTCAGTTGTCATTTGTCCATCTATTGGTCAGGTTAATAAGTCTGATGCATGTTTTTAACTCAAATGTGATATCTGAATTGTTTGGATACAAAATGACGCGCAGACTAGTTAAAATGAAATGTCCACGAGCTTGACCACCCGCGGTGACGTCCAGCTGATCTGTCCGTTTTCCTCTCCCCTCAGCGGATCAGCACTGCGAGCGGCGACGGCAGACACTACTGCTACCCCCACTTCACCTGTGCTGTGGACACAGAGAACATCCGGCGGGTGTTCAACGACTGCCGGGACATCATCCAGAGAATGCACCTGCGGCAGTACGAACTCTTGTGATGGGAGACCGACTCCGTCAGCTGTCTGTTTTTCCTCCACCATTGTGCATCCTTGACAAACCTCACCTCCTCCTCCTCCTCCTCCTGCACCTGAACCTCCACTTTCCTCCTCCCCTGAGAAACCCTCAGTGAACCCTGACCACCCTTCCTGTCGAGGACTATGAAGTACTACTGAAGTGTGTCAAATACTCTTCCTCTTCTTAACTTCTTAGCTTTTTGTACTTATTTTTGTTTTGTTTTTTTTCTCCGAGAACAATTCATCCCCATTTCACCGATCTTAAAGGAAGATGGGGAACAAAGTCGTTGCGTGCCGCTTCTTCTTCTCCTTTTTATTTTTACTCGTTCTTTTTAAATGCCTTCATTTTTGTCATTCCACTAAGCCTTGGGCTACCTCCTTTTCCCCCTTTGTGTCCTTCTGTTTTCAGCTTTGTCATTGGACCTGGACTGGTGGGTGTGGCTACATAAAACACACCTACAGGACCTCAGTGTAGAGGCAGTGTGTGTTAATATGTGTGTGATAATGAGCAGGAGGAATGCCATGTGAGCACGCGCGCATGCGTGTGTGTGTGTGAATGTTTGCATCACCTGCTGGACAAAGCCGGCATCATCACCATTACATTTCCCCCCATTTTTATTTTTCTTTTTTTCTTTTCACATCACTCTTTCCGACCTGCTTCTTCTCTCCGCGCAGAAAGATGACTGGACGCTGAAGATGATGATGGGAGGGTGTTGAGTGGATGAAGAAATAAATGCACTTTGCATCAGGTTCCTTAATAATTTTTTTTTTTTTTTTTTTTTGGTGGTTTTTTTTTTTTTTTTTCTCCAGAGGAAGCATACACACAATGTAGCATCACAATATTTATTACCCTGTCACGACGTCAGCTTGCCGAGCTGCAGGGTAGACCGAGCAGCCGAGAGACGTGTGGAGCGAAACGATTACACGATGATGGCAATCCGACCAAGACGACGGCACGATGAAGGAATTTAATGAAGTCAAAGGGGACTGAGCTCTCTGCACCTTAGCCCTGCTGCCTCCACGGACTCGGACCTGCCTCCTTTTTCCACACAAACCATCCTTTTAGCTTAGAGATACTGATGGAAGGGGAGGGGAGGGGAGGGGAGGGTGGGGAGAGATAAAATGTATTGTTCTTTTTTTTTCTTTTTTTTTTTCTTTTTTTGTTAACTTGTACACTGTGCAAGGTTGAATTATCCTGTACAGACTGTAAAATGTAATATTATTTTGTACAACTTAATTGAAAGAAAACAAATCTACTTGTAGATCTTTGTGCCTTGATTATGGCTGTACCTGTAAATGAGCTCAGATGTAAGTATGTTTTCGACTGCGCTGTACAGCTTGATGTCAAATTCTATCGGCAGCGGAAGACTGCGGGTAGGGGACTTTCTCTGTAGAGTTTAGTTTTTTCTGGTTTATAAAAAAGGAAATGCTGTTTAGTAAAAAATAAAAAATAGGGAAAAAATCCTAAAAACCTGTATACATTATGCAAATTAACCACTTACCTGCAGTGAAGACCAGATGTTGCAGCGCCATGCCTTTTTTTTTTTTTTTTTTTTTTTCCTTTTATTGGTTTTAATTTTTTTTCCCTCCTCTTAATTTTATTTTATTTAGTTTTTGAATTTCACAGCTTTAAAGAAACATTGGAAATCCATTGAGAAGTGTCCAAATTGCAACCTGGTGTTGTTTTAATAGGAACCAACATTTATTTTATTTTTTTCAATATGAAGTGTGTCTGAGGTCTGTACTGATGTGCGTGCCTGTGCGCACGTGTACGTAAAACAAACATAGACTCACAGACGCATTGTGCGTGCGTGCGCGCGTGCTTGAGGGCGAGTGTGTGCGTTATGTGTGTAAAATTTTATAAATGTATGTACATGTAAATTTATAGGTATATATAAATATATATGTACAATTATACATGTTTAATTATGTGTGTGCCTAGGTGTACATACCTATGTATGTATACAGTAAATATGTATACATACACACATAGGAAAGCATGTTTAGAATGGAGATGAATAAATGAGAGCGTGCAATATTAGTAATTCTTTGGTCCTTTGGAGCCATAACCAATGGCACAGGCACTATGAATGTGTGAGCAGCACCCAACAAGACAAGCTCTTCTCCTTGTACAAACAGCATCAGCCTTTTCGTCTGCTACAGTACACGTCTATCCCCAAAAGAGAGTGAACTGACTGGAGGTGCAAAAACCTTGTTTGGCCTGGGAGGATGATTAAATGACATTTTTATTTTCTTTAAATAAAGAGGCACATTAGAGGACTTTGCTTTATTTCCACCTTGGTGTCCAGTTGTGTCCACATTTGTTGTCGTGTTTGCCTTGGGTTCTCGTTTTGTTTTGTTTTTCCCGGTGGAAGGACTTGCCGCATAGCCACGTTGCACTCGGTGGCCAGTTTATTAGGTACAGTCATTAAACTAACACAAGTCTGCGATTCAGCTGGTTGAGCTCCGTCTTAGTCTGTGGTGCATCACTTTAAATGTTAACAAATGTTCAACAACATCACATTTAAACCAGTGTTTCTCATCCGTGGTCCTGGGGACTCGCTGCCATCCATGTTTTTCCATGTTTCCCTGATCCAGCTCATCTGTTTCAAACGAATGGGGCATTGCCAGGTTTGTGCAGTGCCTGCTGATGAGCTGACCAGTTGACTCAGCTGTGATGGAGCAGGGCAGTGGTTCCCCAGGACCAAGATTGAGAAACCCTGATTTAAACCTTTTGTCCATGAGCTCTGGTTGTCGATTCAGCTCCACAAGAGTCTGTGTTTCTCAGAAGAACGGTGGTTAGAGCTCGTGACGACTGGCGACACTCCCGTGCTGCACACAGGAAGTGATTTGTCTCATGTCGTGACAGACAAAGGCAAGAGCAGAATTACACTAGTCGAGCGAGACGGCCGCAAACAAGTTGTAGAATTCTGCTGCTCAAACATGGTCATGAATAAATGTGTCGGCCCTGTCCACCGCTGACCTGCGATTGTTTTTACTCAGTCAGGTCTGATAATAATTCTGGACTGAGCCTATTTTCTGATGGACAAGTACACATAATGTTAAATTGTTTTTGTTCACAAACACAGAGGCAGAATAATAACATCAAAAGTATTTATGAATTATTATAAATATGGTTATAAATACAGCATGTGCACCTGGCAATACACTATGTGTTCATAATTTATTGTGGATGTTGGCTTTATAATGCCTTCCTATTGCTTTCATAAAGCAGTTTATACATTACATGATGTTATAGAGCACTGACGACACATCCTATTAAATTTTAGTTATGTTTGTAATGTGTTATAATGGCTCATAGACACAGGCGTCATAGAAAGTGTAGCTAATGTCTCAAATGATATTTATAAAGTGCTGTATAGTGCATTTAGTCATAACCTTTCATAAATGATTTATAACAGTAATCACACACTAAGGCATTTTATAAAGACTTGGCAAGGTCAATATATATTTGACAAGGTACTATATATTTGCGGATAACTCATATTTGCAAAGATCAAATTATACTGATATTCTCGATAGCTATAAAACAATAATTTTTCCCAACACATTATAATCACTATTATAATGTGACACAATGCTTTGATACATTGGGTGCCTTCAGTAAATGAATGAAATCCTTGCTATTGACAGATTTACATTATAAGCTGGTTATAAGTCGTAAGGATTCATTATCTGCTTGAAGAAACAAGTAACACCTGTTTTTCTCTCACTGCCAGCCACTTGTGTTTCACATCATACTGCGTTGTGAAAGTGATCTTCCACCACAGTTTCAGCATCTCTGTCTGCCTTATTCAACACTGAAATATTTGCACGGCCGATGGATGAGCGGATTTAGGTGAGTACAGAGAAGTATTTTGAGTATATAAAAAGTAACGTTTGTGATTTTAAACTAGGTAAACTAAAAAAATAAAATAAAGCCGAAGCTCTGCTGCAGATCAGCCCTTTATGGGTTCAAATCTCCATTTAGTCATTTTGATCGACTTTCTATGCACATGTACTGAGTCAGTTAATGTTTGTTTACTTCCAAACAAACAATGAGTGCACATAATAACTTAGAACCGGTATATAATTACTTAAGGCAGCCAATGTTTGATTACAGTAAGTAACTTGACAATATGGACACAGCATATTCTGAATATCTTAAATAAATATAAATGATAATTATGTTGGTATAACGTTTTAATGAAGAGCTAAAATAATCAGTAGTTATTAAACTAATGGTTTCCATGGAAACGTAGAGCAGACGAATCAACGGGTGAGGAGACGAATCAGCAGCCTCACAGGTCTTAGAGACGGTTGGAAGTGTTGGGACTTCATACTACACACGTGTAGCATGTTCACACAATCATATTGAATTTTAATCGTGTAAATCATCTGTCCATGATAGTTGTCAGTATACGCATCCTTTAAAATAGAAACCCTGACTATAAATAATGTACAAGAGGAGAGAGGGATATTTAATAGTTCAGGCTTAGATTGCATTACTCCTAATACAGTTCATATTTATTCCTGTAACAAACATATAATTTCATAAATTTATTTAAACAGCTCCGAAAATGTCAAAGGTTAGCAATAAAGCATTTTTAACTAATCAGGAGACAAACATACAATAAATCATAGTCAAAACTTATCTGAGGATTCAGTGGACATGTTTTAATATTTCAGCTGTTTTGTTTTTGTGTCAAACAAATGAAAGATCCAAGATCAACTTGATAAGAACCGTAATATTACTTATTTATTACTTCGTATTGTTGCAGCAGTAGAAAGCCACAGCCCAGTCCTTTTCTAGGTGTCAATGTGAATGTACCAAATTAAGTAGCCAGTGAAGGTAGATGTTGAATAAATTAATTAGAATTATGTTCTGGCGTAATCGAGCACTTGTTTGGTCTGTAAAATATCAGAAAATGTTGATCAGTGTTTACCAAACCTGGAAATTATGATTTTCTTAAATGTCTTGTTTTGTCCACCAATCAAGATAATTCAGTGTTAATGATTTCTTTGTTATATGGGGCAAAGAAGCTAGAAAGTATTCACATTTAAGAATCAGAAAATAAGACAATTTTAATTTTTGAGAAAACGCCCAGACCAATTAATCGATTCTCAAAATAGTTATTTAGTGATCACTAAATTATTGTTGCAGCCCTATAAAGAGCTGCCATGGACATCATGTCTCTATGTTGATGAATTTACGTCATCTCAGGTTAGAAGGTCAGTCATAAAAGCTCAAAAATGCATCTTAGACTCATTTATTTATGTACAGTTCATCAGAAATGTTTTTTAACAGTTTGGCAAAACAAAAAAAAAATCCTCACAAACATTTAGCACAAAATGTCAGGAATAAATACAATCAGATGTGCTTCATAGAAACAGGAGTTGATGATCAGATGAGGAAGACAACAACAGTGTTTACAGCACACCACAGTTACTCGTCGGAGTGACAGAGACATAAATTACCAGCATACTTACATGTGACTGTACCACCTTCAAATAAGAGTAGGGGTAGTTAGAATTTACAAATCTGCTTGGTTGATTTGTAATAAGTGATTCCGAAAGTTACAAGAGAGGTTCACCCATATTTGGCCCACATAAAAACAGCATAAGTCCTTTAAAGACATTTAAAATAGATATTCAAGTCCCTCACAGTGTCGAAAAACATTTGTACGCACAATTCGAGATGATACGAGCAGACGAGTTTGTTCGCTGCGAGGAGGACAGCCACATTTGCAAAATCCTCACATCACGTAATGTGTATCCATAGTTCCGTCCTGCAACACGAGGTGCACTCTGGGTAATGGTAATGTGGTTCACAGCGACTTGTGCTTGCCCAGCAGACAGAGGCTGAAGCACTGCAGCAGGCCTTTCATCCACATACAGTGAGCCAGGAAGAGCAGCAGCAGGCAGGCGCCGGCCGAGCAGTACACGCCGATCACCGTGCTCTCCTCCGGCAGGAAACACTTGGACAGCGTGTAACTGTCAGGTGACACCGACGCCTGGGGAGGAGATGAAAAGCAGGAAGAGGAGGAGGAGGAAATAAACAGGAGAACAGTGAGGGTTAAACGTGATCACGGGTGTTAACAGCAGTGTAATTATGGTCCGATCCTGATGGAAATCTCTGGGTCGGGTATTCGGAAAGAGAAACATGCAAAATCTGATACAACCCGAACAGCCGATTAATTGTAGGCTTAATAAAAACCGGCAACAGGGTTTTTATCTGAGCCATGTTGTGGGCTGTTTATTTTTGGGGAGAGGAGCATTTGTTATAATAGTAATAATAATTGAGAAACTTGTTATTATCAGCCAAGGGGACTGCCATGGTCACAGCTCAAAAAGGTCAAAGCTCCAGCGTGTGACCTCTCACACAAATGTATTTTTATATCGTAGTGAGGTGACATCATAGACATAACACATTCTCTAGCCCCTTATCCTAACCTTAACCATCACAACTAAAACCCCTAACCCTAAAACCAGGTCTGAACCCTCAAAAAAAGCCCTTTAAAGATGTGAGGATCAGCCAAAATGTCCTGACTTTCTCTAAAGTCCGTTTCTGCCTCTTACTCCCGCTGCACGGCGGCTGCCATGGACCCAATTACCTGTTCCTGCCAGTCGACCCACACACCTGCCGCTCATCATGCCGATCAACCATCAACCACCTGCTATAAAAAGCGGGTCTTCACTTCCTCTCCTCCCCACACAGTGTTAACATCACGGCCTTCAGTCCACATGTTATCAGTTTGCACTGTCTCACTCCCTGACCTGACCCTGAACGTTACCTTTGCTCAATTATGCCCCGAAGCTGAAGAGACCATTAAAGTTCTGTTAATAATTTGAACTCTGATTCTGTTTTGTCTGCTCTCGCAACGCTGAAGCATTAAAGCCGTACAGTGGACTTTTTTTTCCCACACGGCCAAAAATTCAAACCTTTGTTAAAATGAGCTCAGCTCCAGATGAGTCTCTCTGTGTTTCTCACTATACCAGTGTTTTGTTTGTGTGTCTGTGGTGACACAGGCTGCAGTTTTATACTTAAAAAGCTTAAGTCCTTACAGCTGAAGATGCTGAGATTTCCACCGGGAGTGACCAGGATGGAGGATTAGAAGTGATTATGATTAGATTGGGACGCCTGACCATTACGCCGACAGGGACTGTAATGATGCCCCAGAATGCATTTCACATTTTGAAGCCGATTCTTATTACGCCAACAAAGAACGGCATCCTTTCTGGTTTGTAAGGGCCACCATAGTTCCCCGATGCACTTTCGAAGGGGAGGGGCTGAGCTGAGGAATCCTACAATGTTAAAATCTTACCTTTTACCTGGACCCTCAATGCATCAAGAGCAAACTGGGGGTTTGTACTGGTTTGATGTAGCGACACCCAGGACTGGGGGCTTAGAGCTTAATTGAAATTCTCCCGACAATTAATGTCAGGCAAAATCTTTTCACATGAATGAATACATATATAAATGCATATTGGACATCTTTAAATGGTTGTTTAGTCACTTCATATCTATGTTTGCGTGAACAATTCCGGGCTGTGTTTGTTACTCACCAGGATGAAGCTGGGGTTGTTCCTGTTCCTCCAGCTGAACGACGGCACGCTGACCTCTGGGTACTTGTTGTCATGGAGAACCTCACATCCACTGTGGGTGTGTCCACTCAGGATGAGGCGGGGTTTAAACCAATGCAGCAGCTAGGAAGAGATGGTTTACATCATGGGATTGTTTGTGACAGTTCAGCCACTGGATCGATCTGCTTCACACACACACACACACACACACAGAGGAGGCAGCGTGCGTGTGTGTGCGTGTGTGTTCTTGTACTTGCTACAGAGTGAGGACCAAAAATCGTATAAAAACCCTACAAAATGAGGACATTTTGACAAAGTGAGGGCATTTTGGCTGGTCCTCATTATTTTTCACCAGGGTTAAGACTTGGTTTTAGGGTTAGGGTTAGAATAGGGTTTAGATTAGGGTTAGGGTAAGGGCTAGTGTGTGTGTGTGTGTGTGTGTGTGTGTGTGAGGACTCACCCTCTGCGAGGCCTCCTTGGACAACACATCATACTTCTCTCTGAACAGCAGGTGTCGCTCCTGGGGCGGTGCAGCGTCCTGTCCTGTGCAGCCAGCATCGCTCACTCTGTACAGAGGATAGTGCTGGAGAGACAGAGGAACATGATGAGGAGAACTTTAAGTTTGTGGCCAGTTTTAATGTCACTGAATCAGTGGGACCGATTCACGATGAGTCTCCTAATGCTGTGCAACCAACACACAAAAACTGAGTCAAACCTGCTCTTGAGACATTTTTATTTTATTTTAAATGCTTTCAAATAATAAGGAATTGTTTTTTTTTACATTAATTAATGGGAAATATTAAATACTCACTCTTTTTCGGCTTCAAAAATTCATTAACATGTTGATATTTTTGGTTGATAATCTGATTAATTTAATCTTGTCTCAAATTGTACTTTCTGTTTTTGTTTTTTTAAAAAAAAAAATGCAAATCAAAGAGCAAAAGATTAATGATACAAAAAATATGACAGAGTAGTACGTTTAGCCAAACACTACATCTTTTAAAAGAATGTGACAGTGTGACAGAAATGATCACAATCTGCTGAAAAATGTAAACAAATTGACCACAGAGATGAAAAATGAATATGATCCAAGTCCAGGAAGACAAAACTAACACAAACAATGATGTATGGATTAGACGGTTAAAAATGAATTATGTTGTTGTTGTTTTTTTTGCTAAAGTATCTAATCCATCACATTTTTAAAAAAAGACATGGTCGCTGTACAGAGAGGACTGAAATACAGTAAAAGACTAAACGACACTAAAAGAGCACACAATTTGAGATTTTCATTTTGACATGGGTGGGCAGCTTATGAAAATAAACACATTCATTATGACTTATTGTGAAATATATAATAAATGCATTATATTAAGAGATGAAATGACTGTGATGTGTCATCAGCGAGGCAACAAAGTGAAATTCTGGCTTCACTAATAACAGCGGTTCGGCCAGTTCATTCACAAAATGCATTTTCATTCGCAGGCTGCAAACTGTGCCTATGTTTAGTTTTGGCGTTTTTCGGTTTGTTGTGGAACTCACCACCACCCACACAGCAACGCAGCAGGTAGCAGGCTCAACATACGGGATGGAGCAGAGAGTGGGCAGAGAGCAGTTAACGCTGGAAAGACTGAATGATGAGACACTTAAAAGGCCTCTGTCGCGATCAGAGGAGCAGAAACAACGAGGCTCTGCAGAGGAGATGAGTTGAAATACAGATGTCTGAAACAGACAGACTGTGACAGACATGCTGATGCGGATACTTTTCTCTTGGACAGAGAAAAGTTCAATTGCTCTCTCTCTCTCTCTGCAAATTTGTGGGTGGATATTTAACATACATAACCTTTTTACAGTCTGTTATTGTCGCCTGGTTGTTTCCTCTCATCATCTCATCTCCACTGCTGCTTTTGCTCATGCTAAAATGACCCAAATATGTCAGTTCACTGTTTACTGCTGTTTGTGCATAAGCACAGTGTAACACTGGGTGTCCGTGCTGTGTCCCCAAAGTTCAGTGTAAACTAATTATACAAAATTTCAGAACTCTTTCGAATGTGTCAACATTTTCACAGTTTTGTTGAGAAAAATGACTTTTCCTGCGTGACTGTGTTTTACCTGTAACATGATGGGCTGCGAGGGAGGGAAGAGCTGCGAGCCATCACAGCCGTCCGTTGCACCACTGCCAGACTGCGGGCTCTGCATGAAAGACAACATAAAGAATCAGCTCCTCAAAACGCGGGTCTACATTTCCACTTCATATCCCCCCCAGTTTCCTGTTTTGAGAGACTTGGTGCTGTTTGTAAGGTCAAATGTATTCATACAGCACATTCTGTTGCCCCAAAGTGATTTACATGCAATAAAATACAATAAGCAAACACAGCAATGGAAACAACACATACAAATAGAGGAACGATAAGAACTGCACTCATTAAAATGAGAATAATATCCTGTAGGTGACGGGAAGACAGTGTAGTGAAGGCGGAACAGAAGAGATGTGATCACGTCGTCTCTTCCCTGCCATCATTCTGTACATGCTGCTGCATTTTGACTTATACTTAGGGGTAGATGCCTGATTCACCCCAAAGTATAAGAATTACAATAATCCACACGTGACATGATGAACTACTTTAATGAGAAGCCTCATTTAGAAAAAAAAAAACTGCCTTTAACAACTGACTTGATCTGTTTGTCCATTTTAAAAACATTGCCAACGAACACACCTATGTTTTTCATGGACGGGCGACTAAAAGAGACCAGAGGATGAAGGACAGTGTCAGCACCATTTAAAACATCTGCTCCTTGTTTGCAGGAGGAAACAGAATCAAAACACCGCAAAACACCTGCTCCAAGAACAACTGAGGTTTGGGTTCAAAAGTTGCCGAGGAGTGAATTTAAGTGTTTCATTTTTCCTTCTTGTTCCCACGACTCGAGTCGTTGACGCTGCACACACTTGGTGTTCGTGGTGCTGACTGCGTGACACTGTGTCACTGACTTCGAGAAAGTTCCTCCCACCTGAAGGGAACAGTTGAGGTCTTTGGAGAGTTTGATCAGCTCCTTCTCCACCGACTGGCAGATGGGACAGCCGTCACCGTGCAGAGCCACACTGTTCACCAGCAGGAAGCTGACGACAGAACAACAGAAGAGAACATCCATTTTATATCACTCCATCCTCCACATGAGGATTGTGTGTGATTGTGTGTGTGTGTGTGTGGGGGGGGGGGGTATACAGGGGGTTGCAAGAAGGTTGCTCACCTGGATCTGAGCAACCTTCTTGCCCTGAGGCAACAGTGCTAGGCCCTGCACCACTGTGTAGCCCAATATTGCAGACATGCAGGTTTTATTTTGAAAGTTTGAATGAAATTTGATATGTCGTGCTTGGTTTCTCTTCAAACACAAAATATTTTATGTAAAAGCCAGAATTAGCATCCAGTGGCTGCATAACAACACAACTTTATTCTGCAGAATCGTAAAACATGCAAACGTAGACGGTGGCCATTCCAATGTAAGCCGGTAATTAATTCATGTTTGAGCTGCATTTAAAAGGCTTCACCTTGTCGTGTTCCACTGACATCACGTTTAACAGAATGGGACAGACGTATGAACAGATGAGAACCTGAAAACTAGGTGTGGAACAGCTTTTCTGCAGCGACACTTGGTATAAATGTGGAATAGTTTAAATAAAATAGTTTAGGTTTGACTGTCTGATTGACCATTTTATAACTACATGTGATTATCCTGTAAATGATTTCACAACGTTTGCCATAATATCAGTTAAGGAAGCAGCTCAATTATTACTGGAATTTTATGGGGATGATTGTGAACAAAAACATGCAGTTATGGAATAGTATTACTGTAGTTTACTTATAGTTTTATCACAGTATAGTTGTTTTTTTTTTTAACAGTTTTTAGAGCACCGTTTTGACACAGATGCACATATTAGAATCATAACATGTGATTTGTTGTTTCCTATATTCCCAAATAATCACACAATAGCATACATTTTAGGTGTGAACAGAAACAACAAAAACAGTATTTCACCTGTAAATTTCAAGCCACTCCTGTAACATTTCCGTGGTACCTGTATTACAAATGTCTACACTCGTTTCATCAAGATTTTGAAAGTGGTTGACTTTTCGTGTGTTTGTTTGTCCCTTCAAGTGATTTTAATGAATGTTGAAGGGATCAAACCTGAAAAAACGGCCTGTTTTTTCTTGCATAATTAAAATATAAGTTGTTTTGCACTGGAAACAGTAACACATTGTCATAGTAGTCTTTAAAAACAGCATGGTTAAACTATTTCTGCCAGTTTTGTTCTTGATAACGATGAATCTTTGGAGCTGTTCATGTTAATGCATGACTTCAGCAGCAGGTTCACCGTGTGGAAAAAGTGGTCATTTTGAGCAGAACATCACTAGAAATGACGGTCATCTTGAATGAAAGCACTTTTCCCTCCCGCTGCAGACACACAGACTCAGGGGGCGTCCAGCCTCTGACATCTCAGCCCTGCTGAGTCACATGTTTGTCCTGCTGAGTCATGTTATGTGGCACCTTCCTGTCACTCACTTCACTCCCTTTTTGGTGACAATCCTGGTGGAGGAAGCGTTAAAGACCTTCTCGAAGCGCTGCAGCTTGAACCAGTCCATCCTGCAGGGACACACACACACAGTAGCACTGCACGTCAGGACACACAAAAACACACAAAAACACACACACACAGGTAACATGCTGCTGCTCAGCCTTTCACATCTGTCTGTCATACACTGTTACATAAGAGTCTCACTTCCTGTTTGATGAGATGCTGCATGTCCACGTCATCATCACCATCATCATAATCACCATCCCACATTTCAGAATCACAGACATGAAACCACTAAACTGTGTGATGCTGCTTTTTATTTTTGCTTCATGTCATATTTGCTTTCACTGCTGCTTCTCCCTGATTAATTAACAGTCACTTTCTCCGAACCAAAGAAAGTGTCACGTGCCGTGGATGGACAAAACAAACGCAACATCGCTGCAATCTACTGCAATCACAAACACGACGGCTGGAACATTGTATCAATGTGTTAACGACACACTTTGCCAAATTTAAATAAACGAAAACCTTTGCTGAGTGTTTAAAAATGAGGGTTCAAACTGTGTCAAATTCAGAAACACTGCTCTGCTCTGAAATGCCGGGGACCACACGCACACACACACACACACACACACACACACACACACACACACACCGGTTTGGGTTCCATGACTTCAGAGGACATTGCATTGATTTACATTCATTTCCAGGAGACCTACTCTAACCTTAACCTGAGCCTAATCTCTAAAACATGTCTTCACCTTAAAATAATTTACACTATGGGGACTTCATTTTTGTCCCCATAAGAAAGACAAGTCCCCATGGAGTGACTGTGCAAACACATGTAGGTCCCTACAACAATAGGGATACCAGGTGCAAACACACACATTCTTGTACAACATTCTTAATTAAAAGGGAAACTCATAGTCATAATGCATTCCCTCACCCCGTGGATAGCCTTAACCCTAAGCCTGACCTTTAACCTAGCTCTAACCTAAGTTTAATTCTAATCCTAACCTTGAAACCAAGTTTTCACACTGAAAAGCCCTTTAAAGTTGTGTGGACCAGACAAACTGTCCTCACAACTCAAGTTAAACTAAACTAAACTAAACTAAACTAAACTAAACTAAACTAAACTAAACTAAACTAAACCATTTACAAGTGGAATGAGAAAGACTGAGGGGAAATTTTGCTGTTTTAGTGTCCAAAACTATATTCTTCTGCCACCATAATTTATTTTTCAAATATAGGACTTCTTTAAAAACATTTTTCTTGTAAAACATTTGGGTAATTTGACATTTTCAGGTTACAACAGTTAAAATCAGGTTCTTTTATTATGACAGAGCAACTCCACCCACCAAGCTGTCTTATTTTTGCTCTGGCATTATATTATCATTTTTATCAGTTGCGTTTAATGTTGCTTTTTTTTTTTTTCAGTCCAACAGCAGCCACATACGTATGTTGCACACACAAGAGGCAAAGGTGTGTTCACCATCTAAAATATTTGGCTCAAACACAGCAGCTGATTGTAGTTGTCGGAATAACATACTGTACCAGGGAACACCAGCACAAATATGGCTGTTGAAGAGTTTCACAGCTGGTTCGCTGTCACATTGTCCTCCTCAGAGCCGTCAGTCAAATGTCAAAATGAAATGCCAGTTATTTAATTCCGACTTCCTTCAACGAAATACTTTGAAAAAAAACAATGACATTCCAAATCTTTTTCCTTTCCTCTATATACATGAATATAACTCCTTGTCCTCAACTTATATTGACACAAGTCTTTCTAAAATATCAGAATTACCCTTAAAAACTCCCTTATTAAAAACTTTAGTGAGTTTAAACTCCTCCTCTGGTTTTTCAAGAACAAGGTGGCTAGTAGGACTGAACAATTAATCACAATTTATCAAAATTGCAATACAGCCTACTGTGATTTTTAAATGACAGGGGGTACAGTATTTGTTAAAGCCACAATCTGTATCAAATTACCATTTTTGATTTAATACTGTCCTGACCGACACACATCATAGTCTACAGACTGAAGAAAACATATTTGTTTCTCACAGATCAGCACAAATATTACACAGTAACCATTTTAAATGCCAGTCAAGTTAAAATGGAAATAATTATATAAAAATGTACCATTCCCTCTCATACTGTGAGTCAAATTTCAATCAAATGTTCAGTCAAAATAATTGCAATTGGATATTTAGTCAAAATCCTTCAGTCCTAATGGCTAGTGCGTTTTTTGTCTTCTACTATAAGAAAAATCTAATTAAAAGAGCAGCATTTTTAGTCTGCCACTCAGTATTATGGCTCAAATAAATGGTGCAAATATTTAAATTCACTCACAAATACAACACATAGATTGGATTTTTGAATCTGGAAACAATTTCTGTGCCACAACCTGCCCCAGGATTCAAACCAGCAACCCTCTTGGCCACTGCCCCAGGTTGCTGACAGACCTGTACTTGTTCATTTCAGTTAAGAAGAATATATAAAACTCAGATCTGCGGTTCCTTGGGCTGAACTACAGATGTTCAATCATGCTTTCATGTCATCCCAGTAGGACTATTGTGAAGCCATTTTCACCTCTCATCTCTGATCCACCAACAAATGATCCAAAAAGCTGCTGCAGGGTTTTTGACCGGGTCCAGATTGAGATCTGACATCGCAACCGTCTTGTGTTCATTTCACTGGCTCTGCAGGCTACTCTTCAAATTAATCAGATCACATTAAGACACAAACAAATGACTGTTGTCTAGATATTTCTGTTACCAGGGCGACGAGTAATACTAATAAAATCGTATCAGAGATATTCTGAGGTCTAACAAGAGACATTCATCTTTATTTCAATTATTCTTCTGTCAGGACTTCCTGAAACTTTTACTAAACCAACCCACGGCTGTTGAATCAGGCAGAATTCCAGGGCAAATGTGAAACAATAAGAACAATAAAACAACAAAGCTGCAAAGCTCGTTCTTACTCATAATGGAACCCGATGTCATGGTTCCCAACCAGCACAACCAGTTCTGTGTCAGTGGAGTGTCTGAACATCCTGTGGAAGCGGCGCACGTCGTCCTCCCAGTGCTGCAGAGACACAACAACACAAACTCAGCTGAGGCAGCACTGAAGAGTGGTCGCATGAGGAACTGACACAGCGGTCAGCGCTGACTCTGCCACGTGTGCCCCCTGCACCACTGTTGCTGAGAGCAGGGGCACACAAGGAAATACACATCATATAGCCACTTCAACAAAATGTTTACCTAATTTAGTCTACCCCGGATTAAGTCTACAATATGTTCAAATGCCATTCGTCCACTTTTCCAGACTGGACGCGGAAGTTTATGTTACTTTGTAAATCACTCACTCGCAGTGCTCGATCCACTGCTGCCTCTTTCACTCAGGTCAAATGTGTTACTTTGAGACTCGTGTGTCTGAAATCCTTTGTTCACATTTAGCAAGTCAGCAGTGGACCAGCAGCTCCTCTGCTTCTCCCTCTGAGGTAAAAAAAACAACAACATAGATTTTCTATACGGACTTTGCTGCAGGAGTGTTCAGGCTTGGGTTTCCAGTTGGAAAGGGCAGTTAAAAGCCTCTTTCACACAAACATTAGGATTAGAAAAGGATCTTTGAACCCGAGTGGACCTGCTAAAAAAAGGAACGACATCAATACAATCAATGTCACCAGAAACAAATTGGAGCTCAGCGACAATGTCACAGTCGTTACTCTTTTGCACCGACTTTGGCCCTTTGTTGACGACGGCGAGTTAAACGACTTTAAGTCGCTGACAAAAGGAGGTAAGATGAATTAAAAAAAAAAAAAATACTGTGTGCTGTGCAAAGTTGTGAAAAGTACGTTTCCCTAAAAAACAAACAACAGACAAGGAAGAAATGTGCGTTGTTGTTTTTTTTTCTCCCAGATCTTTGTGTTCCCTCTTTATGAATAATGGGAGCTGAAGTCAATAAAACCCATTTGAATGCACAAATAAACCAGAGGGAACAGGGTATTACAGTGAAATAAAGATATAAACACATTCTTCAAATTAGGCTTAAGTGAGCTAACCTTTTGATAAGTCACTAAAATCTGTCTTTCCCTCTGTCAATGTTGGCAGCCATGTGAAAACCACTCAGACAGCACGTCCATGTGGGAGCCATAAGGATCATATTATATGGTATTATATGGTATTATATGGTATATATACAGTATATGGTCTCAAATGTTTTCTCCACAAACCAAAATTACTCAGTTTTAATGATTTCTTTGTTCTATGGAGCAACTATTCACATTTAAGAAGCTGAAAAACACTGATTAATAGTTGGCAATTGATTAATAACTGATTAATGGAATAATTTTTCAATGATTAAAACAAACTTTCTGATTTTTCTCCAGCTTCTTAAATGTGAACAGTTTTTTTTCCGCTACATATAACAAAGAAATCAATAAAACCGAATAATTTTGGTTTGCGGACAAAACAAGACATCCGAGACCATCACTATTTCCAGGTTTGGTAGACACTGATCAACATTTTTCAACATTTTCTGATATTTTACAGACCAATGTAGGACTTCATTCATTTGAAAAATAATCAACAGAATATAACCATTATGGGAGCCACATTGGCATGCTGGCGTTTCACGCTGAGGCCTGTTTAAAGAGCTCATACAACCACGTTTTGAATTAAACCTGGACTATCACTTTAATATTAAAAATAAAAAAACACCCTGGGAATCAGAGAGTTAATGGATCTGTGAGGTTCACCCTGCAGCTCCTGCTTTGTCTCAGACGCTGGATTCAATTTTGCAGCTGCAGGCTCTGCAGCCACACACAAGAGACCTTTAATTACACCAGTGCTGTGGGTTTACATGACATTGTTCACTCTGATGTGACTAAATGACTCACTGGTGCCGCTTGTAATTATCGCTGGAATGGCATTAGCTGATCATTTGAAGAATCGATTCATCATTGAAGGCGTTTATATATATATATATTTGTGTTGCTTTAAACCAATTTTACTGGTACCTGACTCAAACAAATAATAGATTGATCTAAAACACTGGTATCATTATAATTATAGTGTGTTCTTTAGTTTAATATTGAGCCTCTTTATGTATTTTCTGTTTTAAATTACATTTGTGTTTTAATATTTCACATTAGGGCCACATGACAAACCCCCTGTGGAGTTTTTGGTTATTTCTTTATCTCCCTTTTGCCCAATGTATCCTATGTGCAATAATAAAACTAAACAAGAACATTTCCTTCTATCTCTGGAAATGTGAGCCCGTCTTCTGCCAAAGTCCATGGAATACAAATTAGTTGCAAACTGTCCAAGTGTAAAAGGTGAGTGAGGAAGCAAAAAAGGAGGAACACATTGTTTTGCTGGAGATTTTACAGTCCTGTAAGTTCAGTCTACTGTTTCATTAAAGCAGTTTCTTGTGCTGCATTTGCTCGACACCTCTTTCTCTCCGAAATGATGAAGTGATGGATGGATGAACCACAGAGCTGAGCAGCTGCAGCAGCTGTTGCAGATGATGCTGTTGCTGTTTTCCACAGATCCTGGAGCTTCTGGGCCTGTTTGTTTGTTACTAGGTGATAATGTTTTTGTGGTTGATGGTGATGGTGGGAGCACTGGCCTCTGCTCTGCATCCTCTCACACGCACCAGCACAAACACTGTGGGTTTGCAGACAAAGCAGAGTAGGGGAAAGCTGGATGTCTACGTTACCTTCTGCGAGCTCCACTTGCCTTCGTCGAAGATGTCCCCGAGAATAAAGACAATTTCGGGCCTGAGGAGCCACAGCGCGGTCTGGAAGGCTCTCTCCATCTGCCATTCCCTGCGCGTGTGGACACAGTTCAGCGTCATTTGTTTATGTTTACAAATCAGTCCAGGAATGATGATGGATCAGGTGCAGTAATGGACTTCAAAAACGAAAAGCAAGATTAGCAGTATTATTTTTACCTTCTCAGCTTGTCGAACCAGTGTCCCCCCACGGCTCCCAGGAGGTGCGTGTCCGACAGCACCATAGCGCGGACCGCGGTGTCCGTGCCCTCGATCCCAGCCCGGGCATGGCTGCTCTTCGGCCAGGCGCACTGCAGGATGGCCGGGAAGTAGATGAGATACTCGCAGAAAAAGAAAGCGACCACGACGATCAGCAGCAGCGCAACCATCCACCTGACGCTGAACCTCGGCATTTCTTTGTTATTCTGGGTTGTTGATGCCCTGGAGTGGCGCACTGGTTCCGATGGAGCGGTCCATGAGGCATCTTCACCTCCTCCAGACCCGACGCTTCAGGTCTCCAGCCGTGTGATGCCCATGTTCAGTGCGAGGATCGTAAAAGAAAACATCCAAAGTGCAAAGGAGTCGAACATACGAGGCAAAAGACAAAGAGAAATCAAAGAAACCACTGTCCTGTGGTGTTGAAGAGGCAGCCGAGTGAGAGAAGCAGCGACCCGCCACTGATTCAGAATTGCAGCATCTCTCCGCTCACAATGGTCAAGTTAGAAACAGCACTTCCGCTGCTGGGTTTTCAGTGTAAAATACCAACAAATATATGCACAGTACCAGTCAAACGTTTGGACACACCTTCTCATTTAATAGAATTTCTTTATTTTTTATTTTCTACATTGTACATTGTGACGGATTTCTGTATCACTTTGAATGACTAAGATGATTCCATGTATTACTTTGATTGCTGTATCACTTTGAATGGCTAAGAACTGTAACCTGACTTTCATGTAACTACCAATGATGTCAGCTGGATGAAAGACACTCAACTCAGTTTGATCATGAAAGGAAGAAAGCGTCCAGAGTTAAAGTACCACCGTGTTGCCCAACTGACGACGGGGGAGAGACACTTCACATGATTCACCATCCGAAACTTCACCGAGACGTCACTGAGACCTGATTGAGGTTTCAGCTGTCCTCCTTCCGCTCCTGGCTCAGGTCTCACCTGAGGGCCACTCACACTTCAGGGCTGTTAGGGCTTCACTGCTCACTGACAGTTTTTCCCCTCCAGCACTGCTGAGGACTTCCCTGAAGACACCATTTTCGCCATCTCTGGATTGGAGACGCCTGTTCCCATTTGGATCATTGAATCGAAAAAAGTGTTAAAGAAACCAGAATATGTTTAGATTCTTCAAAGTAGCCACCTTGGGCTTTGATGACAGCTTTGCACACTTGTGCAGAGGCTGGGTTGTTACATAGGGCTATACAGTGAATAGCCTTATTTGACCACTGTTTCAATCCATATTGTGGCAAGAGGTTTATTATTATTATTATTATTACTATTATTGTTGCTATTATTAACAATGCTTAAAATCTCTGAGCCCAAACTGACAGCTTCACAGAGCTTTAATTGTCTATAGCTGAAAGGTACTTTACTTTTGCTATTAAATACAGTTAAATCAAATTGTTTAAATTAGAGAAAGGACTGCAGGACACATTTTATCATGAAGGAAGCTCAGCTTCTTACAGCGACAATACACTTCTATATCTAGCAAGGTTCACAATTTATTTTGTTTTTGTTTGGATGTCCTGAAATGCTGAATCTATACACATGTATGGATCATCATCTAAATCGTTTCATGTGCCATAACCTACTTCCCCCAGGGAATTTCATTCTAAAATCTAATTCTGTGTTATGCTGTTCCCAGCCAAACAAAAAAGTAAAATGTGACCAAAAATAGAACCTTCTTAGATATGGAAATAAAAGGAAAAAACAGTAAAGAACTGGAGACAAGGAATGTATGGTTGTTGAAAATAACTCAGTTGAATAAAGGCGCTAACTTAATTATTTGTCCAACTGATTACTGAAAATATTATTATTTCAGCTCTTTTTAATCTTTAAAGCTTTGTTTGACTCATCATATTTTTTGTTTGTATGGAATCATAATCTTCTTTGTAACAAAACAGACCAGTTAAACACTGAAGGAGTAAAAGAGACATATCTCTTTTATTAAATTGTAGTAGAGTAGAAGTTACACAAAGGAAAGTACTGCTCCATGTTTGTGCATTTGCCTATTTTAGTAAATACATTCATTTACACTGAGGCCAAAAGGACCAAGAATAGAGGATAAAGGGAGTTCAGCTTAAAAGCAAGAAACATGTAACTTCCTGTTATTGTCTTGCTCACATCTGTTAACTTGACTGCACTTTTAATATGTTTGTTATAAGGCAAGGGGGGTTGGAGATGTCAGACATAATGGAGAAACACTACTACCAATGGAACTGAAAGGTATTTTTAAAAGGCATGTAGTCAGTTGATAAAACTGATCAGTGATAAGAAGATCTGACATCTGTCCACACAAAATACTAACAGAGGGTTGGGAGACAATGGCTGCAGGATAAATGTGATTAAGTGCTTAAGAGCAGAAATGTAATCATCTTATGTGTGCAGCTGCCTGCCAATAGAAACAGCAGGAAACAGCCTAAACACAACCTCTTTATTTTGGGCTTCTGGGTTGAGTTACCTGCTAAACTTGTTGGTTTGCAACAGCTTTACCTGCTTGACCGACTTCTGCAGAAGTGAAGTCAGTTTTCAAGCCCTTTACTTCTGACACAGAAAAACTGAACAAAACACATGTTATGTTTTGTTTCAGCAGCAGCAGGAAACGATCAGCGTGTGATCTCTGACTGAGGCAGAATGGGGAAACTGCAGAAGTGAAAAATGGATTATTGCATAAAACACTAGCAGAGACAGCAGAGTGGGAAACGACACATGATGAGTAAATGGAAAGGCATGCACGCTCCCATACTTCTGCTCCATGTGATCATGAATGAGCGTCTCTGGAGACTGAAAAGTGTTGAGACACTGTCAGACTCTGACAGACTCTGCTCTTTCCTCCAGATGTGTGGCTTCACTTCACTCCACTCACAAGATTTTTATTTTGTTTTGGTTTCACATCAAAAACAGAAAGGAAACAGAAGGAACACTGATTTAAACTAAACCACAGACTTGAATTTCTAAATTGGAGTTTCACCCCACCGTGCCTGAAAACAACAAAGAAGCAGAATTTACAGTCCTTTATGTTACAAATCCTGCTTTCATTCACACTCAGGCTCATGACTGGATTGACCTTTACATCAGGGAAAATCCCTGGGGTGAAATGTTTTCACTGCAGTTTCCATCATTTTCACAGGAAGGAGCAACCATTAGTTAAACGACAATCATGACAATTGACAAAGACTTTGAATTTTTTGGAACCGTCCCCTAAAAACACAATATTTGACCATTTATTTGTGTTTATTCTTTATGCATCTGTACAAGTATTTAGAACAACAAAATTATTGGATTGTGATACATGTGACTATTGAACCATGCTGGTCAAATCAAATCAAATATTGTATTTGTCCCCACAGGGTCATTTTTCAGGGCAAAAGTGCTGCGACAGCTCCACAACATACAAGCCAGCAAAAAACAGCACCTACTGTAGGGACATACAGTGCACAGAATAACAAGAAACATACAGAATCACAAGAAATGGAAAAAATGCAGCATATTGCACTTGCCTCAAACACATGAAAACTAAGTAATAACACAATAAAATAAATAGCAGACCTGGCCTGAGTCTTTAATTAATCTGTAGGTGCAATTTGCAGAATTAAGTGCTGTACTGAAACAGAACAGAGTTTCTATGTGCCTCCCCTTCTGATTATGACTTAAAGTCATTAATAAATCATATTAAGTGGTGTCTATGTTAATACTCTCTAGCATATAGCATATCTATAGCATAAAGTCAACTTAATGCTTTATTTAAAATTGCTTAAGCTTACTTTCTGAAGCAATTCCATGTTTAACTTTATTTTATGACAAATGTTGCTCCTTCATAATATTTAAAAGCCGCATCAGTTACTTTAACCCGGTAAAGGCCTGTTCGATGTATCACATAGGAAAACTACAGAGACGGAGACCTCGGAGTTGATGGGCCTTTTTTTCAACTCTGCATAAAAGACCGATTCACACTGTCATTAACGTGACAAATAAAAAGCAGCACAGGACATTTCCATTTCAGTATTTACATATTGGAGAATAAAAGCATCTGTTAGTGGATAAAGGAAGCTGCTTACAGTGTGTGCTGAGTCAAACCATTGTGTTACATTAGTCTGAGTGGTTCCCCTCAGACGCTGAACACCAGTTATATAATGTGCCGTGGGAAGAAAACCTATAAGATCTGCCGACGCACCGCAGGTGGATTTAAATGAGTGACTTGGCTCATGTGTTGTTCAAACTAAAAAGTTTTCCCAAGGAAATGAGTTTGGTGAAGTGAGTAAACTGAAGTACGAGGCTGAACACAGGAGCGGCTCATCTGTTAAACCACACTAATTTTTCCATGTCCCTTCCACGCAAATGTCTGCGTCACAGTTTCCATGTTTTGTGTCCACAAAGTTGCTTAATTGGATTTCCACGCATTCGTCGAGTTGTACAGGTATTACCTCTTTTAGTGAGTTGGGGCTTTGTTCATATACGAAGAGTCTTACCTACCATCTCATCCAAGGCGAGTAGAAATAATCCCAAGTCACTGAATGCAACCAGAACTTGAGGAAAGTAGCAGCTGGATTGCTCTTCCATGCAGTGTAAATGCTGAGACAAGTACTAAAGTCAGGAGTTTGTCCAGAGGAGCTGTATGTGTGAATACAAAGGTCTGCAGAATTCTCTGGAGATTCTTCTGCCGGCTATCTGGTCTGATCTCCGGATAACTTCCAAGTGAGCTTGTGAGAATACAGCAGGAGTAACTTCCAGAGATACTCCAGCTGTTATAAATGTGTCTGACTATTACAATGTTTCTTTTGTGAATGGCAAACCCCAGATAATGTCAAGAGAATTGGTTTTGGACAGTTTTGTCAGATCTGAAAACAGCTTCAGAGACCCTTGTTTGTTGTTAATCTTATTATTCTTCCCTGTGTTTGGCCTTTGTGAATATTATTTGTATGCTGCATCCTTTATTTGAAAACAGACTCAGTCTCTGTCTCAATTGTTTAATAGAAAAGCCAACATATAATAGCAGCATGTTGTGGTTTTTCCAGGCCCTTGTATGCCAAATTGTGACTTGGCTGATGAAGTGAACCATTAGCAACAACTATTTCAGTAAAGCCAACAAGACAAAACTAGAGTGCATCAGTTTATTGTGGTCTCTATGTAACAATAGGGTCTCCATATGCACAGTTTTTCTCGATACCCAGGTTGAACCAGTTGCCTTTTCCTCCTTTGTAGGCACTGGTGACAATTCTGGCCCAGCCATGTTCTCCCTGAAAACAAACAAAAAAAACCCACAGTATTTATTCAGCATTGATGACTTCCTAAAATTCATTTAGTCTTCTTCCCTGAAGCATTTCCAAACTCATTACTTATACAGTAGAGTAGTTAAGTGTGCAAATTGTATTCCAGGGCTTGCTGAACTGGCAGGGTGTGGTGCAAAGAGAGAAAAACCAACCCAAAACTCTCCCCACGAGTTCCTGACAATCCAGTACTCTGTGCCGTCCTCTGTCACGCCCCAGCCAGCCACAGACACGATGTGATTTGGTAAAGACAAGGGGTGAAACTCTGAGAAAATTCCTCCAGAGTATCCTTCCAGGCCTCCTGTGGCCATCAGTGCACAACTGAAAGACAGAGAAAAGAGCTTCTGAAGTCCTTCAACCCCCTGAGAAACATCTGAAACATATGTTTTTATTATTTTTCATCTCTTTTCATACTTTTTGTTTATCAAAAAAACATACTTTTACAGTTGTAAAAGTATGTTTTTTTTCTTTAAATATAAAATAAAATTAAACTAAAATGACTTAGCAAAACCTGTTGTTCACACATGAATGAAACTAATTCAGTAGCTGTGTTTTTTCGCCTAAAGTAATGCTTGTGTTCCTTCACATTAAAAATGCATGTGGACAAATATTTGAAAAGGAATAGTGAGGATGAACTGTGCTACCTGATGGGCCCGTTGGTGTAGAGTTCAGCTTTCATCTCGTCTCTTCCAGAAACTTCTCCATAGTCTCCCACTTTCCACAAAGTGTAATTCTTCACCACGGAGCATGATTCAAAGAAGGAGCAGGTGCCACACTGGTTGAACAGCTCACACTCTGTGGATCGTCCAAAGAAAGTGTTAGGAAATGTTTAATACACATGAACACACAAAATCTGTTGTTTTTAAATCTAATTCAAACCAAATCAGCAGACGGTTGGAAATGCACAGATGTGTGTTAGTCAGAACGCTGTGGCTGCTCAAACCAGATTTCAAAATGTCAACGACGACATCAAAACAGGTACTGGAAGTAATTGGTCATGCTCTGCTGCACATGAGAGCAGCTCTGCACTATGACTTGACTGGGTGTCTGTCTGGAGCGCCATATGCTGCACCTCCATGACATCCTCACCAAAACATCCCATGCACACAAGGGTTGGTTATGTCTGGACACACAAATCTGCTTTGATCGCTCGTAGTTAACAGTGAGGTCTGTTTCGAGAAGAAAATCTGATTTGCCTACAGTTTAAATATAACCTTGTTTGACCAGTTTTTTCTACATGTGATGAATAGGACAGTGATTCCAAAAATTTAGAGCCACAGCCCCCTAGTGGGCTGTGATGGTAATGCAGGTGGGCCATGAAAAGTTCTTACATATAAATACGTTGTTATGAAGCTAAGTCTTTCAAATATGACAAGGAGCCCAGCTGTAATAACCACATGCATGTGTTGGAAGATATGCAAGTTCAGAAATGACTGTTTATTCATCTGAACTGATTTTTTTTTATCTCTCCATGTTCACAACAATATACAGTCATGAGTCATGATATAAGGATTGGGTGTGGACCTTGGAGGATTTTCAGATTGGGATTGGCTGGGATTGGAGATCAGGGGCCTTATAACTTTGATTGTGGGACAAACTGTATGTTTTACTTTGGTTCTTAGCTTGATAGTTATTGCAGGTTTCATCAGGGATTCCGCGCTCATGTGCGTATGCGTAGACTCTCAGGTGATCTCCACCATAACAAGAGCCTGCCCTCCCACAGTCAATCACGTTCTGGACGGACAGGTAGGCAGACGGCCACGCTCCTCCACGCTTGATATTGATGCGGTCTAAGACAAAAGAACATAAACCATTATGAGGCCGAGACAGCAGCAACTGTAGCTCTAATTTCAGTTATTTACACAAATAATATGCATGCTGTATATATAGTAGTTATTCTATATGTGACACTTTTCTTATCTTGCTTTATCCCTCCTTCCCTCCCTCAGTTGTCATGGTTACCAGCTAATGCACTGGTGGCACCCATAGCCCAGCAGGATCCACAGTACTGGGGAATATGTTGGTTCCTTGTGACGCTCACATAGTTCTTGCCCTGGATGTTCCTCCAGTCCCACGACGGAGGAAGGTCCGACAACTTCACGTACTCGTGCGGCCGAGACTGTGTCCTAAAATAAGTCAAGGATGTAACTTTATTCACTGCAGAATGCTTTCAGGTGACATTAAGGTCCATTTCATCTGCTTACTGAGATCATTCAAATTGAGCACCTCTATGTTAATACTTAAATAAAAGAATCAGTGCACAGCAGCATACACACAAAAACATTTCAGCATCTGTTACAAGTTTCAGCTACAAACTGCAGCGTGTTTATGTTTACACAACTGTGAATTAATTTATTTGTTTAAGTCCTAAATAGTGTATGACACTGCTGCATATCTTTCTGAACTGGTCAACACTAAAGCTGAACAATTCCTGCAAAATACCAAATTTGGAAACATTAAATATATTACATGTGAAACTTGTAATATAAAACTTTAAAGTCAATCCTCAGTTCAACATCCACTGTGTAAGAGATTTAAAACAAGCTGGAGCATTGTCACATGAGATAACATAACAATGTTATATCATACAAAGCAAAGATGAGAATTTAAAGATATAAATCATTTCTGACATTCATGTATTGCATTTTAAAATAAAGCGATTCATTTGCACTGATAATCAGACTCAGTTACTGCGTGTAAAGTAACTTTGATAGAATTACTACACAAACTATCTTCTGAAGAAAGGTGTGAACAGTAGACAGCATCTTCTGCAGTGCATTACTGCTCCTTTAAGACAGTGAACGGTGACTCATCCAGAGCCAGAGGTAAACAATAACATGACAACATTATAAAACGTGTCAGTGGAAAATGTATATTATATTGTTACTTACTTGACACAGTCTGGTCTCTCGTCTCTGATGGGTTTATAACAAGGCTCTGATAAAAATCGAAAAGAACCGATTTGGAAAGAAAACGACAATGAAACTAAACAACACAGTAGTGTCACTGAGGACGCCATGTTGGGTCCTGTCCTCCTCTCTCGCGCACACACGTGACGTCGCCCCTTGTCGACCAGAGCGACCACTACATCCTCTACTAAGCATACAGTAGCTAAAGCAAGCACAAGCACCTAAGGGTTGTTATAATAAGTAACCAGCAGGCGTCGCGCTACATAAACTCACTCATTCACTCATTTCCCACCGCTTTGTTAGAAATATGGATACACAAACGGACCAAAAATGCAAATATAGATGAAAATCTATAGGTAGGCAGTGAACAATTCAGACACAGAGCATTATAAAAGCAACTATGTATATACTGTACATTATTGTGTGCTATTGCATTTTTGTCTTCACATTTATCTGTAGGTGCTCTCTATCCGGACCTGACTTGGTGTGATTCTCAAATTTAAAAGGATATTTTTAAAAGGGGAAACATTTATTAATGCAGATGGTGACACTTGAGCAATCAAAAATCAAAATCCTTTGCGCTAATATGTCTTTACTTAACACACGCTCTTGACTTCTCTGTGACAGTCATATTTTTCCAGATGACATGGTACGTCTCGTGACATGTTCATGCTTATACAACAAAGTGCTATAACATAAACTCAGGCCAACTGCTAGCCCTGGTATCTCACACATCACAGTGGTGTTTTAGTGCACAACACAAATACACAACCTGTGAACTTACCATGTCTGTCAAGAAAAGCATTTTATATAGATAAATTAAACTTTCATAGAGAAGATGAGAAGCACAGTGGCCCAGCTCCTTTTAAATAACAATAAATCTGCAGATGTCTAACAGAGTAATGGTGAATATCCTCCCTTTCGTTAAAGTCAACAAGTCACATAAACTGTCAAGATCAGGACAAAACACGTATCAGTTCTTCCTCATCATTGTCTCCAACACTGTTTGTATGACTGCCACAGGTGGCCACGAGCCCAAGTCCCAACTCTGCCAGCTCCTCACAGCTCATGTCCGTCGTCACCATGATCTTAGTCTCCAGGCGGTTACATAAAGTCCTGTATGAAGGTAGTGGATATCCAAGCTCTCTCAAGTACTCATAGCCTTTGGTGCCGACTGCACAGCGGATCTTGCGGGCCTTCAGGATAGTCTCTGGGGACCAGACTGCACGGCGGGAGCGCTTAGTGAGGGACAGGGCACGAATCTGATCCTCGTACAGAAAGGTCTGGAGGCCCCTCTCGATTCGGTTCAGACGATAAAGACGTTTCTTCATCTCCTCTGCCTTGTAGACACAAAGTGAGGAAAAAATGTGTATTTGGATTAGAACATTTACAATCCATTGCTGTTCGTTTTAACCTATGGTTCTTCACAGCTTTGACAGATATGTAAAAATTGGCAAGCAGCCACTTCACAAGAAAAGAGGGTAATCAAAGGAAACAGAGATTTGTTGGATGAAAGCAACACCAGCATCCATCCTACCTCCTTCTGTAGCCTTGCAGTGTGCTTCATCTCCTGCTCTAGCTGTTTCTTGAGAATTTGACATTGTGTGCAAGCCTGCTGGTCCTCGCCTATTCTCTCTGCATCATCATCTACACCAGGCAGAGGGGTGTGTCTGGCATAGCCGTGGTCCCCAAATTTCTTCTTCTTCTCTACTAAGGACACAAATCATCTTATAACTGGAAATGAATGCTTGGAGTTATCTTTTTAATTTATTACAGTTCTGAGGCTTGCTTATTTGTCAAGCACAGCAGGTCTGGAAACAACACATTTGTGGCCCTGGATGAGCAGATTTGAATGAAAATTAAGTATATATTCAGTCACCTGGTTCAGGTTTCAGGGGCAGCAGGATGTGTGGGATGGATACTGCAGGGTAAGGAGGGTCTCCAAAACTGAAGAGAGTGGGGATGGCATTGGGCTTCAGCTTTTTTCCCCCAGCTGGAGACCGGGCTATCTCCTCAAACTGGCTCTGCTCAAAATGATCCTTGGGGAGACAATGGCATACACAAACACACACACGTTTACAAACTAATGATATAACCTACAATAAGCACAAGAACAAAGATCATGCAAACTGTGAATGTGAAAATGTGGTAAAACTTTAAAGTGCACCAGAAAATATCTTAACTAAAGAATAGATCAATCAATAAACCTTAACTTTATTTATCGTGCAGTGTCCACAGTGTGTGGAGAAGAGGCTTCAAACTCGCAACCTGCGGGGCACATGCGGCCCCCCAATCAATTTCATGTGGCCCTACACTTAATGTCAAGTTATAATAAAATATTTCTGTATTTTTTATATTAATCGATTCATTTAGCATCATCAATGTGTTTATATTGTGAACAAACACTTTTATTTTTGAAATTATGTGAAATCTCATCATAAATATTATTTCTATGCCTTTTTCTCAAAAAGGTTGGACCTTTTTCCAAACCAGACAGTCAGTGGTCCTCAGGTCATTTGAGTTTGAGACCCTGGTGTAGAGTCTCCATGCACACTAACATTAGCTTTGATGGTGATCTGGGTGGAAACTTACCTGACAGAGTCTGGAATGAGGAGTTGGCTCAAAGTCACGACGACAGTTCACCACCCACTTTTTCTTACGGACAGGGTCTTTGGGAAATCTGAATAGCTGTTTGCCTATGCTGGTCGAGTTGGAGCAGTTTGGAGCGGAGCAGCCACCCATTACAGCAGTTAAAATTAAGAGATTACAATTACTTGGCTGCAAATTAAGCTCAGCGGAGGATTTTAATCATTACTATTTAAAGATATACGCGGAGTAAAATAATAAAAAAAAGTTAAATTTACAATAAATGTTCACCCGTGGAAACCAACGCGTTATCCTGAGATGTTCACACCATGTTTCAAGGGTCTAATTTAAAGTATTTTAGCTGATAAAATGTTTCTCACTTTGTTTGAGCCAAAATGGCGCACTTCTCTTCGATTGATGAGCGTCGTGACGCAGTGTTTACGTGTGCCCACTCTAAACGCCTGTTTGAAACTATTTAAATGAAAGACAAGAGTCAGTATAGAAGATAAATTAAATCATACGTTACACAGTTAGTGATTTGATTTTACTTTTCATTGGAGGCGACTATTTTATAAGTACATGTGCGGACAAAATATTATTTGCGCTTTTGCAGAAGTCAATCTGCTATGAGTTGTTTCTTAAAGGACCCGGGAAGCACGTTGAACTGTTTACGGCTGAGCCACTGAAAGTTATCGTCCAGAGAAAATGACATTTGAGGCCAATTTGTTTAAAACCATTTCATTATTTCTGATAGCATAATGCACAATAATAGAGGAGAGCCGATGAAATCGTTTTCAAGTTAGTTTGATAAGCCAGCCAATACTAGCATTGGTAGCAGCAAAATCGCTTCAGCTGCAAAAAAGAGGAAAATAGTTGCCGCTCTTCTACTCGATAGACTGAATCGACCAAACATGACATCGTCACTGGTTGTTCCAGTCATCGATGTCCAGAACGATAACTTTAAAGAGCTTTGGCCTGCTATGGTGTTAGCCATTAAAACGTCGTCCTTCGTTGCACTGGACACGGTGAGTAAAATGTTGGCGCACATGTGGTTCACTATACAGTGAGCATCATTGTCACGTGACAATACTGTATTAAATAAACTTGAGGGGGGTCTCTGTGTTGTGTTTAGGAGCTGAGTGGTCTTGGGAACAGAAAAGCTTTGCTGGCCGAGTGAGTTGAAACATTTTAGATCAACTGTCCTGCTCTTTTTCACACATGCACTCTGTCGACTGACTTTAGGGATGCACGATATTGGCCCGATTTATGGGGAGTGCTTGGGATGATAATAGATAACGATATCTATACGTTTTTCTCTGCACCCTACTGCAGAGGTCATTCAGTCTCTTCTGTAGTGAAATTAACATAACATGTTGTATATTCTTTTTGCAGCAGGTGTAGATATACATGTTCTTCTTGGTGTGTTTGCTAATATCCATAATACATTTTAAAGCCAATATCTGGCAAAACCGATATCTTGCTGATAATTTGGTGCATCCCTACTTGACTCTGTTGCATTTGAATTTGCTGCCAAGCAAGAACTATTGGATGCTAGTGAAGGTTTCTTACTCAGTGATGTGCATTTTGTTGCATTGTTTTGTATTGTTTATATATCTTTGACTATACTGTGCTTATTACGCATTATCATGATGATAGCCATTGAATTAACGTTTTCCCATTCCTGTACTCTATATGTTCTGTATTTGTGTGTTTTGTTTGGTGTGTGATTTCAGATGTAAACAAAATTGCCCCAATGAAGATTTTCCAATTCAATGTTTCAGATCTATAGAAGACAGATATAAAGCCATATGTCATGCTGCACGCTCTCGCTCCATCCTCTCTCTGGGAATTGCCTGCTTCAAGATACAGGACCTCAAGGTACAATTTGAAATATCACAGATAGCAAATCACAAAGGCTGTAGTTATTCATTCTATTATTTAACTGTTCATTTTCAGGCCATAAAAAAAAAATCATATCTTTAACGTCTGACACTGGTATCAGAAATCCTTGCATTTAAATCCTTTACAAAGTAGTTATTTGTCAGAATCTTTACTTTAAAATTCATATTGCAACTCAAATTGCAAAATATGTCAGAAAAAATTGCAACTAGATATTTTACTTAAATCATTCAGCCCTTTTACTATTCTTTTCAAATGAACATACCATTTACAAGTAGCATTAAGCCAATAAGGTAGTTGTTAAAGTTGATCATATTGCTGTCAATAGGAGAATTTGCTGCTAAAACATCATGAGTATAAAATGTGTTATATCTGTAATATCCACAATTGCTGCCTTCTTTCCTCTTGTTCTTCCTTTCTGTAATTCCCTTCTTCAGGCTGCAGACACGTACCTGGTCCAGGTGTATAATCTCACCCTGTTGTGTTCAGAGGAGTACATCATAGAGCCCCAGTCAGTCCAGTTCTTGGTGCAGCATGGATTTGACTTCAACAAGCAGTATGCACACGGAATATCTTACTGCAAAGGCAATAATAAGGTAATGTTTCTTGCTTTTTGTATTTGTGTTGTGTGTTCATTATCTGCTGTGCTCAGTACTGCACCCATCTTTACCCGTATTACATAAAACTGGACACTATAAAAGTGAACTGACTTTTCACAGGTTTAATATTTGACTGACCTTTTATCTTTCTGCTCTGGTTACAGGGAGGATCTGACAACCAAGGTGTCCACATCAGGGCATTATTCACTGAACTGCTTCGTGCCCGGAAACCCCTGCTGCTCCACAATGGCCTCATAGACATTGCTTTCCTTTACCAGGTACTAAGTACCCTTTTAGGTGAAGATGAAGTTAATAAGATGTTACTAAATAAGTTTTATTTATGTTTCTTCAATTACTATTTACTAAATAAGTTTATTTATGTTTCTTCTCCCCTGGCTGTATATAGACATACTGAACAAATTTTCACACTGCCATTAAAAATAAGCTGTTGCTACATTTCTGAATAAGCAGCTCTATATTAGTCTTAAAATACTATTTATTTTCTCTCTCTCTCTCTCTCTCTCCACTAGTGTTTTTATGCTCATCTGCCTGAGCGTCTGGCCACATTTACAGCCGACCTGTCTGAGATGTTTCCTGCTGGCATCTATGACACCAAATACATCACTGAGTTTGAGCTGCGGTTCAGTGCTTCCTATCTGGAGTATGCCTTTAAGAAATGGTAAGTAAGGGATTACTGTATCGATTCAATATGACAAATGGAATATCAAAGAATATGATGAGCACATGACTAGAAAGGAATCTTTCTCAATATTTGTTTTAATATTTGTTACGGTAATGAATACATTTTGTGAATAGTAATTTTGTGTGCTTATCCAGTCCAATCCATTTTATCCAGTGCTTATCCACATTATAAATAAAAATGAATTATTAAAAATAGGGAGTTAGATAGAAAAACTATGCTCTTTATTATTTGTCACTTTGCTGTGAACCCCTTCAACCTCCGGTTTAATTCAGTGTTTCCCTAACTTTTTTTATGGGGATCAACTTTTTTTAAAGATGGTAAACTATTTTAACCCTATTTACAGTATAAAGTGTGACAAGAGCAAATTTGTCTAAAAATATAACACTTCTGATTATTGCTACTGTCAGTTGTGAAATTTTGAATAAATTAACCTGATAATTCTAAGAGATATGTTTGACAAATAAACCACAACTTTATTTCATGCATGTGTTTGAAAAGATACATAAATCTTCAATATTTGTTGACCCAAAACACTTATTGTACTTGTATAAGTTGAGGCTGTTGATGTATGCTTTTGTTTAATTGGACATTTTCATCAGTTTTCATATTTCCATATTTTATGTCGTCCACCCTCTAGTAAGCTGGATAACAGTCGCAATCTGACTTCTGGAGGGACTGCACATCACGTTCATGTAGAGTTTTGTAAATATGCTGGTCCCATGTCCAGCTATGTGGACTTCAGGATGTGTCCAGTTGTTGCCTGTTCTGAGGGACAGACTGACATCTGCCAGCAATTCTCTGTAAGTGTCAGCCTTTCTTTTTAAACTTTAAAATGTTTAAAAGCAGTGTTTTAATCCATATAACCACAGTATATTCAATATGAAATTGTCCTCTCTTTTTGTGTGTTTGTCCGACAGGCATTTGGCTGGTGTCCACATGGTTCCCAGTGTCCATTATCACATGACACTGACCTGATCATCCTCCAGGATGAGAAAAACAAGGATGACAAGCGAAAAAAGAGGAAGAGACACAGAGAGAAGAAAAGAGGTGAAGGACAGGAAGCAGAGGGTTCCTACATCTTAGACAGTGCTCCTGAAAAGAAAATACCCCACATGGAGGTGGATCAAGATGAAAGAGCACATGAACAGCAAATGATGACTGTTGATCTGGGCTCAGAAAGTGAGCCAGTGCTGGACAGTGACGGAAATAGCCGACAGAATGAAGTTGGGGACATGAAAACAGTCCATGAGGGGAATGGAGTATGCGAGGACAACACAGGCTCAAGACACTCTGCAAGAAATGCTGGTGAGGAAACAAACAGAAAAACAAAGAAGGACAAGAGTGTAGAAAGCAGAAGAGTCGATGAAGGAAAAGAGGAATCTAGTGACCCCTCAACTGGGCCTGATGCTCAAAAAAAGGCAGATGCAGGAACACACCGAGCAGGGTTTGACGCCTTTATGACAGGATACATTTTTGCTTACTCTTGTACTTTGGTCCAGAAGGAAGGAGTGGGAGCTGAAGAGAAGAAGGAGCCCAAGGAGGACGAGCGGTTGTGGCTCCCTTCCTGTCTGAATAGGGTTTATCTCAGCGGCAAAGCGACTCCTCTCAACGTGGTTAAAAGCACCTTCTCTAAGTCGTCCAAGGCCCACATGCAGAAGATGGAAATGGTGTGGGGAAGCAAAATGTAGTGTTTCACCAAGTGGAAATTCGCAATGTTCCTTTTTTTAACACGCCAGCAGCATGGATTATTGCATAACAATGACACAGACTGAAATATCTCAAAGACTCTTTGTGGAGGTTTGACCTCCATCTTACCCAGTAGATAGAACCTGCAGAATTCAGTGGTCCACAGTTTTTTTTTCCTTTCCTCAGCTACCAAGAGGTCACCATTTTTATTGCTTTGTGAATTATCTTGAAAGCGTTTTGATATCTTGTCATCAGGCTGAAGTTTAAAAGCTCTAGTGGTTTGATTCTATTATTTTTATGGAATAATATTAACGGGTGAATTTTTGTTTTTTTCTAGAACATCATGATGATCACCTGCAAAATGAATAATATTCCTCACAGCTCTATTTTTGTAGGAATAGATAAAGATGGTGTACTCATCATAATTAGTAACTATTGTGTGCAGGCAAGGAATTTGTTTAATTTCTTGGTCGACATATAGCTCAGTATAGTGTAATGGCCTTTTTATTTAAATTTTGTATGTCATCAGCAACAAATTGCAGTGCAGTGGTGCCACTTTGAAGCAACCAAAGACATGGTGGCGATGTCATTGTTTTTTTTTTTTTATCAAAACTGTTACTGAAGTAAAATAAAGGGATTCCATCAGTCTTTATTCACTCCCCTGGCATTATTTGGAAAGACAATAAGAGTACAGACTGACATACTGTATGGAAAGTAAAATCATTAATGACTTACAATATTGCAGATTTTTCAGATAGCATGTGGGCCCAAGTCTATTCTTAGACAATTGATTGTAGAAGCTTTTACATTTACAGCTTTAAAACTTGTTGGATACAAGCTATGGAAACTTCAATTTGAGCAGTTTATCTATTTTTGTCTTGGCAGATCATCTCAAACACCCAGGATTTTAATGGGAAGCCTCTAAACTGCCCTCACCAGTTCTCTGCCTTTAGTCTTTGTGGAATTACCTACTCTGCAGCGAAACACTGTCTTAAATCTTGATTCACCTGCCATTTGTAGCGTTTATGTTCTTATATACGCATTAACTTTGAAACAGTTGCATGATGTGATTCATCCTGGGACGAGTCCTGCCTAAAGAGTTCAGGGCTGCAGTAGCCACTATCATACAGCAGGGGGCGGTAGTCAAACTAACTTGAGGCTGTTTGAAGGAACGACGAAGCAGCAGTGAAGAAGATGAGATCATTCATTAGAGCTCAGTGTACATCAGCCTGGAGCTGGGGACACTAACCGGCCTTTGTCCAACTGCCAAATGATACGAACTTTGACGTTCGAGAACAAGAGCAGCTGATAATATCGCACCCCAAAATGGCTGACGATGAAATTGACTACAACATCGTGTTTCCAGATGCAGCGACAACCGGTGAGCATCATTTTGTTCATCGTATCGTTGACATGCGCATGTCTCGGTTAGCTCAACTTAAATGCTAAACACACGACAGCAGCGTGCTGAAACTTACAACCCCGTTCCCCCCTTGACTGTTAGCTCACTTTAGCTTAGCCTGCACTGACAGCTGGGCTAACATGCTGCTTTTCCTTGTTGCTGTCCGCTTTGTTTTCAGAGAGACACTGGCAGGGGACAAAGGAGCCAGTGGTGATACTGTTGGGCTGGGCTGGCTGCAAAGACAAGCACCTTTCCAAATATAGCGCCATCTACAACGAGCAGGTTAAAACCGGCCACTCACTTCACTCACCCATCTTTTACTACTGCTTTATCCTCTACATGAGGGTTGCTGGTGCCAATCCCAGCTGGCATAGAGCGAAAGGCCGGGCACATCATGGACAGGTCACCTGTCCACCACATAGAGCCAAACAACTGTACACTCTCACACCTATGGTCAATTCAGTGTCCAATTCACTCAGTCTTATGTCACTTGTGGTCTTCCTCACATATGTTTTTAGCACTGGTTGTAGATGGAGACGTCATCATGACAGTGTGGAGGTCTGCAGACATTCTTAGCACCTGGCAGGTGTCGCTGATATGCATGTTTATATTGTGCTGCCTCTACACTTGAAGCTGTATAACTTCAAATAAAACATGGTTTTTACATTAAAGTAGTGCTGAAACAATTAGTCAATTATTAATTGATTGCTAAATGAATCACCAATTATTTTGACAATTGATAACTCAGTTTGTGTTTTATAGGTAAACAAGCTCACCAATTTTTCAGCTTCTTAAATGTGAATATTTCCTGGCTCATTTCCTTCTTCAACCATAAAAACAGATTTTTGGTTTACATACACCCACCCACTCTTGTCAGGCTGGATGGTATTACTTGAATTTACCCATTTTTTAGATAAAGGACTCAGAAAGCAATTGTCAAAAAGATTAATAACAACAACAACAAAAAAAAAAGAAAATCACAAAGTTACACACCCCAGTTTAAAAAAAACAAGTTATGCATGGTGCATACCAGAATACTGGCACCAGTTAACTTGCATGCACCTCTTTCATTCAATTCTTCCTTTTTAGGGATGTGTCATTATCCGCTACACCGCTCCCCTGAAGACGCTCTTCATCTCAGAGCCGCTTGGCTACAAGGAGCTGCGTGGGATGGCCCTGAAGCTGCTGGAGATTCTCTATGACTATGAGGTGGAGAACAGTCCTATCTTTTTCCATGTTTTCAGTAACGGTGGCTTCATGCTGTACCGATACATTATAGAGTTACTGCAGAGTGACAAACAGTTCAGTTCCCTCAGTGTGGTTGGGGCTGTTGTGGACAGTGCCCCAGGTAATAGGGACATTCAAGGGGCCCTGCGTGCAATGAAATCCGTGTTGGGGCCACGTGTAAGTCCTCTTTTGCGCTTCCTCCTCCTCGCAGTTTTTGCTGTGGTTATTTTCCTGCTGCGAGTTGTGCTTTACCCCTTGACCAAGTTCATCCACAAGAACCACTATGATGCAGTGCAGGACAGACCGCCTGTCTGGCCTCATTTCTTCCTGTATTCCAAAGCCGATCAAGTCGTCAGACACTCGGACATTGAGCTCTTCGCGGAAACCTTAAAGCTGAAAGATGTCGCTGTGGACAATTTTGATTTTGTCTCCAGTCCCCATGTAGGTCATTTCCGAGATTTTCCAGAGCAGTATGCCCTCAAGTGTCGATATTTCCTAGTTTCTTGCATGAAGGACATACAAGGGGCTGAGGTGAAGAAGAGACACCGGGTTCAAGATCAGTGAGACTTGTCTTCAGTGTCTAACGTAATTTTTCCTCAGTGGTCTCTGCTAAGAAAATGAGTACAAAAATGTTGTCAAGGTAGCTGGAATTTGCACTGAACTTTGTGTAGGATCCTGCTGGTGTTTCCTTTCTCCGTCCCAGTGCACATTGTAGGAAGGTTTCACATACTGAATGTGATGAACTTAACCCAGCTCTGTGAAATACTGTTTCACATGTCACAGAGGCTTAATATAGCACTCTCAATAATCATACACCACATATAATGATAAGTGTAATGATAATTCAAACTGCTATACACTGGGATATTTAAGTTATTTTTTGGTAATTTAAATGGTATTTTAATATTGCTGTTAAATGTAATGAATTGTAGACTAGTTGTAGTGATTCTAAATTAACAAGACTGGTTGCTGGGAAATAATAATCTGTATATTTGTGCTGTAAAAGGTAAGGGTGCAAAGGTGGTTGCAATAAAGGCAACTTTGAAAAATTTGGAATAATTAATCAGTTAATGTTATCTTTAAATAATTAAGTACATGTACTCTGATGCACCTTTGGGTCCAGTAGAATAAAAAGCCTCTAATGTGTGTTTTGAAAATGGATTCAGTTAAAGCAAAGAGGTGATTGACTATGAATGTATGTGTTCACCACAAACTATTTGTACTTTTTAACTGATGTGCCTTTAATAAATTAGAATGATCATAAAATATATTTTTGTCTGTGAAGGTTCTCAGTTCTGACTAACTGGTGGGGAGAAAACAGGTATTAAGCTTCTGAGGCTGAAACCTGAAAGATCAGCTGTAGCCTCACAGTGGCTTCATTCCTCTCCTGTAAAACTATATTATTTCTTTGATTTTTGAGGCATAATTGAACAAGTAATAGATTTTTAACGAGATTAAAACATGGAATATGTATTTTTTTATGGAGCCTTAAAAGTTAGTGTTGGAGACTGGCCCAATTTATGACCACTCTTTTAAAAGAGCAAGGTTTTATTTCAGCTTGGTTCCTTCATCTTGCTCACTTGCTGATGACCAGAGGGCCTCGCTCCCTGCATGTAATAAACGTCATCAGAGTGAAGTATGACATCAGGAAAAAAAAGTGTCTCTGTGATCTTAAAACCAGAGGCAGATAAAGTTCCTTCCCCCCCTCATCTCCTGTCATGACTCGTCAGTGACTGTTTGAGGAGTGTGCCTCTGCAGAGATGCTTATTGACTGTCTTGGTTATGTCACATGTGACATTTGTAAGAGTGAGTGGTTGGTATTTGTCTCTGTACCAGACGTGTACCTCGCACTCTGTTTCACATTGAGCCGCTTGGAAGAAAAAGGAGAAAGGAATTAATGCATCGGCTCAGACGGATGAATATTGTTTACTGTACTGAGACATGCTGCTCTGATCAGTAACATAGGAAGTTAATGACTTGAGAAGTCTGAGCACTATTTATGCTCTGAGCATAAATAAAGGATAATGGAGTGGAAGATGAGTGTGTGTGTGTGAGTGTGTGTGATGTTAAAAACCCACAAATGAACGTGCACATACAAATTATTTCACATATTTTTTTCCTCTGACATTTGTGTAAATTAATTAGCAAACTTTTCTATAGAAAGTATAAGTTGCCCTGTGTTTCTGAATGTCCTATCTTAATGCATGATATGTCCCTTGAAGTCTCTGTAAAGAGCTATAGTATGAGCCAACATATACTAAACCACAAATATACTCCTGTGAACAAATCCCTGAAATGTTGTGTATTCATTGAAGATACTGTAAGATGATATAAGGGAATTTAGGGCAGTAATTTTTCACTTTTCACAGATCATGTGAAGTCTTTTGAGCTACATATTAGATGGTTTGTTGTCTTATATTTGATTAAATTTAATTAATTACAAATCAATAACAGGTATTTTTCTAAAGTTTAGAGACACGTTTCCATGGTAGTTCACTAACAAATGAATTCATTGATCCTGAACGCTGTCATTTTCATTAAAATACCTTCACAGAGCTGTAAATGCATGTAGTGAAATCAATCGCATTGTAATGTAGACTGGGTTTAAATGGCAGCTGACCGCTGCAACAATCAGGAGGCAATTCAATATCTGAAAGGCCTTTTTTCTACAAACAGTGGTGCTAATATTCCTGAAGAGGGCAGCATTGCCTCACAGTTCCCGTCATGCAACCTTTCACTTGAGGCCTCAACTGTGCATCAGACCCACCGACCAGCATCAGGTTCAGCACTGGTTATTTTAGTTTGTGCTTCTGAGGGATTCGGGCTTTGAGATGTTTGCTGTTGGATACATCCCTGTGCTTTAAAATGTGGGGAAAGTGAAACGTCTGCCGGTTAACAATGTCATTATGTTTGTAAAATTATTCCTGTTTTTTTTTTTTTTTTTCAACCGTGACAAATGACATCCAAATTTTAGTCAAGAATCAGTGTTCTCTGTTCAGAGTGGGAGATGAGAGGAGAACAGAAGGGTTGGCTATGAGATGCCATCATAACACCCCCTCTTTTAGAAATGCACTGAAGAAGAAATTACACCATGGAAGTTAATGAAGTCTCACAAGTTAATGAGGGGAAAATTGCAGCGAAGAGGGGTCAGCGCTTTCTCTTTAGCCTTTCCCTCTTCCGAGGAAAATGGCTGCGGTCAAGATCCATACTTTTAGAGGACGCTGAACACTCCAGCGCAGAGATGGAGTGAAAGAGATGGGGGAGGGCAAGATTAATGGTATTAAGTGGTAGCACTTGGCAATGCAGTAACATATCGTCTATGTTCCCTTTTCCACGCTGATAGTTTCATAGACCTTGGCTTTACACATTGACTTTTAGCTGTGATTTACAGGATTCAAATAAGCTGGGCAGCTTTTTATCATCACAAGACCCACAGACGTCTTCATTTTGGAGTCACATCTGTGCCAGTTTTATCAAAAAATACAATCAACACCTTGAAACGGGTTAATGTTTCCCCTCTCCACCTTGGCAAATCATGCAAAGCTCCAAACTGAAATCTGTTTTTTTTTCTGCAACAATTTCCCTTGGTTTAATGTCAGAGTGAATTGAGAATTTTTCATATTTATGTACATGTTGACATTTTGGATGCAAACCTCTGAACCCACTTTCCAGATCATGTGATGGGGATGTGCAGTATTTTATCTGACAGACACACATACACACAGAAGCAGAGTATTGGATAGGATCCCATGGCAAATCTCTGAACCCTCTTTCCGCAGTGATCTGAACTGATTTGGTATAATGTTTGACATTTTGATTTTAAGTCTGACATACTTTGATTTAATTTTTTTTTTTTTGGGGGGGGGGCAGCAGTAATGGTGATTCCCATTCCCATTCCTTTACACAGCAGTCTGTGGAGTTACATTTCTTTGTCTAAATGAGGTTTTCATGCTAGACTTTGTAATTAATTTGGAAGATAATTTACATTTTAACTTCTATATCCAGGTTCTTATTATCTAGAGTCCTCTCATTCACATCTCTTTTTACAAACACACATTCATACTCAGGTGTGTCATGCTGTCTTTTACAGGTGACACACATGGCGTTGAAATGTCGCCTTTCCCTATCTCGCTCCGCAGGACCAGCCTTGTGATCAAGTGGAGCAGGGAGCCAACGAGAAGTCACTCAAATCATCCCCTTTTTCCTCTAATGAGCAAAGTGTCCTGTGGAAACTGAGTCTCAGACAGCATGGGAGCTCCCCCACACACTCTCTCTCGCACACAAAGAGGTGTGATCCATCACAAGTGCCCTCAAGTACCTTCAATATGATAAAATGCTCAGGATCAGGACCAAAGTCCTAACCGCTTTTGAGTAACTTAAAAGGTATCGTGGTGTTTTGTATTGAAGAATGAAGAGAAAATTGGTGTGTGTGTGTGCATGCATGCGTGTGGTTTGAGAAGAAAATCGGCTTGTTGGACCAGACAGGGAGCCGTCATCAAAATCTCCCCTGGTCTATCTCAGCCCCTCAGCCTCTACTTAAGACCAAAAGAGGCAAAAAAAGCAATGGAATGTTAGATAAAGAGAAAAAGGACAGGAAGACATAGAGGGAAAGAGAGGAAGATGGAGAGTGAGAGGAACAGCAGTGTAGAAGCCCCTCAGCGTGTGTGCAGCCTCTCCCCCATTGTGTGGTGCAGCAGGCTGCCTCTCACACACTGTTCAGTGCAGGTGTGTGTGTGTATGCATGTGTGCATGTGTTTCTTCACAGATGTCCTTGAACAGAACCCCCTCGGCTCTGCGGATCCCTGCTGCCACTGGAGAACATTTGACAAGCAGCAGGCTCTTGTTAGAGCGCTGTCAAATTAAAGGTGTGTGTGTGAGTCTGAGAATTTGTGCGCATGTGTGGGCCCGCGCAGGTGTACGTGTGTGTGTGTGTGTGTGTGTGTGTTTCAGCAGCTCTATTCAGAGCCCTGTCAAATTAAAACTACCAAACAAACTGTGCATGTCACATAGACAGGCCAACTCGTGTCTGTGACGGCAGTAGTAGGCCTAGGGCTGCTTTGTCTGTATTTGTTTGTGGGTGAATATCCGTGTGTGTGTGTGTGCATGTGTGTGTTTATGACTTGGATTTTGTGGCATGCACCTTTTTTTTTCTTTTTTACATGGATCTTTCACTTGTTTGCAATAAACAAATACATTGGTGGAAAGGAAGAATCTAATGAGGTGTGTCTAAGAGGGAAACACGAGTCTCTCTCTCGCTCACTCACTCACACATATGCACACATTGAGTCAGTCATAGTAAGGATTTGTCTACATTCTGATGATTTTGTATCATTGTAGTTAAATCCTACAATATGGGAAAATTATCTTTTACAGTACTATAAACACTTAATTTTCCACTCAAATTTATGTTCAGTTTATTGGTGATGTTCAGTCAAAAATGGACAAATGAATCAGAATCTGACCGCACAGGTGTTTTTCTTATAAAACATTGAAGAGGCTTAAATAATATGAAGAACAAGAGAAGGCAAATGATTATTAAAACTACAAAAAATTCATACTAGGTTTCCTGCAGGTTGTGTCGACAGACAACCATATGATATCCCGCTGTGTGTGTGCGTGTGTATTTGTGTTATTGTAAATTATATATAAAATTCTTCAAAATACAGTTTATTTCTGGTTTATCAAATATTTAGGAATTTTCATTTGGCATCCAGACTGGAATGAAGATAAATTATAATGGCCGGTAATACCCAGCCCAGCCACAAGGAGACAATAAGAACATTTGTCACAATGTTTTGCTGTTAGAGTTCTATCTGATGTGTATACTTCTGTGAATTTGACAAGCACAAGAAAAGTAGACACAGTTATCAACAAAGTAGAAAAGTGGCTAACATCTCTACAATCTAAAAGATAGAAGCTAATTGCTAATCTCACTTAGCCACAAAGCCATAAAAGATCCATTTAGAAGGGTTTATTGACAGAAATGTAATATACTACCATTATAGTGTATGGGTAGTATTTTTTTTAAAAAAGTGTATAATCACTTTAACAAAATATGTTGTTCAGTGTTTGTAGCCTTAGAAAAAGCCTTTTATATTTACTTTGGGCAAGAGCCTTGCTTTACAGAGGCTGCCATTTTGTGACACCCTGTGTCTACAGTAGCCTGAATGGACCAGCCAGAGCGTGCATTCAAATGTATGTATTCAAATAGAAGCTAACAACACAGATAAGGAAGAACAGCCTTGCCCACATCAACTTAATGCATAAACCACTGAGGAATTATTATAAATAACTTATTATAATTAGAGAGAGAGTTGAAGAGTTGTGAAAGAGTGTTCTTTCTGGTATGTGAGGGCCACCATAGTTCCCTAATACACACACACACACACACACACACACACACACACACACACTGTGGACAAATGTATTTGGCCACACCCGTTAGTATTGACTTAAGGTGTTTCAATCAGGCTTTGGGTTCAACCCCTTATCTCCAGTGAAGGACAAACGCTGCAGCATACCAAGACATTCTGGGGAATGCTATGCTTCCAACGTTGTGGCAACAGTTTGAGGAAGAGCCCTTTCTTTTCCAACGTGACTGTGCCCCAGTACACAAAACAAGGACTATAAAGACATGGTTTGACCAGTTTGGTGTGGAAGAACTTGACTGGCCCGCACAGAGTCCTGACCTCAACCCCATCAAGCACCTTTGGAATGAACAAACAGAGATTGTGAACCAGGCTTTCTCATCCATCATCAATGCTCTTCAGAATGAACGGGCACAAATCCACATAGAAACACCTCAAAATCTTTAGGGAAAGTCTTCCAAGAAGAATGGAAGCTATTATAAGAATGGAAGATATTCAAGTACTATATATATATATATATATATATATATATTAGCTTTAAGGGTGAGGTGTTTAAACTGACAATTTAGATGTAACCAGCTGCTGGCCTGGTTTATGTAACCAATAATTTGGATTAGGATCAAGTCTTTTGTAAGCCTCTCTGTGTGTATTTGTGCATATTATAGTGTTCATACACTACAGAGCCCATGCAAGTGTTTTAACCTCACCTCCATTAGCAAAATGTTATGATTTATGCAGTTGCTTGCAGACTAATATCTTAACAATTCTTTTCTTCTTCCTTTATCTTGTTGCGGTGAAGCCGATTTATCTTAAAGAGTGATGAGGGGAGGTTGCTCTCTATGCAAAACGCATTAAAGCCAAATGAGGAGTCTATTACTCAAATCTGGCTGATAATCCGTTAGCTAAAGACCCCTGGCCGCTAACTAAGCAGATTAAGATATGTCATTGCCACCGTGACCAGGATGACAACAGGACACTGCTTCTCAGTGTGATCTCGGACCCACACACATGCACATCCACTTATACACATGTGGAGAAACATACAAGTCATACACACTCCACTTACCTACATACAGTGTCTCCTTGCCAACTCACTTCATAGAATTAATACTCTCCTCTCCGCCCACTCTGTTGTGTGTGTGTGTCTGTGTGTGTCTGTGTGTGCGTGTGTGTGTGAGGCATGCACAGGGACCCATTAAAGGGCCACATTTGTATGAACATGGACAATTTATCATGGCTTGATTAACATACATGATTTTATCTCCCTCGCTTTGCTCTCTGTGCTTCGGTCCTGTGGTGATAATTACAGATAATTTATTCCGCCCGGTTAATTAACAGGTTCTTCACAGAGTCCTGAAAATACAGTAAAATGCTGTGTGCGTCTGAGAGCATGAAGCCAAGTCAGTTGACTCCATGTTTTTGTTCATTGTACTGTTTGTAATCAAAACAAGAATGGCCAGTCCTGGCAGATTAGGGGATGATTATGTTGTTGCTGTTTTGATTTTGCCTTCAGCTCCAAATTGTTAAAGCTCTCCCAAAGATGACCTTTTAGAAAGCTCACCTGACCTGAACAGAACAAGAAAAGGATGCCGATCTAGTAGTAGATGTCAAGTCAAATAACTTAATTACAGCATACATAATCTCAATGCATGTAAACATTAGGAATTTACATATAGTATATAGTATTTACAATACTAATGAGAAACTCCAGTGATTCACACATTTAGCAAGCATTTGATGACATTGAAGTGAAAAAAGAATCTAATCTCTATGGACATACTCTGCAAAATCTGTAGGTGAGGGGCTTGAAGTCCTCTGGTGTTCATGGCTAGTTTGATCACAGTTGTGCATGTTTACAAGACAGAGCCATAGTCTGCACATAAAAATGGACACATTCTTTTGATTCCCTCTCTTAAACTAACACGGAATTAATAATATATACAATAATCACTAGGGGGAGACTCCACTGGTTGCAAAAAAAAATAAAAATTTGGAATAGAAGTCAAGAGCCAACTTTATGCTTGATTTACAAAATTGCTTAACAGTTTCCCAACAAAATTATGGCCTTCATCTCTAGTATCAGGTCTTCAATAAAACACCCCAGTGTGATTGAAAGCTGGTATAAGCCAATAGGTGCCTGGTTGCAGGTGGCGTACTTTAATTTGCAAAAGCTCAACATAGCTGGAGAACATTAATCTCAAGGCTTCACAATACGAGCCCAGAATTTTTTGATTGCCGCTTGAGCACAACCAGATTTGGGGAAAGCGCTTTAGAATGTCATAATATCGTTTTGCCCTTTTCCTCTGAACACACCACTACAAGCATGCACAAATAACTCCCCAACTCTGCACCCCAGATAAGTCATTCAGGGAAGAATGCGCCCAGTATCCATTGTGAATCAGTGATGATGTGGTTTGGAGCCCAGCTGTGGACAGTAGATGGCCGAGGGCAGACGTCAGTGTCCACATCTCTCCAGACCTTGGAGCTGGATGACCTGTGCTGGGCCTGTCTTGTTTCCAACAACCATTTGTTACTAATTAATGGACTGGAGCCCATTCTCCAGTGCTGAGTGCAACACAAACCCCATGCATTAACCATGACCATGCCTCTGTCTGCTGCCAGAGCTTGGAAGACAGAAAGATGGAGAGAGCGAGAGTGGGAAAGAGACCGAAGTGACAACAAAGAGCAGCATGCACCTGTAACTTTTCTAACATGGCAGTTGAGGGCGATGTTACAAAAGATACTAACCACTTAATTGCCAGCACCAAACCCAGTAGAGAAAATCAACAATTGTGCATAAACACACAGGAGTTGAAATGTGTTAATTTGTCACTTCAGTTTCTGAAATTTACATAGAGTCAATAACACAAACTACCAAACATAGCAACAGTAGACCAGCACTTCCCGGGTCCCCACAAGATAAGAAGGCCAGTTTTCCTAATGGAATTTGGTACAGGAGACTGAGGGATTTATAAACTTCCAGCTACAAAATTCTGTCTAATGGCAAGAAAAAGTGGCAAGCATATTCTTAAGATATTGTATACTTATGCAGGTGTACATTTAAGCCTTTTTTAAGTGGTAAAATCATTTTTTCTTTCTGTCTTTTATGGCTGCAGTGTTATCAGTAAGAGAATGTATCCAGCTCTCAGGTGGGTCCAAATGGCAACAGTTTTGGCACAGTCATCGTTGATATTATCTCCATACCTCATATAGCAACACAAAAGAATCCCAAATTATTGCTTTAAAGTGGTAAATATTAGTTATTTGGCCTTTGTAAATCAAAGTTTGGCCCTTCACTGTATCTGGTCACCTTTATATTCAAACTGCAGAATTAAGAGCGTCTGTTTTATGAAAGTATTTAGGCTTTGCCTCAGAAAGGTCTCTCATAAGATTACAATTGCCCTTTAAGACTGAAAGCGTCCTTGGTGGGCATCATCACACATTCACACGCCAAATGAAAGCCATGCACACACAGTGTAACACACAGCGATGCATAAATTGCCATTATCTGAGCTGCCGCCAGTGGCAGAGGCGCCCCCACCAAGATCACCTCAGCTGACAAAAGTTAATTTGCACTAATGATGTTTTACTCCTCTCATTACCTTAAATCATCTCCCTCGCTTCCCCTCCCTCTCTTCACTGCAGAGGTAGAGACATAGAGAGGGATGCAAATACAAAGGCAGGAAAACAGAAGGAGGACTAGTAAGAGAAGGAGAGAGCCAATGTGGAGGGAGCACAGTGGCTCGGAGAGCAGTCAGCAGTTGGTAATTGCTCTGGATGAAGTTGGCGTCCATTCGAGCTGCTCTAAACAGCTCTCTCACCACCCGCTGTTAAATATTTTACACCATCGTATAATTATCAAAGCTACTCAAGTTAATTTTTGATGGAAGGCATGTGCTCTCTCAAACATTTACTGTACAGTCAGCTGCAGTGTTGTATTTATGTTACAGGCTTAAGTGGTGGACTTTGTAATGATAACAGAGTCCAAGCTTAACAAGTGTAGAGTGTTTAATGTGCAAATGAGTTTCTTTTTTTTTTACCATGCAGGTTTTAGTTTTACGAGTGGATTAATGTAATGAGTGCTGAGGTGCATTTCAGCCAAACTTCTGCCTCACAGGTGTCATTCCAGCTCGAGCTCAGAGCTAAGTCACTGATGTTTTAACAACAGTGATGTGAATGTAACAGTGTGTCATTTGACCTGGGAGTGAATGCTGATTAAACAAATTCCCACCAGTGAAAAACCCATTCAAACTCAGGATTAACTGGGTTTTGTGACTAGTGGGAATGGAGATATTAGAATCTCTAATTAATCTAAGCCCAAAGCTGCATGTTTTTAGACTGTAGGAGGAAGCAGAAGTACCCAAAGAAAAATCACGTGCACAATGGGAGAACATGCAAACTTCAGACAGAAATCCCCTCAGTAAAACCACCTACAGGTTAAAAAGGTAGAGGAATCACTTTCAGTTTGGTTTAAACCTGATAAAATAACAAACAACGTAAAAACTACAATTGAAAAGAGATCAAATTAAAAGCCCTGACAATATTCAGTTTGGACTTTTTGGCTGTTCTGCTTTCTTTCTTGTTATTTTGTTTTATTTCCTTGTCAGAAGTCAGAAGTCTTTATTGTCATTATACAGAAAGTACAATGAAATAATATGCAGTCCTGTGTGCGAACCTTGTTAAGTTTCACATACTGTCGTGATTGTCTGCCCTAATGAGCTTCACCTGTGTCTTAGTGGTTTCACCTGTGTGTGATTATCTCTGCCTAACGATAAAATATAGTCTCTGTTCTCCCTCGTGTCCTGTTTCAGTTCACTTTGCTCACTTCAGTCTACCCTGTTTGTCTGTACTTCAGTTTTGCTATGATCTGCTCTGTTTTCCTTCTCCCCATGTTTCTGCCACTTGAGTTTTACTTTAACTCCATCCCGATCTGCTTTAGAGTTTTACACTTTGGTGTAAACTCACTCACTGACTCACTGATCTTCTACTGCGTTATTCTATTTTTTTTGTAAACCATAACATCTTTACTGTCATTAGTGCCAAGGCTAATAAGCCTGCTGTGTGGCAGTCAGCTTGTAAACTTTCCATGTCTACAACCAGACAAAGTCCACTTCTACAGTGCCACATCTTCATTCTATATCCTCAAGCTTAGATAAGGTCAGTACCACTGACCCATCTTTTGCATCAACCACTGGCAGCCAACTGATGAGGGGAATGATGTCTGAAAACATTTGCAGCTCTCACAGAGAATTTTTACAACTGTTATAGGACTTTATAAATGTGTGCATGTTCTGTTTGCAAATTTGAAAAAAAAAAGTATGTGTAATTGTTTGTGGAGGTGGACTCTAGAGAGATATGACTTAAGAACATAATCTACTTTAATAATTCCACTGGGTGAAAAGTAGCAAACATGTGCCTAAATAATAATAATAAAAAAGGCTGCATTTGTCCAGTGAGTGTTGCTTGAGGATGATGATCTTTAGGATAACTGTCATCTTTGGTGGCGTGCATTACAGTCTGCCTTCTCCCATAATCCTTGTGGTGCATAAGAGGCCTTGAGGAGGTTTTGTCTTTGTTGTCCATGTGTTTGAGTTTCCTGTTGATCATCAGTAGCCTCTAGTCAGGAGCATGAAGGATGTCATCACAGATAAAACAGGGTGATCGATGTGTTTTTCTTTCTGCCAGTCTGTGTCGTGATCTTCATCACTTGTCTCTGACCTGTCCTTTTTTTCCTCTCACACACTCAGCACACACTAACATGTATAAAGTAACAGTACTGTACATGTGGGGCTTTATTTCACTCTCTCCTCATAACTAACTTAATGGATTTGATGGGCCATCTGTGTTGTTGGTCATCCAATTTTTAGCCGGTCACTTCTATCAAACATCTTATGCTGTTGGTTCTCAAATTAGAAAGTTGTGTATCATTTACACAAAAATAAAACACCTATGCTGTCTGTTTTTCATAACTACTGGGATTTTTGTGGTATCTGCATTTGAATTGTCTGCATTTAGTACCTTTCTAGTTTTAATGACCTCTTAAAGTGCTTTACACTGGAGTTTTGTCACCCATTCACACCCATTCACACCCATTCACTCACATTCATACAGCATATGATGCCAGCTTTGTAAATTGTCTTTCCATTTAAAGGAATATAGGTGATAAAATATGGCCCAAATGAATGGTCACCAGTGTGAGTTTTGAGCTAGTATTGTTCAATAGGAACCTGAATCTCAACTCTTCACAACAGGAGGTTGTTTTGCAATCAGGAGACATCATCAATTTATATGTACAGTGCAACCAATCCAATCCAACTTTATTTATAAAGCACTTTAAAAACAACAACAGCAAAGCAAAGCAAAGTGCTGTACATTAGAAATAAATAAAATAAACTACTGAAAAATACTAAAAGATAGACAAAACAGTAAAACACCATAGAGTTCACACACATGGTACACAGGTGAAATGGACTATATACACATACATATGCACACAAACATGCATGTATACATACATACACACTGCATACATACACAGAACATATGCATATATATTCACACATACTCTCTCTCTCACTCACACACACACCTACATATATACACAAACAAATATAAAAACAATAAAAACTAGTAAAATCAATGCCTCATACTGGGTTGAAAGCCAAAGAGTAAAAATGGGTCTTAAGATGCTTTTTAAATACAGACGGAGAAGGGGCCTGTCTAAAATGTAAAGGAAGTGTATGTGTAAAACATAACATAACAACAACATAACAAACAAACATCCCTGTGTGAGCAAGTGAAGTGTGGGAAATGCAGCCATCACACAGTGTGGCTCTGGTGTGAGAAATTAGTGCTGCAAGAGTTTTAAAGTTATTGAACTTAATTTGGCAGATCTATAGGACCGAATAAGACAACTTTTACAATCTTTCCCCATCATATAATGCAGGTGATTAGCGATAATATCGTACATCACTGCGACTCAGCCTTTCTTTGTGCCTCATAGAAAAAACAGGTGTCTCCTTGTAGCCCATCTCCATGTATCACCATGTCCAACGCCCCGCGCCCTCTGGGAGGATATAGAATCACACGCACCAAACATAATAAAGGTAATTTACTGCCAAGGCAAATTCCATAGCTCTGGGCCTCCACCCCATGTTAAACAGCCTGCTGACCTTTAGCGTCTGATTTCATAAAGAGGGACACAATCCGATTAAGCCTGGATGAGAAAGGTCAAATGCACTGGCAGTTGTGACGGGAACGTCGCCACTAGCTGGCTGGAGACTGACCGTGGTTGTGTCGACTGCAGACCTATGCATCCCTGAGTGTGTGAGTGTGCATGTGATAGAGGCGGTGTGTGTGTGTGTGTGTGATGGGGGGTGGAGGTGGGGGCAGTAACGGCAGTTAGCCTCTGTGGCCTCTGGAGCCGTTAGCAGAAAGGGCAGCATATCTGACATGGGTGGCGTGCTCCCGTTTTATGTCCCAGTGACCACACACACACACACACACACACGTGCACACACGCACAAACATGCATACACCCAGACGCACAGCACCAGCTTCACCTGATAGGATCTTCTTCCCAACTGAGCCTTGAAATGCAGCATCGTGTTGTAGTGTGTGCAGATTTTCTGTCCTTTTCAGTTATTTTTGCTGCTGACGCTGTCACAGTATACTATACTATACTATACTATGCTGTCATAGTATAGAGGAAATGTCTTCAATGATAAAATTTCTGTTTGCCTATTAAGCCTATTAAACCTTTGTTGTCTTTATTTTATTGTACATTCTCTTATAACTCGCCTTATTTACATGTATTGTCCTATAGAATTTTAATTTTAGCAAATGTTGATGCCCATTTTGTTGTGTTGGGGGATGTGTGAGCCCTTTAGCATTATGACAATGAGAAGAGGCCTCCAGCTTATAGCCTGTCACTGACTGGATTAGGGTTGAATCAATTACTCAATTACTTCATAGCTAAATTAATTCTTAACTGTTTAAATAACTGATTAATCGGTTTGAGTGTTTGTAAAAGAAATAAAACAGGTCTTCTAATTTTTGCAGCTTCTTAAATGTAAATATTTTCTGGTATATTTTCCCCATATAACAAAGAAATCATTGAAACTGAATCGTTTCGGTTTGTGGATGAAACAAGACATTTGAGAACACCATCATCATTTTCAGGTTTTGATAAATGATCAACATTTTATGAACAAATTATTACCCGATTAATCAAGAAAATAATCATAAGATTAATCGATTATGAAAATAATAATTAGTTGCTGCCCTAAACTGGATTTCAATGGAGCCTTAGAATAAGCCTATGCATGTATTTTAGGCAGGGGCCTTGCTTTTCGAAGGCTGCCATCTTGTGCCACAATGGAAATGGTCCTCTCTGATATGTACAGGCCACCATAGTACATGAATGATGTCCAGTTGCCTCAGTGTTACACGCATTATGGAGGAGATAATACGATATGATGGTTGCTATGGTGAGCAGATGTTGACCACCGCACACCGAGGGACACATAGAATTAAAATAGTTCTTGCAGATCACTCGTGTGGATTTTAACCAGCAACATTGGATTCAGCATTTGTGACCGACCATGGCACTTTTGAAGAGCTTTGTGCCATGATTGGACCTTACATCGACCCATAGACCATATATCATCATTAATTAGAAAACAAACAAACAAAAACACCTTTCCATTTTCCAACTTAAATCACATTTTTGCCATATACAAATCGTCAGTTAGTTCACCTCTGCCAAGCACAAACATTTTAAACGCAAATGCATGTTTCCATCTAATAATTATTTTGCACATACTGACAATTTACGTAAAGTGGCATTGAAATAATGACAGTATTTCAAAATGCAGGCTGTCAACATATTAAAAACATGTAACATGACTAAAGTTGATAGTAACAATAATGTAATATAATAGTTTTCTAAAGAACATTTTTCGAAATTGATTATCAGTGATGACTGATAGGAAGGACAAATCTTTAAAAAAAAACACTACTTGATGACAGGTTGAAGAAATATGAGTACTGGTTCTTTTTTATTGTAGCTTGTGTAGAGAGAAAAAAACCTGAAGAATAAACCATTATCAATTTCAGGAGTGTTTGTGTGTAACCACTATTCTAATGGATGAGACTGTACCAAGGATTCTGTGTATCTTCGGGGTGTGTGAGCGTGTCCGTGTTAACACAGGTAGTTTATCTCTACTGTGGATGGTTTCGGTAGCAGAGCTGTCGTCTGTTTTACGAGGTGCCCATTAAGGAGCTCACATGGATAATGTTGATTGCATGGGGCGCTGCCAGAAAATACTCTCTCTTTGTGTGTGTGTGTGTAGGAGCAAGAGATTTTAATGTGTGCGACTTTGCATACATGCACAGTATCTATATCTCATTATAAATCTAAAAGTGTCTGTTTATTGTGCACAAATTTGTTGCAGGACACGTGAACAAATTGGCTGGTGAAAGAGTGGGAATATGGTGTGCGTGTGTGTGTGTGTGTGTGTGTGTGCGTGCGTGGCCTTTTATGAATGCACATAGACGTTGTGCCACTGTGAGTGTGTGTCATGGTTAATGTTGATTGTGTTGGGGGCACAGTGAGGTGCTGACAGTGCCGCGGCGGCTGAATGACGGAGATGATCTTAACAAGCACAGGGAGGCGGTCACCACCCTCCTGTTTACAATATGGGGGTGCTAAAGCTGTCGAGGCCATAACTACTGCTCACTCCTCTCTCTCTCTCTCTCTATGTGTGTGTGTGTGTACTAATACCACCTTGTCCTCCACCTCTTTGTTGTCACACTCGTCTTCTCTGGATCGCGGCAGGATTGCCTGGCACTCCAGCTGAGAGAGACGGAGAAAGAGAAACAGACAGAGACAGAGAGAGAGACCTTTTCACTAAAGCAGCACATAAGCCTTTACCTTCTCGGGAAATAGACACAGATGAGTATGTGTACACAGCAGTGCTGGAAATTTCAGATGTAACTTTTATGTGCTGTGTTTTGTCTCTGTGTGGCTGTGTGTGTCTCAACTATGATGAGTAATATCATGAAATTAATTAGTAATTATCATTTCACATTAATCAAGCATCTGTGAATCAATAAAAAAAAGCAAATTAATTTAAATGTGATCACTAATTTTTAATGACCAATTGATAAATGGTTTATTGTGTGATTTTGTTGACTTTATTTTATTAGGGACAGATGACACCTAATACAGTGACAGGTGCAGGTGTTCTTCTTTTTTTCATCATGGTCATGGCATGTTGTGCATTTGGATGCTCCTCTGCATATTTTAATTGTTAAACAATATTTTTTGAGTCACTATAGCATTTCTGCATGTCCGTTCCTCCTCTGACCTCTGGCATCAACAGGGCGTTTTCATGTATATAAATGCTGCTCACTGGATATTTTCCGACCATTCTCTGTAAATACTAAAAACACATTTCTGCTTCATCATGATGCTCAGTTTGAACTTCAGCAGTTGGTCCTGACCATGTCTACATGCCTGAAAGCATTCAATTGCTACTATGTGACTGACTAATATCACATAGATATGATATGATATGATATGATATGATATGATATGATATGATATGATATGATATGATATGATATGATATGATATGATATGATATGATGAAAGTGGCTGGTGAATGTAAAATCTAGGGAATGTAAGACTGCTATTAAGCAGCAAGGAGTGTAAACTAAAGCAGGTTTCATTTTATTTATGAATTCATTTCATTTATGAATTTAAACACAATTTGTTAAAAAAAAAATAAATAAACAAACACCACAAGGCACCATAAACTTTACTGTATTTCAATGATCTCAGTATCACAGTGTCACATTTGGAATCTTATTGTATCACTACTCATATGATTTTATTTTTTACATTTCACCTTTTTAAATATCACTTGCTGTCTCTGAGTAACGGCCCATGCAATATATATACTTTATTTGTAGTTCTGATGATATAAAACAAAAAAGGTGAATAAGGCCCAATGTCTCTATATTAGTCTTGTGCGTGTGAAAAGTGAAAACTTATCATGTATGTTAAGCTATCAGAAAGAAGCCCTGAGCCAAAATGAAGTTGGCCATATACTGTACATCATTGTCCCAGTTTAAATCACATGACTCATGAAGCTTTAATGTGTTAAATAGCCTGATCGTGACATTGTTTGTACGCAAACTATTTATGCCCCATTTGAACATTTTTTTGACATATGCGTGACTTTCTGTGACCCCATAAGGACAGGGACATTGTGTATTGTGTGATAATATTAAACAGAATCTTTGACCATATTTGAATTCTAGCTGTTCAACGGGGAAAAGAGCACTTTTTCATGAACGTCTGACCGCTACAACTCCCCCATTTTATTGATCAAAATATTAGCATAATGGCCTGCATCTCAGGTCACTTGCTATTCTGGCTCATCTCTCAGCTTTTTGGAATCCAATACTTGTTACTTGAAGAGAAACAGTAAGATAATGGGTCCACAGTAAAAGCTTGGCTCTTGTAGAGAAGCAAAAGTTAAAAGCTTAAACAGAGTTATCATAATAGGCCACGCTCAACGTCAGCCAAGTCGTCTTTCGGAAGCGTGCCTAATTTCCCATGATGATGATGATGATGATTGGCCGGACAACATGCTCAGGAACAATTAGCAGCAGTCGCTGAATTGGACACTTTCCCTTGGTCAGGCTTTGAGGGCCACGACATAAATAGGTCCTCTTGTCATCCATTGCCAACCGACAGCTAATGACTCTCATTAATATGCAAAATAGCAGCCATTTTTTCCTTCTCTCTCTGTGTGTGTGTGTGTGTGTGTGTCGGTTCTCATTTAGTGCACATGGTCTGTCCAGTGCAAAGTGACCAACTCGAGAAAATTTCTAATTGTGAGTCAATTATGCCATTGAGCTCATTTAGATGTTCATTTGTATGCAAATGTGGAGGCTGCTGGGAGAGAAGAGAGGAAGTGGCATCACACAACATGGAGGGCAGAAACAGTCTCTGAACAGTGACCCACACACAGAAGCCTGCGTGACCTGATTCATCATTGTTTGGGGTTGGTCTGGTGGTGATGTCACAGAGGTCTGATGCTCTGAAAAGTGTTTAAATCTAGGACACAAGTCACATACAGACACATAAAATGTCCATAAAATGTCAGAAAATGGTGGACAATGTCACTCGGTGTTAGAAGAGCACAGACACAGAACATACTGAAAAGTAAAGCTGCTTTTACCAAAACACATTTTAATGTATGAAGCTGTCTCATTTTACTTGCGCTGTGTTCTTCTTCTTCCGTTTCGCTTGCTCTGTCATATTTGTGGCAAATATATGTAACGGTGGTTTGAATTTAACAGACATTTGTTTATGTGCAGTTACATATAAAGTCACACACTACAGATTTACTGTAAGACACTGAAATTAGGGAATCTTTAAAACGAATTAAAATAGTTGACTTGCATTTGATTACTCACTGATTCATTGTTCTATTTCTACTGTCAGGTTAGTTTTTGTGTTGTGTAGGGGGGGTTTGAATCTCATTCCATCACTAAAAAGAAGACCTTAATGTCTCGCAACTGAAAAAGATGGTCTATTTATTCTTGCCTTTGAAAAATAGACCAATACCACTTTCACATCTGCAGACCAAATACAAAGTTATACAAAGCGTCTGCATCGAGAGACAGTGTGGTTCTGTCCATACAAATATGTTAACAACTAATGCAGCTTTAACAGATCCGTCTGCCTGTAGAGCATGAGCGACGAAGACAAGACCCTGTGAAATCTCCTTGTATAAAGTTCACTGGTCTTGCCTCTGGTATTTGGTGGCATCATAGTTCATTTGCCTTTGTTTTTCTCTGCCTGATTTAGCTGCACTGAGGGAGCAAATGCTTCGGGGTTCAAATAAACAGCTCCGAACACAGCAGGCAGACAGAGAACACAGAGTGGATCTGACCTAATGTTCAACCTAAATGTTCTCCTAAAAATTACACTCCCACACAAACAACTAACTCAAATAGGAAGGAGAGCATTATCTTAACCAAACTTTTGTTGCTTTTAACCAAACTTTTGTTACATGTCTACACATGTTTATAAAAGTGTCGTCTGTGGCGCCTTTGCTGTTTTGGGGAAATGAATTTGATAATACCCATGTCCTGGTTATGAATGTGGTCATGTTTTGGCTCACAGCGTCAACATCCTTTCCATTTAGACACACTGCGTCTGTTCAAAACTGACAAACAAACTGACTTGTGAATGTCTACCATGTCACTGTTGGTCATATGTCAGACACAAACATGATCGGGGGAGAAAATACTTTCCCTATGAAACATAACTGAGAATGCTGTTTGGTTGTGAGGCAAGTTTCTACTGTTGGTGCACCTTTTATTGTGTTTCATTCCCTGAGACCAGTGTAGGTATTTCCATTCTGAAGGGAGCAAAGAAGCTGATGTTATGGCACGGATTATTGCTGTCAATTTAATTTAAGAAAAATATTTTCCTGCCTGCAATATAATTTCTCACCAAGAAAAAATAATATGCATTCTTTGGCCTGTTCCTCAGTATAATATATAGTTAATTGTTACTTAACTACTTAATAATTACTTTTCTTTTTCTTTTTTCCCCCACCCACCAGAGAATATAAAATTAATTTGACTCATATTAATTGATTATGTTAGATACAAAATGAAAAAAAAATCATGTTTTTTTTTTTTTTGTGAATTTTAAGGGGTTTCAAAATCAAGTTAGAATGTGATCAATAATAATCTGTAGTACTGGATTGTTGTGAGACACTGTCAACAGTGGGTATTGTTGAACCGGCTCTGAACAGACTTTTACTAATAGGGCTTAATTATACGCCTTTTTATGGCAAAGAAGCCCAAAACGACAGGTTCCCCGTTTGTACATCTCCCCAGCTCTTATTTAGTATGAGCTGTGGACTCATGGTATGGAACGCAGAGCTCATCATTTCATCAAGCAATCATCCTGAAGATTTGTACCCGCGGTTTAGCAGAGTGGGCCCGTCCCAGTAAATGATTCCCAGATCCATCATTCTACTGTGATCTGATCTGATCTCCTCTGCTGTTGATGAGACGCTTATTGGAGCGAGGAGCTAAGGCATCAATATGAAGGGTGGAGGAGGAGGAGGAGGAGGAGGAGGAGGATTGGGAAGAGGAGGAAAGGGTGCTAGAAGTTGATGATGAGCGGAAGAAGTAAAAAGAGGGGGAGGAGGATAAAGATGAGGGAGAACGATGACACCCTCTGGTGGATGAGGCAGCTATGAAATCTCTTTATTTGTACTTGTTTGCACCGGCAAGTGTAAACAGGTATACTTGTCTCATTAGGTTCTGTACATACATACAGTACATACGTGTGCGTGCATGTGTGTTTGTGTGCGCACGCTCAACACCTCCACTTCATCAATAGTGGTAGAATATCCTGGTGACATTGAGCAGTCATTACAGCAGCCTTCAGCAGTTAATGAACGGATGGAGTCCACAGCATTGCCACTAAATTCATTATCTCACTGTATTGGACTTGGCGGTGCAGATTAATAATTGGTTTGTCACACAGATATTTTGGATGATTAATATGAGTATTGATTAAGAGGAAGGAGGTGGTGTGTGTGTGCGTGTGTGTGTGTGATGATGATGGTAGAGGAAAGTGCGGACACCAGCAGTGGACTACAGGGAGTCAATGGTTGGCCGGTGAAGAGACTGATCAGAGCAGTAGTGAGAAAAATCACTGCAGCCCAAATTAATCAGCGCTGTGGATTGAGTGCTGGTCTGGGCCTCGCTCTCTTTTCCTTTAAAATCCTAAAGCTTATTTCTAACTGTATTTCTGAATCCTAATGTCTCAGTCTGCCTGTCTCTGTCTGTGAACATCACTGTAGTTTATGTGATCAGACTGGATTCTTTACCTCTGCCAAGTAGGTTAGACTCTTTCTCTGTCTGTGAGCAACATAGCTCAGAGAGTAAATGACAGATTTTGATGTAATTCAGGGGATGTAGGTCATGGCTCAAAGGAAGAAAAGGTTTAAGTGTATTGACAGTGTGGCGACGGTTTGTCAAGGTCCTTTTCACTTTGAGACAAAACACACTGGTCTTTCAGGCCTCTTTGTAAATTTATGCTATTTTTATATAACTACTTCACACATTGGCATAACAATGTCATTGCATTTGTCCACAGATTAAATGTACTTGTGAAGCCAATATGGAATTGCTGGTAATCTGTATTCTCTTGAAAGGCCAACAGTGGGCAACTTTATTGGTTACAAAAATACAGTTAGTCAGTTTATATGTAACTGTATGAGAAAATTAGCCTAATTCTCACTTGATTTATAATATAACTTAAAGTTACTGTTTCACTTGTTTGTTTCAGGTCTCTTTCAATATTGTATGTTGTCAGTTTCATATATTATGGCTTCATTTAGCATAAACTATATGATAAAGCGGGGTATGCTTGAGGGTGACTTCTACACGGCATGATAGACGGACGATGTCTCTCACAGTGACCTATCGCTCCTGGAATTCTCTGTAATAATCCACCCCTCACTTTTTCTTCCACTGGACAAACTGCAAATGAGTCAAAGGACTAGGCTGTTTGTTGAAGTGAAGTTTTCATCTGGACCAAAATTAGCACTATGCCATTTTAAAAGAGAGCACTGAAATAAATAGACATGCAGCTTTATGGTTCCTGATTTGCTTTTAGTACGATCCTGACAGAGTACTTTATTTCCAAGCAACCTAGCACTGTACTAAATGTACTGCAGGACTCCAGCAGGAGGAGGACGGTTGGTTCTCCTGAATGTTCTGATACAGTAAAACAAGTGGGACAAACTATAGTACAGTGTCTGTGTAAGCATTTGAACTTGACAATCTGAATTCCTCATCTTGTTGTTTTAAATCATTTAAAATCTACTCTTTTGTTTTAACTGATGTATTTGTGTGTATACCTCTTTTTGAGCAGGTGCATGATGACTTCAGTTTAAGCAGCAAATAGCGACTTCAGTTGAATAGAAATTCAGACTGTGGCACAGTGGTGTAGGTGGAGCTTTGGTGCCTCTGTCGTGTACATTTTTTGATGTGTTGTCTTTGTACCTACATTTATTGCAGGCTTATTTCCCTGTTACAGCCCCCTGTGACCTTGTGGAAGATCCGATGATGTACATATTTGGTGTGTGGGAAAACAAATGACTTGTATTATTGTGTACTAATGTTGATTATATCTAAAGTTACATAAACCACTGGAGATCCAGTAAGGACACGCGACTCTTCTTGTATAGCGTATATGTGGTTTGTGTGTTTGTGTGTTTGTGTAACTGACTCTCAGAGGAGACATCTTGTTGTCTATCTACTGAGCTCAGATTCATTACTATTGATCAGCCATGTACTGGATATATAGATCCACAAAGTATATAGATAAGCCATTTATTATGGCAGTCCACATGTATAGATTCACCATGCGAGCATATGGATCGACCGCAGACAGGTTTACTGCTCAATATCTGCATCTGCACTCAAATGCTGCTCTATTCCTCCAGAGAAATTTGTTGAAAAATTTACATTTACCCTCTTGTGTCCTGGCGTCAGGTGAATGAACAGAAAGCAGATAACAATAATGTTTTTTTTATTGGACATACAAGGAACAGTGACACATGTAAATTTGTAGATTTAAGCTTGAAAAGATACAACCAACATTTCTTTTCTTCTCTAAAATCTGTTTTAAAAAAGAAGATACAGGTATAAGTCATTCATACAATCCTGGACATCTGAATGGATGGATTTACAAGTGTAAAACCAAAATAGCTTTATCAAACAGAGTTCCTATCTCAGAATTGGACAGTGCTGAATGCTGCTTATTCGCAAATGGATGGAAATTATCTTTCTTTTTTTCTGGAAGAGAAGGGATTAAAATCTCATCTATAGTATTGAGTTATCATTTATAACCACTATACCCTCCCCAAAAACACCTGCCAACATTATTACATCAACAATGCTCCCACCTCTTTTCCTTTTTAATTTACACGCAAAAGACACTGCTTATTGTGATACATCCATCCAGATGTCACCGGCCGCCCGTCGTCATCACGAGTATCTGTGGAGATGATAAAGTGACGTTAGGCTTCGTTTCAACAGAGTGACGAAAAGGGAAGCCTCCCTCTCAGATTAAAGAAAGCCTCAGTTTCCGGAGGGACAATAGGGAGGAATTACCATATGAATATGACCAGAGCACCCCGGCCTCTTAAGACCATCAATCTCCCAATGCCGAGTGCCGCGATGCCAGATAACCCCCTGGATATCCCCTTTTAACCTCAATTTCTCAGGATGTATTAAGAGATGGTTGTCACCGAGAAAGAGGGGAGAGGAGAGGGACTCAAGCAGGAGGAAGGGGTTTGGGATTCAACCACCAAGTGTTTTTTTCTCCAAACACCCGAAACAAGTTATAACGCAATTAATCTTGTCCAGTAGGGGGGAAAAATATGGCAGCTAAGTGAATTTTACATGAAGATCCTCCCTCCACTCACCCACCTTTTTCCTGTATCACAGCATCCATCAGTTGGGTTGGTTGAGTAATGAAAGGAGGAGGGAGTTTCAGCTCTACGTGCATATCAGTGCATCAAACCTGTGGTGGTATCACTGTGACCTATGGGGGGGGGGGGGTTAGCCTTATTTTTGCTAAAATCAGGGCCAGTGCTTGTGTTAGCAATAATGCATATGAATTTAATGCTGGAAGGAAATGAGTTATAAACACAACCGGGACTTAATATTTGTATGACTTAATGTTTTTCCTGGTTAAGGCTGATCCTCTCTGTGTTCATGCAAGTCTGCTATAGGTGGGACAAAACATCTGAATGTTGGATCAGGCATACAAATGTGGAACACCAGACTGAAGTGGAACCCCATTTTGTATGAATGTAACCCAATCCAATCCAGTCCAACTTGGTAACCATATACTGTGTGCATGAATGGAACACGTGCGGATGCAGAATGCAGAAGAAAGGCCTTTATACAACATCTATACCTATCATTCATTTGGAGTTTCTGATAATCTCGGAGTCCATTCACTAGCATTTGCTGACAAATTAACCTCTAGGGGAAATGGTCAAGATATTAGGGCTTCCTGGAGAAGATAGTGGATATACTGTATGGGCTAAAATCACATCTGACAAGCACAGATGAGCACAGTGACACACAAGAATGGAGTTGGGAGTAAAGAGATGGCATCTAAGAACCAGATTCCATTTTTTTTCACAACTAGCAAGTTTTGGGATAATGTTTCTCAGCAGGCACATGTGTATAAATACAAATTAATTAAAAAAAACTAATGGCTACCGACTCTACATATGCACCTGCAATTTATAGAGGTAATATTTTAGGCCAGTGGTTGTCAAACTTTTTTAGACCAAGTACCACCTGAGAAAATATTGAGCTCTCAATGTAACAGCAATGTATCACCAAAGTTAAAATACAGTGGTGTAAATAGGCCGAGCAATGTCAGTTAAGGACTTTTCACAGGACGCAGATTTATTCCCAATAAGATAATCTGCTCTCTCATCCTCCTCCTCTTCCTCACATATACTTCAGACACTGGTATAATGAAATTAGATTAAGTTGGAGCCAGAGATAAGGTGACTCTAATTATTATTATTTATTTATATAAATATTTTTTGTTATTTCTTTCATTTTCCTACATGCTCCATTCAAAATTCCTCAGCTCTTCTCTGATCACATGCTCTGGTTTATACAATAGAACAGTATTTAGTATTTCAGATTTCTCTCCAAGTACCACCAGGTGAAGGTCATGGATTTAGGCAACTCTATACAGTTAAATACTGTCCCAATTATGTATGTATTTCAGATAACTTATGCATTGGTCTTCACCAGTCTCTTAAAAAAATATTTGGCTGTTTTTCTTTCAACTCAAGCTCTAGGTGAGCTCCTGCTATAACTTTTATACATATACTGTATACATATTTATATTTAATTTATTAATTTAATTATTTTACATTTTTATTGGGGATGGCAAAATATTAGTGCGGTGTTAAATATGTCACTTTATAGGTTTGGCTAACATATAATGCTGACAAACAGGTTTGATCAGGTTGAAATGGAAAAATATCTGGGGATCATAAATCCAGTATAGACAAACTAGCAGTTAGGTTGTAAACTACTGAACCACAATGAAAAACTGAATTGTTCACAGTTTGAATGTTTTATCTCTGTTCCTGACAAACACATTACCCCACAAAAACCCTGACAGTTTAACGGCTGCTGTTGAAAACCCCAGTAAATATTGTACCAAAATATGTGCAGCTGCTTTACTGACATCATTACTGTAGAATCAGCGTGAATGCTTTTCAAACAGCCAGAGATTTGTTTTTGTGTGCAGTTTGTGATTTATTCTGGTACAAAACGTATGTGTTTTGTATGTACAGGTTATAGATGTTGTGTGTGTGTACTTGTGTTTGTTGCCTCGCCAAGACCTTTTCTGGCATAAACACTGACCTTGTGTTTATTCCAGAATTTCTGTGCTTGTGTACCTGGTATTCCTAATGTTGTGGGGACCTAAATCTGTTTACACAGTCACATAAACTAAAAAAAAAAAAAAAAAAAATTAAGGTGAAGACAGGTTAAGGTTAGGATCAGGGTCATTGTTAGGGTTAGGGCACTAGTAATTATGGTAATTAAGGTTAGAGTAAGTCTCCAGGAAATGAAGTTGTGGGAACAAGTATATGTGTGTGTGAGAGAGAGAGTGATGACAGGATGTGCAGAGTCTGAACACATCCTCCTGTCCAGGTGACTGCTGCTTGACTTTTAATTGTTCACAGTGCACACGGACTGTAATGATCCATCAGCAGGTCGAACTGTAACAACAGCTCAGTGACACTGTTGTGTTTCAGCCTCTGAACAATGGATGTGTGATTTCAGCACCTTTTTTTCTGTTTTGTCAGACGATGTGTACGGCGGGCTCAGTAAATTAAAAATAGGCTATTGTATCACTCTTTGCAGGCCAGCACTTCCATTGTGGTGATTGGAGGATGTCTAAATGCACCAGCACCAGCACTAAATGTGCTGGTGCCAAAACTTTTATTACTGAAAACCAAATCTATTCTTCTGTCAATCCAGACTCTAAGACTGTCTTGTGCTTTAGTGTTCTTGGCTCAGTGTTCTTCTTGTGCCCTTTGTAAACTTCAGTATGTGCTGCTCACACTTGTGACTCCCACGGTGGCTTCCATCAACCTCCTCTTCATCATGACCACGTCACTCTTATTCCATGTCATTCCTCCAGCAACAGTCCATCAGCTGTTGCACTCCACTTTTTGTTAAACACTTGTGTTGCCGTTCTGGTGTTGAAACATAGTGACTCAAGGTTAGTTTTTGTGTTGTTTTGACCTCACTCTAGTAGCCATTGTGCGGACTCGTGGGAGTGGCACCCACTTATTTGGCTTCTGTGAAGATCGTATGTATGTATGTATGTATTTATATCTTTGTGAGATCCAAAAAAAAAAAAAATTACAAACCTTTCTATGTGGGGACATTTTATCTTTACAGGGTTAAGACCTGGTTTTAGGGTTAGGCACCTAGTGCAAGGAACTAGGAAAAGATGATGTGTCTTCACAAAGATATAAAAACCAGTGTGTTTGTTTGTGTGTGTGATGGGCTGCAGGTGTGCATGATTACCCCGGTTTGTGTGAGTGTTAAGGTGGATCCTAGGAGCTGTTTGGTTGTTTGGTCCTGCACAGGAGATTCTAGTCTAAGAGGCCTGATTATCCATGCTACAGTGGACTTATCCCACACACAGCACACTCTCTCTCAACACACACACACACACCTTTTTTGTGTGTTTGTGTTGCTGGTAGTTTATTGGAAGCTGGGAAACAAAAGTACCTCTTTCCATGCTGTTTTGCTCCCTATAGGCCTGGATCTAACAATAAAATAGTTTTTTTCAGTAGCTTATCCAGCTTGCAAAGCTTTCTCAGACCTATTGTATATTGAATAGATAATAATAATAATAATTTTTTGTCTTAAGTTTTGTGATTGTATATAAAATAAAAGGGTCAGATAATTGTTAAATAGGATTGACTTCCCATGCGTTTATCAGGCAGATGTGCTGGTGTATTACATAATTTACATTTCAGAGAGCGACAGAGGGACGTCCATGTCTCAGAGGAAGAATGAGAGGAGAGGATACAGTGATATAGTGATATCAACCTTTGTGAGAAAGAGTGACAGAGAGGTGCAGATGGAAGAAGGGAGAAAGAACACAGGTGTAATAGATTTCTGGTGTCTATATTTCATGTTGAAAATTGGCTGGTACATCCAAGCGGTTTGATCTATGAGGGCCGTCGTCTAAAGAAAAAACCTTAGCAAATGTGTAATTTCTCCCTTGATGGAACACAGGCGAAAGGCTATTCTTCTTATTCCCCCTCTTTCCCTCTCTTTCTCTCTTTCTGCCTCACTTTTGTGTTGTTCCCATGCTCCCTCCCTCCCACTTTAACTCTTCATGCTCCTTGATGTCTCCATTTCATTACCAGCCCTCCATCTATCAAGCTATCCTTCATTTTTTTTAAGGAGTGACTTTCCTCAGACACAGTTTAGAATGGGGACACTGTGACTGTGGATGTTTATCTGTGCCACGATCACAACTACAATGCCGCACTATCAGTTTGTTTATTTATACTTATAACGGTATATTTTGTGTATTTACGTGTGTGAGTCAAACAGAATGACCCTCTCTGGTCATATTTGCCGCTGTGTGTTCTGGTGTCACTCAGCACTTTTGTCCTGTGCAGACTTGATGTAAACACCGAATAGAGACAGAGCAGCGGTGTGATCGTGGGAGGGGCAGGGGCAGTTCAAATGTAAAAAATAGAAAAAAGTTGGAGAATAAATGGGGCGAAGGGCTGAACGGCGCTGCACTACTGATGTGTAAAAGATAAAGAAGGTCTTTGCATTGATTTACGAGCAGGACGGCAACTGACAAGAGGAGAGCGAGGACTGAGCGAGGACTGAGAACAAAGCAAATAGAGTCCGTCACAGTGAGGCGAGACAGCACCAGATCTCACTGTGAAACTTCCACAGTTCCAAAGATTTTTTACATTATGAAGTTTGGAAAGAAATGCATTCTTACTGTGTACAAAATTACAAAATGTATTGTTCTGTCGATGAGAAAAAGATTACATAATAGAAGTATTTTGTCATGATCCTCCTTGCCCCTCCCTTGCCTCCTCCTGTGTTTCCTACTGGCTCAAGTTTGAGGAAAGAAACCAATTTTGAGAAAATTGCTGTATTCTACAATCGCAAATAATTAAAAGTAGTAAAAGTTAATACCTGAATATTAATATAGCAGTGTTTTTCTCTTCTACAAAAAAAGAAACAAAAGGAGAAACGATAGTTCAGAATCCCCACATTGCCTAATTAAACAGAGTTAGAAATATTAAAGACAGATTTAGATCATTTTTACAATATGTATAAAAAGCTGTAGGTTTTTATTGTGATGCTGATGTTAGACCCAAACGAAAAGGATTCTGAAGGAATGTGACATTTGCAAGTATAAAATGTAAAACAAGAAAAGAGGAACAAAGAAAACAACAAACAGGGCAGTTAAGATCTAAATATTTTCAGTAGCGAATGTCAGAGATCACCTTAGAATGAAGCCACGGCTGTGGCTGGTTGGTGGTGATCGTACTACTAATAATGTGAGATCAGTTGTCTCTATCAGCGGTGGGTTGGGCAGGCCTTTTAATCATGGTCTAAGGGCTGCCGAGCCTCTCTATCATCATTGAACTGTGTCCGGGGCTAATTGTGGCTATATTTCACTGTCCTCGTGGCTTTCACACCGCAACGATCTGCTGGCCTGCAGCTCAGCCACACACACACACACACACACACACACGCTTCATGTCCTCCAGATAGGTGTGGGGGCATGAAGACACATATACACATGTACACTTCAGTCATACAAGCACAGATGTGCGCCATCAGTGCTTCAAAATATTATAACTTATGTGTGAAAGATTAGAAAACCTAAAACCAACATAATGAACATAAATTGATATATTATATAAAATCCAGCATTCACATAACGTCCGAGTCAATTGGCTGACATAAACAAATACAGACTGGTTGTTTCTAAATTCCTAGCAAATAAGAACTAAAGTTGCAGTAAAGACATCGGCTAACTCCGTAACTGTTTTTGTTTTTGCATCTCTGCTCTGTTAGTCAGAAGCTTCAATAAAGTTCCTGCATGAAGTATTTGTGAATGAAGTGTTGGACTTTCTTCACTTTGGTTTAACATTGAACAATCCAGTGGTGTGAAAATGTTCATTATGCTGAATTACTTGCTTTAAAACAAACAGCATCAACAGTAAATTAAAACATGAACAGAACAGAAAGCAGGACAGTGTCTCATTAAAATCTATAATAACCTTACTTACGGGCTTGGTTCTTTATCCAGCCTATGAAAATTTGCCGTAATTGTTCTTTTATTATGTTAACCTTTTGTTAATTAAAAAAAATAATAATTCTACAGATGTTTCGCAGCAAAAGATCTCTTGGGAAGTCAAGAGATTATGTACCATTAAAACCCAGAAGGTTTTTTAATGTGAAACAGATGGAGAAACGGCAGGAAAAGTCATTTCAGAAGCAAAATCAGCAAACACAGAGAATTCTTTATGACAGGTGATACAGGTCTCAATTAATAAACCGGTGTTCCTCCAGGTGTATCAGTCACGCACTGGTTATTACTTGACCAATTTTTTTATACACAGATGCACTGACTGACATAACAGAGATAACATTTTGTTTCCTCTCTCTTCTCCTTTTGTTTTTGTACTCAATCTTTCTTCTTTGTCTAACCTTGACCACAACAGGTCACCGCTGCTGGAGAAACTTTTAATTAAAGTTAAAGCCTGGGTGACACAGGACCTGAAACCTGCAAAAGGGCAAGATGAGGGTGGATAAGTGGAAGGATGGTTGCTGTTTCACCTCTACCTTACCCGCACTATACATCTGTGCATTTTTGCCTTTCTCCAGGCCTGTTCATCTCATATAACCTGTTTTCTTCTAAGAACATCATATACAGACACGCTCTGTCAAAGCGTTGCCTTACAGACGCTCAAGGTGTCCTTCTGTTTTTGCAAGGACATGGATAGTCAGAGCAGGGAAGGAGTAATATAAAAACCAGAGATTGAGGTTAGGGTCAGTGGCCAGGATAGGACTGGGGTTAAGGTTAGGGGCCGTGAAAATGACAGACTTTGGTGTTCGGATAAACATCCCGGTTAGGCTTAGTGGAAATCCACTGTTGGCTCACACTCTGATCCGAGTGTCTAAACGCACCACCCAGTGTGTCTCTGTCAGACGTGGAAGGATACCTTACGTATCTTTAAGGCAGCACCGAGGGATAGTGACAGAGCGATGGTATATGAAGGTCTCAGAATGAAACCCTACCACCACCACATGACTTTGGGGTGATATACATAAAATATGTAGAGCAGGGAGCTTTAGCAATTAAAGCTGTCACACCCAATTCAAAACAATGCATGAGCCTGGTTACAATAGTTTGCCAGGTTTGACGATTTATGAAAATAAGACTGCACTCATACGCAGTGTTACACTGCGTTCATGCACAAACACATACACAAACCCACCGTCTGAAGAGAACTAGCACCTAAAGAGAAGACAACAGTGTGACATAATGGACCCTAACAATATTATAAGTGAAATATCCACTGACAAAGTGAAAGAGAGAGAGAGAGAGAAAAGGAAAGGAAGAGCATTGGCTAGTTCCTTGTGTTGCTTCACTGTCTGGGAACAACCGTACCATATTTGTGGCAAGGTAATGCAGAGGCATCAGTATTACTCTCAGTGAGGAGTGAGTTCCCAGAGCCATTAAACAGCAACCTGACCCTTTTGAAAACATGACACCTTCACACCTTGTTAGCTTGAACTTCCTCCACAAAGTACCCCTGTGCTCTGTTTTTACTGGTCAAGTATTTTCATCCAAATAAGAGCTGAAGTGCATTCAACCCATTTTACTAGAACACAGTCCAAAATGAGAAATGAGTTCAGGGAAGCAATTAGTTAACCTCTGTCCAAACCTGATTCGTGTGTGTTAAAACTATTGAAAGAGACCAGTGAAAACATAGCCAGGGCATAAATGTATAAACAGTATATCTGATAGCACCTACAGGACTTTGTGTCATCACAGATGGCTCTCTGTGGTTTCCAAAGAAGTTGTGTTTACCACACATACACACACACATGCATTTGCGTCCGTTTGTATGCGTTTGCTCGTGTGAACATATTCCATATACCGTGCATTTGTTCGCAACCTGCTGTGTCTCCCAGCAGTGGCTCCTGTTTCAAAACACACCCTTTAAAGCATTTACACAATTGAGGACCACACACTTAACGGAGGCACCTGATGCCAAAACATCAGCAGAGTAACTCTCTAATGTAAGAGCCACATAACAGTGTTAGCAAAGCTACTGTACTCAACAGCTCTCCATGTAGAGAGACATTAGCTTGTTAGAGAGAAGTAGTGGGGGGGGGGGGGGGGGGGGGGGGGGGGGGGGGGGGGGAGTCCATCTTGAAAATTAAATTTTTTGTGCAATACATCCATACATGCCTGCCACATGTATATGGAAAGGCCAGCATGGCATCTCGAAAACGTCTTGTCATTTTACTTTAATGCACACTATAGTATAAACAATGTCTAAATGTGACATTTTGGCAGTATTTTCATGCATGTCATGTCAACATTTCTGAAGTGACGTACCTGTATGTGAGAATTAGTGACATCGAAAGGTGAGACTGTTGATTGTAACAACTGTAGAACTCCTCTACAACTCCTCCTTCTTCTTTATTTGTTTATGGAGTGTATGTGAATGGAGACATCCTTCATTTGCTGTGGTTGGGTTGTCGGTTCAACTGCTATAGAGGATGGCAGCCTCTGCAAAACAAGCCCCTGACCTAAAGAACCGATAACTTCCATTTTTCCAAGACTCTGAAAACTGAAAATTCCGTATTTAAACCCTCCCAAATGTTACAAACCTGACCTTTAAGTATTGGAGGCAAAACGTCTCACCCAGATGTCAAGGGTCGGTAGTGCCATGAAAAACAAGTTTGCCAAGCAGCAGACCAAACTCCAGCCCTGGATGAGCCTAAAACCTGATGGAGTGGTTATAGTGCAAAATTTTTGTTGAGCATTTCAAAAGCGGGCCATGTATGGTGTGTTCCAGGCGACAGACAGAGTGGATTTGTCCCTCAGTCCCTCACAGGAAGTATTCAGTGGAGAGATGGATGGAGGCAATCCTTCCTTCCCATCAACCACCTCATTAGTCCCTCTCAGCCATAAAGCCGTCCCATCAGGCCACGCTGTCATAACTCACTTTACAGCATTGATTTTAATCACAGCAAATGTAAACATACATATTATCAATATCAATGCACAAAATAACGCTGTAATATGCAATTACCGGGTGGCATTGATTTTTCTGCCCTCTCCCTCTTTTTTTCTCTTTTTTCCCCCCTTCCCCTCTCTTCTCCCTCACTTCAATGTAATCATGGGATCGTCCCACTTTGGACTGATTTAATAAGGTGTTATATATATAAATATATGTGTGGCAGGAGGACAGGAACTGGCTGAATATTACACAGATGATTTTCATAAATTGCAATGCAGGGAAGGGAGCGTGTGAGTGTTTAGCCTGGAGGGAGGTGAAGCCAGGACAAAACAGGAGGATGCGGTGAACAGCGGGACATGACAATTAGTGCATACAGATTCCCTCGGCTTTTAAATGCAGTTTCCACCTTTTCACATACTGTAGATGTGGGTGGTGTTAGTTAGTAGAAAACAAGATATATGACTGAATGATATGAGGACAAAGTGGGTACAGTGGAGACAGGACAGGCCTGCTGCAGCCTGATGTTGACATCACCACTCAAAGGCTATTGAGTGATTTCACTTTGTTGCATTTTGCTCTCATTTGCTTCTTGTCATATCTCCACAACAGAAATGGTCTTCGCTGTTTTTTTGGGCACTTTGGTACAGGGGAAAACAAAATATAAAACTACTCCAGCCATATTAAATATATAATATGAGATTGTGGAATTTTTTTTTTCATTTGCATCAAAATCCTGTCCATAAGAATACATTATGTCTTCTGACATTTGCTCTTGATCTGTGTGCTGTTGGTCTTTGCATATGATACAACAAATATTCTGATGTTCAGTCTTGAAATTTTGATATGATGCACCAAAACATTTTTTTCAGTACAGAATGTGATACCTTCTACAGTTTCGATTTTTCTGGGACACCAGGCCACACAAATAGCTGCTTATTTACACATTTGTGACAGCAATATCATAGTTCTGTTAGAGTCCTGGCTTCTGTCCACTTAATTGATGTAAGTCTATTGTTAATTCTCCTTTTTGGGTTTAATTTTTAATTTCTGGCTCTGAAGTTTCCAAACGCTGCATGACAAATCTCTGCCACTTTGTCCTGGACATGTAGCTCTGAACTGGGTTAACTCATCTTTTTTATCATATTAAATATCGTCGGTTGCATATAAAAAAACCAAGTTATAAGCAAAACAATAGTTGCTGTACAGTGCTGACACATAACACACATTTGATCATTTGATGCTCTGATATAAAGTATAAGTTCCACCAGCTCTGAGGTCTTAAAGTTGTACTTCATCGACAATTTAAAGATTTTATTTATATTAATTTTTGTGTCTCTGGAAAGAAAACCAATTATTCACATAGTGTTTAAGGGTGCATATCAAGCACAAATCCTAGGAATTGTTTAGTTTGTTGAAACAACAAAATAACTTTAAAACAAGCCAAACATTTTATGTAACAGATCAGAAAAAAACATTTGATGGAGAAGTAAAGCAAAAACCCTGGCATAAAGAAAAGAAAAACAGTGAACAAAGATATAACTGAGTCCCATAATAATTATGAAAACATAAATTTTTCTGAATTATTTTTTCACAATTTCGATCATTTGATCATCATTTGATCAACATCATTTGAAAATGGTTCCAAGTATCATTAAATAGAACATACTTATGTCTGTTGTCAAACTTGATGTTATATAAAACAACCTGCATCGACTGAAGTTACGATGGCAGAGAGGCTGAATTCCAAAGCAGGAAAATAAGTTGTCACACTCTGAGTTGTGAGGGAAGCATTCTTTCTTTATTTAATTGACTTTTAAAGATCTCACATCGAGGTTTGTAAAGAGGTAAACCATCTTAATAGCCCAGACTCTCTCTCTCTCTCACACACACACACTGTCTCCACCTCACACATGCTTTGCTCTGTGCCAACTGTCCTATGTAAGTGTGCTCTGGTGTGATTTTGCTTCAGACAATGTAAGACAACCTTTGACGGGTGTACTGAGGATATAGGCTCCATTCCATATGGCTGCTTCCAGCCATATCGTTGTTGGCCGTCTGTCCCTGAAAGCGTGGAAAAGATGGAGAGACAAAGGAGGCTGATGGCAAAAAAAGACAGAGGAAGGCTGTGCAAAGAGGACATGAAGTCTAAAGAGCAATTACCATAGAGACTGATCTTTAGAGAGAAAAGAGAAAACCAAAAACTGATAGAAGTGGAAAGAGAGATTTTGCACATACTGAGGAAGAACTGGCTTTTGAATCATTTTCCTGGAAAAAAGACGGTCCTGCATAAGTGTTAGGTGTTAAAGGAATGAAGAAGCTAGCTGAATAAATGATTAACTACAACACAGATGCAGTTTTTATATGGACGATACATCTCTGCCTCACTCACAGCACAACCCCGCACTTATGGAATGTGCCTAATCCATAACCATAATGCCAGCTTGGCAGTGTGAACTTATATATCAAGACATTTGCTGTGTATGATAATGTTCCCTGTATCTCACATATCACCGAGTCGACTGATCCCTCACATATAAACAGATGCTCATGTCACACCTTTAGTATTTTACAAAGTAGAGGGCACATGCATATGATTTATTTATTGGCATCCGTATCTTCTCATCATAAATCACAACCTTGTTAAAGTTTTGATTTTTGCACACGGTGTGCGTATTAAAAAAAGTAAACACTAATTAACTGTAAAATGATAAACGACAAGAAAAGTATTTTCCTCTCCTCTCCTCTCCTCAGCACTTGTATCAAAATTTATAACTACCATGCTTTGTTCTCTGGTTTCATTCAGAACAGTTCTAATGAGGACGAACTGCTCCCCGGTTGAGCCACAATGGCTCCACTGACTCCAAAAAAGAACTAAAATGGCTGAATGGAAATGAGAGGGGCAGAGAAGGTCAGCCCCCAGCATCAATTCTCATATTACCCCCCACACACACACACACAAATGAGTATTGCACACTGAGGTGTCACAGACCCATAACGGTGACAGCAACGGTCTCGCTAACCATCCCTCTCCACTAATACCATCATTTGACTCTCTCTCATCTCTTAACATTATCATGTGAATAGCCTGCAGGTGATGGGATGCTGGACCAGGGATCAAACTGAGAAAATGTATTAGGAAAACTGGAAGAACTGACCGTTAACCTTATTAGTATATCCGTGGTAAAGACAGGCAAATGGTAATTTATTTATTCACCATTTTATTTATTTTGAGATTGACAAGACAGCCTCGGGTAACTCAGCGCATTAGCTTTTTTTTTTATTTATCTTTCAGTTGTTTGTTTGAAAATGTCAAACACAGTCCTGGGATTCATATTTAAATCTTTATAACAGATAAATGCAATGTTGAGGGCTTCAAATGAGTTTACATTCGGGCTGATTCTCTTACTTTTAGTAAGTAGAATTAAAGAGCTTATCCAATAAACAAAACCATGAGACATCTCCTCTCTTGTCAGTCAAATTACCATTCAATTCAAATAAAAATACAAATGATTAACCATATTCTTTGGAATTTAACACAGTTTTGACAGACTTTCTTTAGCCTGGACTGTCTCAGCTGCAAAATGTCAGTGTGTGTGTGGTGAAAGAGAGGATGCTGACTTTGCATGCAGCTGTGAAACAGAACTCGTGTGAAGGGAACCTGGCAAAATCTGAGGCTAGCGTATAGTAAGATACTTTTTTTTTTTTTACCAACTTAGAAAAGAAGCAGAAGGAAGACAGTGGGGTTGGTTGGACACCTACAGGAGTGCACTGGACACCTTACCTTTGTGTCTTGTGAACAATTCCATACTTACCGTAGGACCAAGGATAATGCTTGTCCACAAATTACTGAGCAAACCTCACTTGCTTGTTGACAGTGGTTTTGTTTGTGTTGTAAATCTGTAGCCTACAGTGGTTCAGTTTATCATTCTTGTGTTGCATCTATGTGTAGGTATTTTACTAGATACTGTATGTTAGGCTAGTTTTTCATGCAAGTATGAGTTCTTAGCACTGAGTATTTGGTTTATTACATTTTTCAAATTATATTCACTCAGTATTTGATCTTATATGAGAAACTTCAGCCCACATACAACAAACGTGGGTATATGAATCGACTGTCATTAACTACTTCTTGTAGCTAAGTATGTGACTTAAATAACAGTTTTCTTGTGCATTATGATTAAAAGCACTGGCAATATATTGACTATGGTGAATTTTTATCTTTGGGATAAGTGTAAATGGGACATTTGTCAATATCTCTTACTCACCATCATAAAGTCCTCAAGTTTTTGTGCCACAAGGGGGAGCCTACATCTGTCATATCCCTCTAGGGCCTCATTATTTATGATGATCTTATTTAAGATTGTTTATTTAAAAAATAATGAATAAATAAATGTTTACCTATCTATGATATGGGAAAACTATTTTGCCTAACCAAAAATGTAATTCAAAGTGATACCAGTATTTTAGACACATTTTAACAGTTACAAGCTTAATGAAAAAATTATATATATCATCACAATACAGTAAATCAGTATTATTTTGCTCATGATAATCATGGAATAAATCTTTCATGAAATTGTAGCTTTGCTTGTGTCAGTAGTGTAGATACATGTGCCATTTTGTGGAGCCTTTTTAGCAGGATTCCCCATTCATTTGTCGAAATAATCATATCAAGTAATTCTCCAGACAACCCCTTTCCCCCTCCATTTACCTTCATTTGGCATTCATGGGCCTTTTATTTGGAAGCCATTGTTGCATGTCCTGCTCGTTTTGTTTTATTTAATGCTGCTAAACCTCTTTTGCACAGCTGTCTTTGTAAAACTTATCATATTTAAATGTGATCTTCTCTTTAAGGAAATTATACGACAAACATGTCAGTGTTATGTATCTGTTCAGCTGTTCTGAGTCAACTTCAAGAGCTGCTTTTATGTCCCTGTCACTCCCCTGATTTTAATCTTTGGTGTTCAAAACACATCGGATGATTGTATTATTGACACAGTCATAGTACCTGGCATATCTATGGTCAATCCTGTTTTTCTTGGTCTTCTGTAAATGGTGTTCCTTGCAGGGTTGCTAAAAGGAGATCTAATAAATTATTATCTCTGGTGGTTGTGTGGGTATTTTAGTTGACATCTGGAACAAAAATGGATGTTTTTCCAGTACATATGACAACATACAGTATGATACACACAGATTGACACGTGAGCTCATGTTTCTGAACGACTTCAGTTACTGTATTTATATTTCTGATAATAAACATTAATTTAGTAATGAAAACCTAACGACAGTCATTGGCAGGGCTAATATCAACAGGGGCCAACACTGCTGCCAACACTGCCCTGACAAAGACTATGGACAGTCATGGACTAACATTTTCTGTGCTGAATGTACATTTCCCATGGTTTCCATGACCGTGTTTCTTCTTGGCTGGTTTCATTTCAAGGACTAAAATCTAGCGGCGATGGTTCCATTTAACAAAGAGCAGCCTGCTCTTGTTTCCAGTCTGACCTGCTTGCTGGGCTACTGTATACATGTATATGAACTGCTGCAGTAGTCCAAGAGCAGGAGCAGCTGGTCCTCTAAGGAACAGTTTCTTTTAATTAATGCACCCAAACTTCTGCCCTTAAGACAACGCAGCAGTGATTCATGTGTAAAAAACATATCCAACATCTTTAAACCAAAGACACTTGTGGTTGTTCTTTACACGGGGCTTTAAATGTTTTTTCTATTGCTCATCATGTCTGCTTCTTTTCCTCTGTGTTGGTCACTCCATTTTCCTCTCTTTCTCATATCTTGTCTTCTCAGAAGAGAGCTAGTGAGCGGCAGAGGAATCATAGAGCCATCAAAGGCTGCTAGCTGTAGGAAATGTCTTCATTTGCAGCGAGCCGGGTTGGCACCTGAGCTCCAGGCTTCTGTGTATGTCTCTGTGTCGGTGCCTGCTCGCACGCGCGCGTGTGTGTGTGTGAGACTGATAGTCAGCCATCCCAGCTCCCCACCAGGTCTGTTTTTAAATTGTCTGTGTGTGTTTTATAGTGCTCTTTGTATGTGTGTGTGTGTGTGGGCCTGTGCCCCATCCATCAGCATTAAGATGGCACATTACTGTTAATGAATGATATTTGTGTTCGGCGTGTATGTCAGGAGGGAGGACTGGGGAAGCAAAACAAGCCCTCCCCAATCACCTCACCTCCAGCCTCCTCATTTTCTTTGTCAGTCTCCTGCCTCTTTTGCATTTTCAGAATTTACTCAGCTGAGTCTTGGACCAACTTATTTGAGCTGCTGCATGAAAACAGTAAATTTGCTGTTTTTCCCAACTAGAGTTAAAAGTTGGCTGTTCATGCACTGAGTGGGTTTTACCATTAACCTAGGACAATTTGTGAAAAAACAAACAAAAAAAAAAAACTGAGCAACTGAACCCTCTATATTTTTTTAAAAAGTTTCTTTTTCCACACATAATCCAGAACACATTATTTACATCTGTGCTTCTTGTTTCTACTACTTATTCTTGTAAAAATGTCACATTGAGTTAAACCTGTATTTCAATTTCACCTGACATCACTTGAGAGGTAAGGTTCACCCTGGTCAAGGGTATCACAGGACAAACTTACACAGACAACCATGCATTCACATTCACATTCACACCTACGGTCAGTTTAACCCCGACCACGGTCTGTATGTCTGGACTGTGTGGAAGCCGCAGTACCTGACAAGAGTCCCCACTCAGATATGCAAACTCCACACATGCATTGGTTGAACCAGGAATCAAACAGAGAACCCTCTTGCTGCGAGGCACCTGTGCCTCGACTGCATATTTTATGTTAAGATGATTAATTTTTCACATTTTCTTCTGGTGACATCTCTTTATCAGTGGCTACTTGAAGGTAGGAAATCAATGTTATAATTTATTTGAAACCACCAAACAAATATTATGCCAATTTATTTACTAACAGCAATACATTAAAACTGAACAACACTGATTTTTAAAAATTTGTTCTGGTATACTGTATCTATAGAACTAAGAAAACTAAATCAAAGGTCTTCAAAGTGTAGCTCACAAACTCCCAGTAACTCCCAGTCCCTTTTCAAGTGCATTTAACATGTGGGCAAATAATAACAACATGAAAAGTGAATAAACCTTAATATCTGTGTATTTTTAAATGCACTGTATTGTTTTGACAGCATCAATATTTTATTTCAATAGTGTGCAAGATATATTTTGTTAGGTTTGCTGCCAAAGGTGAGTTGTGGACACCAACATTTAATAAATGTCAAGTCAAAACAAGCTCAATCCGTTTGTTTGGGTTGAAATAAACTGTAAGAATAAATGTAAGTAGTTCTCAGAAGAAAAAAAGACCCCTGAGCTAAATGGAACTCAGCCATCATCATGTGACCTATCAAATCAAACAAAATGGCTGCTGTTCAATGGCCTGTCTCCTCAATTAACCAGGTGAAATTACCTTAATGTTGTTTATTGAAATACAAAAATACCATATTACATGTGCGTTGAAATTTAAAGTAAATGCAGTGGTAATTTCATGACGTTGACGACAGACGTCACGTGGTGACCGCGTTACTTTTTTTTAGCCTCGTGGAAACTTCGTGATTAACAAACACTGGAGCGACAAGATGGACGGTTAAAAAGTGTAATGTTGGTAGAGAAACGGGATTCAGGGGGGAAAAATATAATTATTTATTTATTTTTTAAATCATGGATTTGTATCAGAGAAGAAACGAGCAGAGACAGAGACATACACCTGTCCAACTGTAAGCTGGAGGTCCGGACACGGACACGGACAGGTAAGACGTTCATTTACCTGTTTTTCTGGCTCCTTATGCCGTTTGTTGTTAACCAATCCGTCACTGTCATGTATGTTTTGAAGCAGTATTTAGATGGACATAGAGTTACTTTGTGTATATCTGCTGCTAATTGTCGCATCACTACAGACTTGTTGCTGCCTGTGTTTAGTTGCTTTGCAACGAGTGGCGTTGTTGTTTTATTATGATTGTAGTAGTGTTTTTCTTCTTCCTGATGTTTGGTGACCTAATACAGTTGATAATTCATATATAATTTATTTCAAATCTAAATGTACCTATGCAGAGCTATGTGTGTTTGAGATCCAAATATTGAAGCAAGAATTTGAATCATAGAACTGCATTGGTGCTGTATGTAGCATTGTACTGAATGTCATTCTTCCATAATGGCTGATATAGTTTTCCAATGTCTGGACAAAGTGTGGGCATTTTAAATAGAAGGTCACTGGAGGAAAATCACAGTTGCAAGTAGTTAAATGAATGATGACTGAATTTCATTAAGCCTCCTCAGTTACAGGCCGCATGCTGGTTCACTGTCACACTGTCCTGATTTACATGAAGTGAACAGAGTCATGTTCATTTTATCTTAACTTCTGCAACACATGCCAAAATGAGAGGTCGGCTGATATGGTTTGTTTATGGCAGGTGCAGATCTTAGTGCTGGTGAAATATGAAGCTGAAGTTGATTTTCTATTCTTCCTCTATCTGAAAAAAAAACATCAGTATTATAATAACAAATGATGCACTAAGTTGCTTATCAAACAACATGTAAGGTCTGTCTCTTCAATCTGCACTTTGTGTCTTCACTGCAGCACAATTTTTTTATATCTACATTTTAAATTTCTGTGACTTGGCTTTATTAATCAAGTTTCTGAGGACACAATGTGTAAAAATAGTAATGGCTGATTATTAAATAATATTTGGCCAATGGCAATTATTTAAAAAGTGGCAAATTTTGACAATTGGTTTGCCTCTATGTGACACTCATCATTTGACATTAAAGAAAGGGGGAAGTGGAGATATGAGGTTTCAGGACACCGGTGAGAGTCTTACTATGCAGAAGAAGCTCATAATCCACTGCTCACAAACTGTTATGAGGTCGAGTGCTGAGGCAAGCAGAAGCTCTGTGACTTTATGAGCTAGATGGGTAAAGTAGACGTCTCCCACCGGGTGTCACTATTAATATGCAGAACAAGCTATATGAAACCACTACTGTCTTGGCAATTAGAAACTATTAAGTATTGAAGGAAATCAGTGTTGAATTACACTATTACTGCTGTGTTGCATTTATCTATTTTACTTCTTAACAGAAGAAATATCACCACCTGCCTGTTGCAGTAGTATCAGGATGGATGGATGGATGAACAGACATGTTTTCCCAGTGTCAGACAGGGTGACAGCATTCTGTCACACAGGTCCCCAGCAGATGTCACTCACTCATTAGTGAATGATGTGAGGCCATCCAGGCATTGACACGGCTGTCAGAACATGTGCTGAACATATTACCTCCTGTCTTACTGATCATATTAACAGTATGTTACCCACTGAGTTACACTTGCATTTTATATTGTGCTGTGTAATGCACATTTTCTTATCTCACCAACTCCTTCCCTTTGTGTTGTCACAAGTTAAACATGCTTAAAGCAGCTTCCTTTACAAAAATGCTTTATTAAGTTTCTGCTTTATTCTTCAACATACCAAAAGAAAGAAAGACAGGAAAACAACTGACAGTAGGAGGAAATGACAGACGGTCAATGTCGTCAAATGAATTTTGCACCCGCGTCATTGTCTGGAATTAGCACAGGGGATGTGCCTTGTCACTGCACTGAACTTCTAGTTAACCCCTGATGTTCGTGTCCTGCTCTGTCTGCCTGTGTTTGCAGGTTTCACCTTCACCAGCACTGAAACACTGTATGAATCTGTCAAACAGGAAATTAACATTAGCTCACCTTCATGCTATTTCCTACGATTGCAGCGATCTGTTTACAAGCTGAATAGAAGAGCTGAGGAGTGCTGGGAAAATAGAACAAGCAGGAAATGAGGATGAAGATGGTCAAAAGACAAGAGAATATGAGTGAAAGTGGAGAGCAAGGGTGGGTGGATGTGTATGTAGAAGAGGATGTAGCACAGCCTGAGTGGATACAGTAGGTAACGAGTGAGGTGAAGGTGGGGGCACACAGGTGTTGTAAACTTCCAGCACATCACGCAAGGTTTTGACAAAGCAGGAACACAAGGATCAGAAATTCACTCGTTGGTTCATCCTCTCCACTTCCCTTCCCCTGTGCTGTAGTTGGGCTGGTCATCAGTCATACTGGGACAAATCCTAGTGGGCTGTAGAAAAAATCCAATAAGGTTTTATGGCCCTCTCTATGCATCTGTCATACAGCAGCATGAGATTGTGCTGTGTGAATCTTCCAGGACTGATTGGGTCTGCAAGTAAGAGATGAAATGTGATTCTAAGGTGGTTTATAAGAGAAAGTACTTTAGAATGGCAGTTAGGAAGGTGGCTGCCAGTTGTTGGCATAATTTTTAAAATAACTCTGTAATACAATACATACTAGGGCTGGCATTAGTATTTGATTATCCGGTAATTTTTTTTGATTATATTCAAAAGATACAAAACTGAACAGTGTTTTATCAAAGATTGCATTAGTACAAATCTTTCTTTCATCTCCATTAATTACCTGATTTGTGTACCTTTCCACAGTCCAAAAACATGTAAATTCTGGAATTAGGTAAATTGATTGTAGGTGTGAATGTGAGAGTGAATGTATGTTTGTCTCTGTGTTTTGGCCCTGTGGTGGTCTGATCTGTTCAGCTCACCTTTCACCCTATGTCAGCTGGGATTGGCTGCACTTCCCCTGTGACCCTCATGTGGCGGATAAAGCAGTAGAAAATGAATGAATGGATGAATATTAGTCAACATTGTGAACAATACATGACGGTAAGAGGGAGTATGTATGACCTGTTGTGTGTTTCCTGTTGTGATTCATATTTACTTATATTCTTAGTCTGACATTCTTGATAAAGTGAAAGGGGTACAGTAAAATGCTTAAATCCAAATACAGACATTTCACTCAGAGTCAATGTGATGATGTGACAATTGCAGTTAAATAGATTTTCAGGATCTTTGTCCCTAATTTCATTCCAACAACACAAGGATGTGCGTTGTATGCGGATATAAAGAGAGAGAGAGGTTGCAAGTTTATTGTGACATGTCAGTTTTGTTTTTTGGGCCTGTGTGGATCAGTGGGCAGGAAGTAGCAGAGTCAGAAACAGGAAGCAGGAAGTTATTAGCCAGGATGATCTGAAAACAGTGGACGGTGGAGTACATCAAGAGAACAACAGCAGACACACACCGCACCTGGCACAGTGTGTTTGTGTGTGTCTGTGTGTGTGAAAGGAGGAAGAGGAAGACGATACAGACAGACAGAGGTCTGGAACCAGATTGTGCTGTCCTGAAGAATCACACTTACGTGTGTGTGTGTGTGCGTGCATTCAGGTTGAACCTTTACTTTGGTGACTATTCCGACACCTGCTGTATCAAAGTCGACACTTCCTGAAAACATTGTGATGCTCAGGTAAATTCAGAATAAAGGAAATCAAGGAAGCACCTGAGTAAATGATGGAGTGGTGGTGTGCTAAAAGTGTGCTGTGTGTTTTCCTGTCATGACTGTGGTAGACTAAACTAGGTTAATATCAATAAACATGAACTTCAAACCAAAACATAACCAACAAAAAAGGTCTGGCTATTGTATTACATTAGCTCAGCTTAGAAATGTCATTGTCTTCTTTGTGATATTTTTATTTTATAACATCTTCCAAATACCTTGTCATGTCAAAAGTTTGAATTTTTTTTGTAGATGAGTAATTTTGATTATTTGTATTATGAGAATTATATATTGAATATTGAATATACACTGTCATAAAAAATAGGAAACACTTCATCATCATGCTCTTTTTTGGTTTGTTCCCGTTAATTAATTAATGTTATTTTTGGTGTCAATTCATTAGTAAAGATTTGTATTGAGCACTATATCTGCCTATTTTGTTAAAAAGAGGTGGTTGGTTTGCTCATATGTCATCATTTACTGAAAGAAATGCATAGAAGTGGTAGATAAATGTCCTAAAACCTTGACTACACCATTTGTGTATTCTATTTAAATTCTAAATTAACCACCTCTTTTGATTGATAATTGTTTAATTATTCCTATAGAGGATTTGCCAATTGCTTATTTTGTTGTACAGATATCCTGAACAGAAATAGTCAGAACCAATCTGCCCTAAAATTAAGCCTGAGATATGATAACACAACCATGGCCATTTGGAAAATGTAAGGTATTAGGTTGGTGTGAAAATAATCAGTGGACATCAGACACATTAGTCATATAGAATGGCAACTAATATTGCATTGTGGACACTTAAAAACAGCCAACACAGTTCTCTGCCTGAAGAGATGAAGCTTTGCTCAAATGTTGTAAGTACCCAAATGTAAATTTGGCAAAGCAAAATTACTTGTTGGTTTGGTAAGGAGTAAATGTGAGAAAAAAAGGACACATAGGCTTAATTTAGTCAGTTTTATTTTATCCTCAGTTCAACATGACTGAAAACATCAGGTGGAAGGAAGAAACAACAAAACATAAGCTCAGAGACTAATGGAAATAAAGCTATGACTTAATCAGGGCTGGAGTTTAGGCTGTGCTTCTTAAAGAGAAAAATAAATAACATGACATAACACATGAGTCGGAAGAAAACAAACTGTGCGACACATGTTTTCATTGTTTGATTTGCAGTCTGTCAGGCTGATTGGCTGTCTTCTATTTGTGTAAATGTCTGACTCATGAGCTAACTGCAGAGCAATTCTGACAGTATTGTTACCCTGGTGTATACACACACACATACGCACACCCACATTGATATGGGGGCTCAACTGGCTCCTGGATATTCCCACTTTCCTTAAATAGAGCTCTATTAGGCAGGTGCTTCCCTAGACAGAGATGGGAAAGCAGGGCCTGAATGAAATGGCTGTGTGTGTAACAGGGCCTGCTGCCAGCTGGGCACCTGTGTTCCTCTAGCTTGGCGTGTTGTTTATCTGGTTGTAGCTTCCTGTGGACACGTGTCTGACTGACTAGAGGGCCAGATGGGAGAAGTTGGAGAGACTCTTCCGTCTGATGCTTTAAATCACAGCAGGTTTGCTTCAGGTGACAGTTATTTAAAGTAGGGAAACTCTTGACACAAGTGAACAAATCCCTAAGTATGTCATGTCTTCTTCATTCTGAGCAAGTAGTTTCCCATTTCCTCTCACTTCTCTCCTTGCACTGTCCAGCTTTCACTCTTTTTTTTTGTCATAACTGGTCATATTTTAATAACTTTTGGTCTTATCCTCTTCACTCTGTCCTCTTTTCCCTCAGTGCTGTGATACACACAGAGGACTTGCATTGACTTCCATTCATTTGGACAGTCTAACTGAAGCCTTTTGGAACATCCTGCTACATTGTTTGTTTGCCAGTAACAGTATTTTTGCAGATTGAGATTATACTTTTTTCTTAAAAGCTTGAAAAACAAGGTGTCACCCTTGTTTTTCATACACAGGACACAAAAATGATCAAAATCCAGACCCTTGTGCATGTCATAGATAGTCCCTCTTTTTCTCTCTCATCCCTCCATCCATCCCCTCTAATCCTGATGGTGTTAATTGAAAGTCAGGAGAGGGCACCCTTGCGGTTTCATTATTAATTTAACACTCAGGGTAACTTAAAGTGCAATTTTCACCCACATGTGGAACAAAAAAATCAATGGCCACAACAGCAGTGAGCATCAAGGCTGATTACTGATGCACGGGAAGAGAAAGGCAAGACACCAGCTACTTGAAGAGAAAGAGTGGTGTGTGTGTGTGTGTGTGTGTGGTTTCTGCTAAGTGTTTCAAATGCGTCGACCCTGTTTTGACACCTCTTTCTGTAACACAAAGCAGCGGGTAAACACAAAGACGTTATCAGCTGATTAAAAATGACACCTGACAGTGAAGTGGGTGCTTTTTTGTTATCACACTGTGGATAGAACATGCTGTTAATTTATGCCTTTATGCCTTGTGTATGTATTTCTTTACATTTAATTGTGCACATGCATGACTCTTTGTCTTATTATCTCTAGCTGTGCACTGGTTGGCCCCGTGCTGTGGATTAAATGGGGGAAATAAAGGTATAGTGCTCAGTAATGCAATCTGTCCCATGATTTGAGAGATGAGCAGCCTGCCCTTTGCGCTGAGCAGACTCACAGATGATTTAGAGCAAGCAGATGGAAAATTCTAATATGTTAGCCTAACCCTGAATGGCTAGGAGCTAATTTATTTCAAACCCCGTGCAAGAATTACACTTTCTTCCTCTGATGCCTTCCTTACCCCCACCCCCTTGCATCCTGCTCTGCCTTTCCTTTATACAAGGAAAAAAAGGGAAAAGGTAGCGAGAATATACAGAGAGAGAGAGAAGTTAAGTGTAAATCTAAAGTGTATTTAACCCATAACAAAGCACCGAGTTGTACAATTTATCCCCTTGCTCAAGTTAAAATTGAACTCCATTTGCGGTGGTGCAATTAATTGAGAATATGCCACTTTGAGGGGAGGTAAAAACAAAGCAGAAAAGAGACAAAATGACAATTAAAGTGGTTGGACTCTGCCAGCAATATTACTCTGCTCATCCTCCATGATGTATGCCTGCACTTTATTTTAGGCAATTTAAAGTGCTTTGCACGTTAATTTGGTTATTCAAATTTATGACCATGATATTATGCAATTAATGCTGAATTACTTCTTGACTCGGGACCAGTAAAAATCACTGTTTCTCTGCACTTACCTTTGCATCCTCCTGCTTGTAAAATTCACATAAATATTTGGCTTCTCGCTTATAGTAAATAAATACAGTGTATTCTTACTGTATCACCAAAAAGCTGGCACAAAAGCATGCAGGACAACATTCATAGACACAATTACCCTGTTAATTAAGACAAAACACACTCAAACCCCAGATTCAACCCCCCCCCCAACTTTGTCCCCCTCCCCTTTCATTTGCATCTTGCTGGATTAAATATTTTGGTGTGATCACCCTTAAGTGGACATGTCTGTCTTGATAAACACTTTATGCAGATCAGCTTCCACTTGTTTTCTTATTCTTGAGAGAGGGAGCGAGAAAGAGAGAAATAATACCTCTCTAATTGACCCATTTGGCTGCTTCTCTGCCCACAGGAGGGGGTTGCGGCTTTTAATGTTTGATCGGCCTAATTTCCCCAACACATCATTAGTGGCCATCTTCAGCCGCGACTCTTAATAACCTCTTTATGAGGTGAATGGATGCCGTTAAAAGTCTTTGTCTCTCTCCCTGGGTCCAGCGACCCTCCTCGTCCTTCTAATTAAGTCAGATGTTTCAAAATATGGTAATGGCGCTTGAACCTGTTTGAATTGAATAAGCAAGCATCTCCCGGACTGTTCTGCCATTTACATAATTTCATTATCAGGTAAAACACACTAATTGTTGAGTGTGGGTGTTTGTATGAGGGACTGCATGCACAGGGTGAGCCAGCGGTTCCTTTGCCAGAAATGCAGCACTAATTACAAAGCGAGTGGCAGTGCTCCAGAGCGAGGGTGTGTAAAAGCAACAAGCCATTTACACAGGGGCTAATAGATTCCTGAGCGCCGGCTCGGCCATTCCAACAGTATAAGGCAACATTTTCAGAGCTAAGCTAATGTTTTATTACACATTGTATCCTAATAATAGGTCAGTGCCTACAATCCAATGTGCAAAGCAATAAGCCACTTATTCCCATTCATTGAGCATTAGCAAACGCTTCATAAGTTGTTTATGAAGCAGTCTCAGTTGACAGAGTCACAGCAATCCTTTAATTTGCTTACTTCTTGGTTTGTTGCATCCTGCCCTGCCTAGAGACTAACACTCACTCTGTACTATCTGGTTTTTAATCAGCTGAGTGTGAAAGGACAGAACTAAAATAACTATGTGCTGTACTGATGGAATGTTTCCGCTCTGCAAAGATTCTTAATGGCCATGGCTCTGCTGTATAGACTCTCTGCATGTCTATATAAGTCAGGAATAAAGTTAGAAGTTGATATAAACAGCAATGCTGCAGCAGATATTGTTTGTGTAGTCAGTTGGCAACTAATGACAACATGTTGACATCCTGCTTGCTTTCTCTGTTCGTGTGTGTGTGTGTGTGTGTGAACCCTTCGTTTCCTTTGTCGTGCCTCCTGCAGTGTTTGTGTCCAGATCACACGCAGCTGTTACTGCCTGTCCCCATATCACGCCACCAAACTTCCCTTCCATGCAAAACAACATAATTCAACTAGTTACAGACACTCAGCTGATGAGTACTGACACAGATGTACCGGGACACAGCTGTGTGCCGGAGTGACGACTACATCACAAACTTTCTAGACAAAAGAATGAGACTGAGAAACCCTGGAATATGTTTCATGGCAACTGTGGGCTTACTGTTGGCTTATATGTTAGATTGTATAAAACGACAGATCATAGGTCACTACTTCTTCCCAGTGGAGAAAAATACCTTGAATTTTGGGGCTGCTATTTGGTTTATGACCCATAATGCCATTGGGCGTGATTCATATGTTTTGGACTCACGTTTTGTAGTTGTCATGTCGTCACTCTTATTACACTGATCAACCACAACATTTAGAGCTCCAGTGTGTGACTTCTGTTGCCCCCCTCGAGAAGTTTTTTTGAAAGTTTTTCCCAAAACACTACTGACGCAGGGAAATGTCTTATATCTTGGTGATCTTGCACCAAATACAGCATTCCGTCATACTCTGGATGTGCAAAATTTTTTTAGCAGTAGAATCCACTTCTGAAGCTTAACTTCTTTTGGTTTTCAGCCATTCTACCATGTGCAGAATTCTTGCTTTACAAGCGCAATGTTACTGTTTTGCTTCTGCCTAGCCTTTTATCAATGTAAAACAAAAACATCACTGCCTGTGCTCAGAGGGTGACACAGGATCAAATCATAGCTCCACTGAGAAACAGAATTGTCCGGAGGTGAAACAATGAGTTCACACAATGCTGAACCCATTGTAGTTCAAGTATGAGCATATTTAGGTGCATTGTTTAACTATATTTCGCTTTTGTGACTAAGATACAACTACTTTTATCATCTTCATTTCTGTCAATTTGTCTAACTCTATTTGGCAAATAAGCATTTCCCAAAAATGACACTTTTTGAAACAAAACAAATTGACATTTGCTTTGTCTTCTCCTCAGAGAGAGTACAAAAAATTAATTCTAAGTGAACCCTGAAGTTAGTTTATATCCAGTCATTTGCTCTCAGGGCAAACAAGCCTCACTGCTGTTGGAATAAGGTGGACGACTATTAAGAAAATGACTCACTGGAAATGAGTGGAATTACCTTAACTCTTTGGCAGCTTTTCTTACTTATTTATATAAAATAAGATGGATACCATACACACACTCTTCCCCTCCTGCTCCTTTTTCTGTTTCTTTCTTACACACAGCAGCCTGACACCACATAGCTCTTCATCAGGTGCTGGCCGTCGGGGCCTCTTGCACATGCAGACAATTACCTTGTCCCCTCATTGCCACCGTGGGGGGGGGGGGTCTTACAAATTAGTGGATAAATAGATACCCTCCTTCACCATGGCCACCCCCCTCACACTGTCCAACTCTACCCATCCACCCTGTGCCTAATGACGGGGGCTGGGGAGTGGTAATGAAAAACTATACATCACAATCAGCCGGACAGTCCTATTCATGGCTATGCATTATGCTCACTAGTCATAATCATGGCTGCTGTGACAGAAGGGGAGATGTGGAGAAGAGAGGGAAAAAGAGTGAGATGGTGAAAGGGGAAGATAGTATTATAGAAGAGGAGATGGTGTGAAATGGCCTGGAGAGGAGAAGGAATTATAAAACTGTAGCTTGGAAAAAGGAAAATGGAAGAAGAGAGTGCAAAGGAGGAATGACAGAGACGAGAAGTAGAGGGAATGAAACTCAATCAGGACACTGTAGGTGCTGGCCTTTCTTTATCTGCTCTGTTTTTTAGTATTACATCTGTAATGAATGCACTCCACACCAGTACACTACTGCCACACTGTCGCAGTGTTACCTTACTGAGAATTGTTGGTGTATATATACAGCAAAACCACATGAAGGAAAATAATGGCTTTTGAGGGTGTTTTTGAAGCTGTGACTCTGCAGCCCAGTGCAGTACCAATGCCAGAAATGGTGTTATGACTTTATTGTGATTTTGCTGATGTTGCATGTTGAACCCATGTTGAATTATTTATGCCGAACAATTAATGTACATATAAACAATTAGGTGTATATTTACATTTATGTACATTTCATTTGTGATAAGTACAGGAAATACCATAAGAAGCCATCTATTTTATCTTTTGCTGAAAGACTTCATTACCCATGATGCTCTATGTGCTAAACCGGACGTTACCAAATTGTGTGGCTCAAAGTGACATAATTATGATAAAGAAACTTTAGTGGCAAGAACTAATTGAACAGTAGAAATGCAAATATTGAATGTAAGAGCTGGATTACATTTTTTGCCACTTTTCTGTTTCTGCAAGAGAGCAGAGTTTTAAAAAGTGTAACAACAGGACAGAGGAAGAAAAGACAAGACTTTTTTTCTCAGTTGTTTCTTTTCTCTCACACACATACTTACATACAAGTCTACATGACACTGTGCAAGAACTGTGTTGCTGCAGCTCGTTAAGCAGAATATTCCCTATATTGGATTATTTGGCAGCCACCACATGCTGAGTCTCTCCTACCTCCCCCATCCTCAGGATGGTTAAATGTAAATGGTGTGTGTGTGTGCGTGTGTGTGTGTCAGAATATGACATAGTGCGAAGATGTTTGCACGTGTTTGTTGGCAGTAGGTAGGCAGCAAGCAAAGGAAGAGCAAAAAAAAAGGAGAATCTCAGTCAAAAAGAATGAAAGACGCAAAAAAAAATAATAAAATAAAATGACAGAGGTCTGATAGGCGCAGATGTGCACACATGCTCACCCAGAATCCTCTGGGGGAGCTTTGTATTAGAACAAAACTGTGTAATAAAAGTCAGATCACATAATCACTTTGACTTCACTGTATCTAAAATACCCTGGAGACAAATAATAAGGCTCTCCTATCAAGCATGTTGGGCCCGTCTGTTGCCAGGTGTACATGTAATAGTATGTATCTGTGTGTGAGTGTGTGCGACACAGAGGAAAAAAAAATTGAGAAATATCTGCACGTATACACACACACACACACACCTTCCCTTGTTGGTCTGTTTTTATAGAGTGGTCGCTTACAAGCCACCAAATGTCACTGCTGTTGTTAATCCCATACAGCCGGCCTAATGAGACCATACTTTACACACCCATCCACGGGTCCCTTTGTGTGTGTGTGTGTGTGTGTGTGTGAGCACTTCTTCACTTTGTGGAAGTGTGAATGTGTGTTTGAGAGGCTGTGCACACATTTTTGTATTTTGCATGTGCGTGTGTGTGTCACCCCTGACCTTGCCCTCACCCACATCTCATTCCATCTCATTAAATATGTATATCCTATCATCCAGTCACCTTACAAATGCTCTCTCTCTCTCTCTCTCTCTCTCTCTCTCTCTCTCTCTCTCTCTCTCTCTCTCTTTTACACGCACACACTGACTTCCATTTGCATGCAGTAAATTCCAGCAAGCAATGCGTCCTCTGTTGTAGACTCAGACAGCGAGAAAGAAGACTGGCTCTCTGGGAGATGTATGATGATTTGAGAGTGAACTCCTTTATATTCTAATTCAAATAGAATTAAGTGTGAACAATAACTTGCATTTTCCTGTCATTTGAATTAGAGCTCAGTACGAAGGGTTGCTTGAAAAATAATGGATTGTTAAGTTTCATTTGCGGGTTAATAAAATACTTACTTTTTAGGATCGCTGCTTTCTGTTCTGAGCTGCTCTTGTCACTTGAGCACAGACAGATGCACTTGTTTCATACATGACAATCTCTGCATCTATGAAAAGCTCTGCTGATATTGACAACACATCACATCGTTGACAGCATTTCCTAACCAATAGCTGAGCAGGTTAATAAAACAATAGTAGGTTAATTATTAACAATGAATAATAGAAATGCATTTCTTCTCAGTTTAAATTTTAAACATGGGATAGTGGCACATTAGTTATGTGACATTCATACAACAAATCACAAATAATTATAAAACCATGAGGCTGTTGCTTGAAAAAGCCACTTGGGCTGGGATTTCATGAAATCATGCTCCCTCTCTCATGGCACTGATGTCAGTGATGTCACTGCGATTCCCAGATTTGTCATCGCATGTTAATGTGATTTGTAGCCGGAGACAACTTTGTGGCAGAGGAATAATTTTGGGCATCGGTTGCATTTGTTGTTTCACTCTCTTTCAGACTCTTTCCTTTTTCACAGTGTAGACAATTGTTGCATATGCTGTAGTAATAATTTTACAAACCTCCCTCTGATTTGTCAGTCTCCTATCATGGGCCAGATTTACTCAAGGCTGTAAACAGAGTACTATAATCTTGTTCTCTCTCAGATCACTTGATTTGCATTATAATAAAAGGTTATTATGTAATTATTTGTAAATAAAGCCACAAAACTTTGACTGCTGTGCCTGCTGTAGGAAGAAAATAAATACATGTATTGTTGAACTTTTTCCTCATGCCCCCTTTACCCAACTCACCTCTCTGTCTCTTTCCTGTTCATCTATCTCACTGTGTCTCTCCCTCTGTCTTTGTGTACAGTGAGTCTTGATTGAATCTGGCCTAATGAGAATGATGTGCTACAGTGATAAAACATGGCTATGGCTGCCTGTAAAACACTGAGCATCCCTCGCATTAATTATTGACCAGGCTTGGCTGCTGCTGGAGGGGTTTACAAGGCGAGGAAACATTGCACTGACCACCACCATAGTTAATCACTACTGAACAGCAGATGGTGCTTAGAGAAAGTGAAGCACATGAGCAAAGCACACAGTACTGTGGGTTAACTTGACTGTTAATTGTTAATTGTTGCGAATATTGATGTTGAAGATTATCAACAGGTTCTCAGAAGAGCCCGTCTATCACATGGAAATGTTTCACTGTGAAATCTACCTGCCACATTTACACTCGCACTGTGCACATTGATCGTTTGGCTACAACATCTGGTCTGTCTAATCTACGTGTGATGTAGTGAAGGCACTGTAGTCACAACATATGTAACAATTAAAAAAACATGCTCACTGCAGTTTGTAACAAATCTTTTGAAAGCAGTCGTGCTGTATGGAGCTGCTCAAACCACACACAGCTGATGTGCCCAGAAATACAACTATGTGCTTGAAGATGGTTGATTGTCCAGGCAGTAATCTGGCATAAAGCTGGCCAACTCTATGTTTAGTCAGGGCTGACCAGTTCAGGGTTAAATACATTTTAATCCATGTCTGCCTGGCTCTCTGTCTAACGATTTGATTCACTCAAGTTTCTCATCTTTTTTTTTTCTCTCTCACTCTTTGACATTGGACCCATCTGTACGATCACACACACGTTAAAAACATACTTTTGTTCTTGCAAAAACGTATAACATCCTTGTGTTTTTGAATAAAGGAGCCAGATCATATGTGGTCACAGGAGACGCATCTAGGATGCATTTTTATTCCAGCACAGTTGTGCTTGGTAAAAAGCTTAGTTAATCTTGACCATTGTTTAAAAATAAGTGGTTAAAAGTTTTCTGTGTGTGTTCCTTTATGGGCATCTTTGTGAGAACCAAAAACTTATAAAGCAAAGAGTGATGGCATTTTGGGGAAGTGAGAATATTTTGGCTGGTCCTCACTTTCTGTCCCCCCCTTAAAAGAGGTTTTTCAGGGTTAAGACTTGGTTTTAGAGTTAGGGTTAGAATTAGATTTAGGTTAGAGTTAGGGTTATGCTTAGGCTTGGGCATTTAGTTGTGATGGTTACTGTTACTGTTACTAAGGGGATAAGTTATGTCTATGAATGTCCTCACTATAAATGCTGCACAAACGTGTGTGTGTGCGTGCGTGTGCGTGCGTGCGTGCGTGCGTGCGTGCCTGTGTGTGTGTGTTTAGAAAGCCAAAACCAAAACAATGGCCCATCAGATTGAAAGTGACTTCACCTTGTATCTTTTGGCCTCGGCTTGCGACAATAGATTGGACAGGAAATCCAATGGCAAGCTGCGAGAAGAGGGGGATGGAGGAGCAGAAAGAGAAAACAGATTGCTTGTGTGTTTTCTTGTGTGTAATATTAGTTATTTTTTACGTAATTTTGTCAGTATGCATTTGAGCAGATGTGTAGAAAAATGTCTTAAATCATATGCACACGTTTGGCTGTGTTTTGTGTTTGTATTCTGCAGGTGTTTGCATGTGTTTGTGTGTATGTGGTGGGTGACCTGGCCCATTTTAATCTGTGGCAGAGAGAAGATGTGGTGAAAACCATTATCACCATCTCCCTGTCGCTGATAACAGCTCGCTAATCTGTTTGCTGGAGGTATTGAACAAATGCATTTGTGCCACGGCTGGACGGGGAGAGAGGAATGGGAGGGGATGAATGGTGATATGGGGAGCTGTGTGTATTTGTGTGTGTGGATGGGGGTTGTCAGAGGGGAGCTGATGAAAAATGAGAGGATGAGGAGGTTGGGAAAACTTCTTCAACTGCAGTGGCCACACAGAGGAAGGTGGTAGAGGTGAGGAAGGAGAATGAGCAAAGCAAGAGGTAAAGACAATGTGCAATGATGGAGGAAACAAATTGGGGTAATGACAGAGATAGATGAAAAGAAATGAGAAACAGAAAGACTGGATAAAAAAGGAAACAAGGAGAAGAGAATGGAGGGGAAAAATCAATGTCACAAGCATGTCCTTTGATAAGAAATGAGAGAGAGAATAAAACAGGAAAGCAACTGATGCTGTGAAGGATGATCTGATTCTTCTGTTGATTAAATAAAAAAAAAAGGTTTCTGAGCCCATCTATACAGCCATGTCCCATGTTTAACCCCCCCCCCCCCCCGTCCCATTTTTACCCCCCCCCCCCCCCCAACATATTAGGTGTGACATCACCATAACAAACTGAAAGTGCATTTTTAAGACCAGAGATTAATGACTTAACTGGCGACAGACTATATGTCCATTTTTTACACAGTCTGTGGTTTATGGTGGTGATGGTGTGAGTTCCTCTAAAGTCTTGACCCTAAAAGCCTTGCATGAAAATAAAACAAATTAGATGGACAAATTGTCTTTGTTCATCTAAAACAGGAGTTTTAAAACATAGTCACTAGCAGCACACAGCAACAAAACATGGCCAAATTCATGCTCATACATTTTTTTGGGCTTACAACGAGACAGATTTTATCTGTCAGATTCAAGAATTTGATATTTTTAAGTTAATTAATGCATTAACACATCTATTAACAAACTAAAATAGGGGGTTGCCCCCTAGTGGAGCAGAGGTAGGCACACTTCATTCAAGTGATTCCTCGCAAGGTCAGACTTGTATACTGGGTCAAGGACAATATTCCTGTTGTATGGTGTAGTTGACTGTGCATAGAAATGTAAACTGACTGTTTACACTGAGGACAAACCTACAGCAAACAATCTGTGAAGGGCATCTAGAAAGTGCTGATGCAAAAGGTGAACCTGCATATTTGCTGTTTTAAAACTGCCTGATGAAATAAACCTGCATTCACTACATCATACTGCAGTCAAGTCAAGTACAGACAAACTTTGTGTCCTTAGTGATTTTAGTGCAGTCATTGTTCCAACAGTGTCCAGAGCTTTTTATATTTGGAATAAACACTTCAAACTTCTGTGTTGTCAGTTTTCTGCAATAACCCCCCAATAAGTCAAAGCAAAACTTGGTATTAAATCAAGGAAGTGTCATTATTCTTTTATCATTTTAATCACCATTATTCTGTATATGATCAGTTTTACCATCATAAAGTTTAAGCTTAAAGCACTAAAATAGTATTTTTGTATTTGGGTGAAATGTTTTTTGTGCTTTTTGGGGAAAGTCTTAAAGAATCAGATAAGTGATGAAAATTCTGTTAATTACTGTTATCCTAATAAAGGGGCAAGGTCTAGGTCATCATGAAAGTCCATTGGTGCAGGAAGCTGTTTCAGTAAATTGAGATAGCCTGAATGAATCAGCAACATTAACAATAATGTGAGTGATACTTACATCTGTTAGCCAAGTCCCAATAAGCAGATGAGGTAGATTATACCAATCAGTTGATTCAAGTGCAACTGTAAATGCTCTGCTTCAGTCAGTGCTATGATCTGTTTTATCTATATTGTAACATTATAGACTCCAATTCTTTGATACAGATATTCATTTTAGTAAATTAGAAGAAAAGGGAAAAAAATCAATATCTTAGATTATCTTAATCCTCTGTCAAAAGACCAAATCACCCTTTAATCATTTGAATGAGTGCAGTCTGCTGGTGCAGTGAGCAGACAGTGCTGATTGCGTGATAAACACTCTAAGCACTTTACACTACAGTTGTGCCATCCACCCATTCACACCCGTTAGGGCTTGTGGTTGGAGCTTTTTGCATCACGCATCTCTTGTATGCATTCACAAGCTGCCAGCACAGCTGTCAAGAGCAACATGGGGTTAAGTGTCCAGGGACAGTTCAGTGTGTAGACTAGCAGAACCGAGGATTAAACCCCACCCCCCCTGACACACACACCTTTTGGTCGGAAGACGACCAGTTTTATCACTGAACCACAGCTGTATAGTACAAAATTACTTAATTTGACAAGGTATGGTATATTTCTCCTTGAACAGATGATATTGTTTACAATCTGCTGTCTCTATCACATCAAAAAGAGTGCAGTAGACCTACCATAAGGACTGCGTCATACATTTAGTCATCTGATTAATTTCACTGTGCCACTGACCGGGGCATATGAGCAGAGTGGAGTGATTGCACACGGCTAGGACATTGTTTGAAGCCTGTAGAAAGCTTGCTGAAAAGTAATATATTTGCTCTCATTTTTAAGCCATCTCACCCAACATTTCACAACTTCTGACACATGCTGCGCAAGTTAAGTAAATCAACGGAGCTACAATGCATTTTGGCAGCGCTTGTTCCTTTCAAACTGAATGAGAAGCATTTCATTTGGTGCCTTCACTGTGTATGTGGGAGTTGGCTGTCACATGCTCTGCCACTGAATGAACACTTTGTCAATCATAGTATTCTTGTTGGTTGGATGGAGGGGTAGATGGGTGTTACTGCAGGCCCCGAGGCGAGCAGTTAACCTGAGCTCAGAGCCTCCTCTCTTATGAAACGCTTAAGATTGCAGAGGTGTAAAAGAAGACAGTGGGTGAGTGGGTTTGTAACACCCTGGGCAGTATGTCAAAACAAGGAAGGACCTGCTTATACACCAATTCTTACTTTCCCAACATCTGAGTTTCACTTTGTCATCTTTTCTCTTGCTCATCATATTACTGCTCTCCAATTTCTGTTCCCTCTCACTGTCTATGTGCATTTTTTTTTCTCTCTCTCTCTCTCTCTCCACCCCCCACTATCTCTCCCCTCCCCCTCGTCCTGCTCTGCTGAGGCCCTGGGGCGCCATCCGACTGCACCAGCAAACCCTTGTATAAGTTTTCCAATTCCTGCTAGATTATGGCATGGTAGTGATGAGGGGACATTTCCTCTCATATATTTGATTCAGTGGCATGATTACGAGAGCATCATGTGTGTAGATGGAGGAGGTGTTGATGTTGAGTGGCGACAAAGACCTTGACCTCACCCAGGGGACAATGGACATTCCTATGGCCTTCTCGCTCTTTACGTATTGTGCACACATGTGCATGCACACATACAAACACACACATATTTGTGCTTCTATCAGAGTGAGGACCCTCAAAGACATAATGCATTCCCTCGCCCCTTACCCTAACCTTAACCATCACAACTAGATGCCTAACCCATACCCTTACCCTAACCCTAACCTAAACCCAATTCTAACCCCAACCCTAAAAGCCTAAAAAAGTCTTAACCCTGAAAAAGCCCTTTTAAGGGGTGAAAAAAGTGAGGACCAGCAAAAAAGTCCTCACTTTGTCAAAATGTCCTCACTTTGTAGGGTTTATACGATTTTTGGTCCTCACTCTGCAGCAAGTACAAGCACACACATACACGTACAAGCATACACATACACGCACACACAGACAGCGAACAGATTCTTATGTGTGCTCCAGCCTCCAAAATCCATGCTTGTAAATGGCTCTGCTTGTATAGATGTGCATGTACACAACTGCATTCACAGCCTTCTCCACCCTCACCGCCCTGAGGTTAGGGGCTGTAGATGGTAGACATGGAGATTGGTTTTTAGTTAAATGTCAGTGGAGGTGAAAGTGCTGCCCAAAGGCACCCCCCCCATTACTAAGTCTCACTCGCCTCCACTTTGTTTTACTTATTTTCTTTTCTTCCCTCATGTCTAGCTTTTAATATTTCTTTCCTCTTAATCAACTCTTTTCAGAAAGCCACATATCAATGGTGTCCAAAAAAGGCCAGTTTTGACTTTGGCATTTCCAATAAAAGGAACGAGTCTGAGCCAGTTGATAATACTTGAGAAATATTTTGGCTATGTTTTTGTCAGTCTGTCTGTGTGGTTAATTCAAATATTAAAGGATATATAAAAAATTCTGGGGATGAAGGTTAGTTTGCTCTCTTGTTGAGTGCTTTTCTAGCTGTCAGTTTATTTATGTTCAGTTTTGTGCAGTAAAATGATGGACACTGAGAAAAATCTTCATCACCATGTTTGTATAATGCATAAACAATATATCACTATTTGACTTTTGCTTTATTGCTGTTGAAATAGAATAGACAGACTTTTATTTTAATAAACAGACTCAGTTGAATCGTCTCGGTGTAGCTACTCAGCTGCAGTGCTTTGGAAGGCAGCTCAGAAGACATCTGGCTGCAAGTGTGTTGCACAGCTTACATGTTGCAGTGGGTGTCAACACGCCAGCTGCTGCTCCTTATAAACACCCAGCCAAAAGCTGCTGTGCATCTGTTGCAGCCTGTGGCTTTAACACTGTTGTTACCTTTTAAATTCAAAAATAGTCAAAGTGCCTTCCATAGCGTTTTATTGTTCTGAACGTAAAAGAAGACGCCGAGATATTTGACTCATGTCATCGTCTGTTTGTTCCCACCAGTGGAGATTTGACAGGTGGATCATGCCAAAGACTTGGCAGGGAAAACATATTCCAAATGCTGGCATCCTGTCCACAGTGAATATTTAAAAACATATTTATGTTTATGTGTGTGTATATATAAATATATGTGCTTGTAAGGCCTGTCCTTCTTAAACCCAGATGTGTCAATCAACCGTGGGTGGGAGTCGTCACAGCACCAGAGCCACAGGGGTCTAACACACGCACACACACACGCACACAGAGCTATGAGAAATTCCTGTCCTGCAGGGTTGTTATTGTCCTAACATGGGTACATTGCTTGTCCACCAATCTGAGCACACAGACCACTAAACATCAGTAATGTCCTCATCCGTGTGTGTGTGTGTGTGTTTGCTGCTACTGAGTGACAGCTGTCACAAAGCCTGAGAAGCACCAGACCATATGCACTGTGTGTCTCTGTGTTTCAGTGCATATGTTGCATGATGGATTGAGAGTATGTTTGCCTCCGGACAGGACTAAAGGTCAGTGTCCGTTAGCTATTTGACTGTCAGCTTCACTGGGCTGATGTTCAAGTGTGCAGGACATCTACTCAAAGTCTGTGACAACTTCAGAAAAAATCCTATGATTCAAAAGCACAGTAAAGATTGTAATTTTTTTTTCTTTTTCTTTTTTTTTGTTTTAAAGCTGTGGTAGGAAAGTTATTAATGTTGTGGGATCCAGGCTGCTCATCCAAGCCAAGGAACTCTCTACATCTTTCTGCTCCACTAATATTTTATTGCATTTATTGTACAACTTGCTTTAATCCAATTTTTAGGTAGTTTTGCATCATGGACAGTCTCTCTGAACTGCTATGTGATTGGTCAAAGACCCCATTCAGACTATATGTCTAACCTCTCTCAATCCATTGAGAATGGCTCCTTATCTGATCACAAAATCCCCAGCTAACTTCCTCTGATTTGCATTTGATCTAGATTTCTTTTTACACTATTCAGTGCTTCTATGTTGAGCTAATTGCAGACACTGCCATAACATTAACACTGGTCATCACCTGACTTCTTTTTTCGGAGGTAGTCTAAGTTAATGTTACATGGCATAAGTAGTGCATTGATTTCACTCCGCTTCTTCTGTTACTGTCACGCTCAGACACAAACAAATTGACATCAGACACATCTTTGTGAATTTTTTTCTTGTCTTTTTTGTGTCATTGTGTAGATGCATCCTGGATCCATTTCAGTTGTACATGGTGTTATTCACATGCAATCGAATCACTGAGAATGTACAGTATGTTAACACCAGTTCTGAAAACGGCCGAAGTCTTGATTTCCCCAAAGCTGAAAAAGAGACTAGAGAAGTGCAGTGTCTCTTCTACCTCAGTTCACTTTATATTATGTTGAAAAAATGTTTTTTCATTTATGAATTTTTGATCAGTAACACAACAGTGTATTGCCTAACCTTACTTTAATGGGTGACACAACTTATGTCAGAGAATAGAAAGGAAGGCATATGTGTTAAGCATGTCATTTCAGCATACACAGAAACATCATGGACATAGTTAATGTGCAAATTGCAAGGTGGATACTGCTAACCTTTATAAATTTAGTGTACTGACTTAAATAACATAGACTGCAAACACACTCTAGTGGTCAAATTAGCAGAAGAAATGTGAGGTGAAAATGCTCCTCTCATTTAGTCCTGAAAGCACCTTAACTGTGGCAACTCTAACTTAATTTCCACACACTTAAGACTGATCAGATTTCATAGTGCTACAGAACATTCAGAGTGTAAAAACACATTTTTCTTTCTAAATCTCATCACATTAAAAATGTCTCTGCCTCATTCTTTTGACATAAAGCACTCAACTCATTCTCAGAATTATTATTTTAAAGCCCCAGCTTTGTTCCACTTGCCTCACTTAAGTGCAGTGTCTATTTGAACCAAAGCACCATGGGAGCCGAACCACAGAGCAGAGCAGCCAAGGCAACAAACTAGCCAATTTGAAGACACAAATGACCTGGCACTTTCCCATAGTTAAAGCCTAGAACAATACACAGAGGCAGAGAGCAAATGTGACATTAGTGGTTTGGAGAGAATCCCTGGCCAATTCATTGTCTGACTAAATGTGTGTTGTCTGTGTGAGTAAGTTAGACAGTAAATGTCGATAACTATGTGTTGTTGCACATGAAAATGAGCCTAAATAAGTGATGAATGACTCATTTGCTGTCACTCATTGGAAAAGTAGAGTCATTAATGGCAGCACTGATTCATTACATTACTTATATTCTCACTACTGAGACTGTTTCTACTTAAATCCAACTCACTTTTAACTGAAACGCTGTTAACACTGCTGTTACTGCCATTGTCGTCTATTGCCTCATCTCACATCCATGTAGGCCTGCAATCATTGTTTTCACTTGTTTCACAAAATGAGCCCCTTGTGTGTACCAGATGTTAGTGGGACTTGATTCCATATATTTGTCTGTGTCTGGTAAAAATCTGAAGCTTTAGAGGGCAGTGCCATGATGCATGTTGAGTGGTGTTTTCAGTACTCATTGACCACGGTGCTGAATGTGCATCACTTCCCTGAGACGGAGATGATGCTCAACATGTAAATTTATGCTGACAGTATGCTCTCTTCTGGTGAGGATTTCTCACCTGCTTTAACCTTGCCTGAGGATTTAATTGATGAATTGGACAGCAGAGGTTCCTGTGTGTTAGTAGATGTATTGTCACAGGGAGGAGTTACAAACAAGTGTTTATCCTGCCAAACAGCAAAACAACACGTTTTTTGAGCAGCAGAATTGACCTCTGAAACTTTTCTTGGGCACTTCTTTTCATTTTCAGTCCAATCTGTTTGCAGCCATCTCACTTTACTCATAGTATTACCTCCATCTGTCTTGAAATACAATGAATCTCCTCCTGTTTGCATTGTGCAGTGTGGGAATGTTGCCAGGTGACACAAGAACCAAACATCACTATACTGAGAAACACAGAGAGTCGTGTGGAGCTGATATAGTTTTAATCAGCACTGTCATCTCTTTTGACAGTGGTTTAAATCTAACATTGATCTATATTTTAAAGTTACACACTACAATTTTATTTTACAGCAGCTTTAATGTGAAAACACAAAATTACCTAGCGATAACCTAAAAGCCTAACAAGTAGTCAAATGAAAAGATTGTGCTAACAGTTTACTTTTGTAGGGTAGAAATTATAAAGTAAAGGTGTGGAAATTTAGATTTTCTGTATCTTCAAAAGCTGCCTGATTGTCAGTCTGTTCATCCATTTTGCCCCATCTGATGGAGATCTGTTCACTTTCTTAGTCTAAGGTTAGTATCACAGAACAATGGCACAAACAATAGAATCAAATTGTGTGAAGTGCCCAGAAAGCCCTCACATCCCAGAAACTGCCGAAAAACTGTAGCTGCCACCAAATAAATGGGTGTCCCCAGTGCCTATAAACAAATCTCCCACACAACCGCACATATATACAGTACATACACTCATGCAGAAGAGGCTCTCCATTCTAGCTCACTAATTCCTATTTATTTAAAACAGCCACCAGGGCAAAGCATAGCATAGCTTGGCCCCAGACACCAGCCATTCATTATTCAACTGCTTGCTTTATGAATGGCTTACAGGTTGATGCTACAACAGCAACAGAGAAACAGAGCTCATAAATCACAACACATGGACACACATAAACCCAACACACACACAACACAACCCCCCCCCCCCCGCTTTTTAACCATAGAGTCTAAAGATGCAGTCTTGTGTGAGTCACAAGTGGGGTGCATATCTTTCTCCTGCTGCTGTTTAATTAGTAATGAGGACAAATATTTGTTTGTTCCAACATCACGGGAGGGGAGGTGAGAGAGAAGCCACCAGACTAAATTAGCTTCTCCTTGTTTTCTGTCAGACTCAAGCTGTCCAACAGTTATTCGCTCTCCATAGGCAACCAATGATAGAGATGGCCACTCTTTGTGTTTTTGTTGGTGTGAAACAACAGCAAAGCACAGGGCAGCTGTTTAACATAGTCTGTGGTATAACTAATAGATCACACTGTGTTACATTTGTCAACGTGACACTTTCTCCTATATTGAGTTACACTCCAGGGCTTCCTCTCTCTCCTCTCCTCCATCTCCTTGTTGCTCTTCACACTCCCTTTCTCTTTCTCTACTCCTGACATCTAACCTCCTCAGTCTTTCTCGGTTTCTTTCAGCGTATCGTGACTCAGACGGTGCTCAGTGAAGGAGCTTGGCTTACTAGAACAGCACACTGGTCAGGTCAAGATGTAGACACCACTCTCATCACGACAGTATGATCGATGACACGATGGACATCCACTTAAATGTTTCTGTCAGCATCCAGTAAAATGTTTCTTCTGTAGAACCAAAACATGCTGTTTACAGTTCATAGAGTCTTGATCATAAAAATAAATTAACTGCAGCATTTTTCTTGACCTGATCATATCTGTGGAATAGTTATTTATCCACAATATATACATGTTCAAAGCCATCATTAGTGTAGGCATGGGACGACATTAAATTTTATGGCATGATTATCCTGACCAAAATAACTGCAATTCACAATATTTCTATGCTAAAAATCATATTTAAACCCTTTTATTTGTACTCGAGGCCTCACTTTTTTTAGAGGCTGACATTATGCGCTGCCAGAACAGACAAACCAGCCCGAGTCTGTGTTTCATGTTTTGAGAAGAACAACCTACAAAGGCCCCTGTAGTTGCCTGACTTGCTTGGGAAAGGGCAGAATGTTATAAATGGTGTTATTGTAATTGGTGTTGGCGGTCTGATCCCAGGCTTCGCTAGTCTACATGTTGATATGTTGCTGGGCATGGCTATACCATACAAATGTGTGAGTGGATAGGTAAATTCTAAAACTGTAGTACAAAGCGCTCTCAGTGGTCACTTAGATTAGAAAGGTGCTTTATTAATACAGACCATTTACAACATAAAGTCACACACAGTGAGGAAGAGTCACAACACAAACTCATTGAATAGTCGCAAAAACCATAAAACAGAGATGTTTTGTTTTAAATAGTTTAGAAATAAATATAAAAAACATTAGTCGGTGGAGCTTTGTGTGTTTGAATGTTTCATGTGCTTTTCTCTGTTGTGGTTTTGGTGAGTGTGGTGACATTACAGCCATGATTGATGGATCCTGCTCTCTCCTTTTGATGCCTCCTCTTGGCTTGTCTTTCACAGCCAGACCTGTGATTCTCTCTCCACTCTGTCACTCACCTAAACACACCTACACGTTCTTGTCCATGTACACACAGACACACAAACAAACACACCCACACAAATAAACTATGATTCTGTTTCCAGTTCGTCAGTCACGTAGACACACTGAGGTATGAAATCAGTATGTGACAGTGCATCTGACAGCGCTCTCAGCAGCCACACACATATGTATGCACATACACACGCACATGCACGTACACACACGCACATACACACACACACACACACACATACATGTTGCCACTCAGTGATGTTTTTTGTTTTCCCAAACTGACCTCTTCAATAAAATGGCTTGTTTCAGTTTGTGTTACCTTTGCAGTTGTAATAATAATAATAAATGTGTCTATGTGTCTATATTTGGGTGCAGATTTAAGTTAATGGCAATGTACTAAATTAGTTATAACCTGATGCTAGTGGTGGTTCTTTGCTGTGCATCCCCCATTACACACCTTTCTGACCTGTGACAGGGACTCTCTGCTGATTCTTGCTTTTGCTTTGAGTTCACATTACATACATAACTGGTCATAGGGATTTTTATTCTACATGATCCTTCACTGAGGGGAGCTGCTGATTACATATCAGCGGAGACAGAACTTTCTGAGAAAGAAAAGAGTGAAAGGGTTGTTAAAGGACGCAAAGGACACTAAAAGTGATACTACTAATTAAAGCAGCCTTATTTTCGATCACTTCAGCATGTCAAAAAAGTTACCTTCTTGTATATGAGAGGCTTATACAAAGAATGTATGGATGTTCTTTGTTGAGTACATCATTTGACTCATGTAAATAAGACAATGCAAGTCATGGGAGATTAACAACATTATCTGGGCTTGCTTGCATTTGCTGAAATAACCCCTCGGTTCCTCCTGAAGAGTGGCGTCAAATATTTACTGGTTGTAATTTGCACTTTGAAACACCAATAAAAACAAACATTAGTACTTGCTTCACGTTTGGTGTGAACACGTTTTGGCGTTGAGAGAGATTCAAAATGAAAAAAAAGTTCTTAATTAATTGTTGATACCTCAGTGAAAACAAAGAGGGTGTCAGTTATCTGGTGCTTGTTACTGTCTACTTCACATTTACTTAATTAAAGGTATATTGTTATGAGAAAATGACTTGGCTCATACTTAAAACAAAAGCCAATCACTTTCCAATCCATTAACTCCAGTAGAAGACTTTCCACCACCTCACTGTGTACTCTGCCATTAACACAATTTCATGGTCATTTTGAGCTTTTTAACCAAATGGAAACAGTGAAGCAGTGAAACTAGTGGTATATAAGAATACTTGGACGGCTCCTTTGCTCAGCTTGATGTGTAGTAAGAGTCTAACCAACCCCTCAGAAACGTAGCCAGCTGTGAGGTTTAGATAACATATGGGACTAACTGCCTGCATGCACACACACACACACACTTGCATGCAGCATGATTCATAACCCAGTGTGTTGCCTTTTGACACAAAGGCAATAGGAGCAGCAGCCTGTACAAGCCTGGACTTTTATTCCTTTCAATTTGTCTTGCTTAAAAAACAAACCGGCCGTGAGCTAGTGAATAAATAAATAAAGCTGTAGGCGCTGAGGGAGGGAGAGAGGATGAATGAATGGGCCTGTCTCAGCAGTGGGGTGGTGGTGGGTTGGGGGGGTGTACCTACCTCCCAGAAGAAAGTCTTAGAAACATACAATTGTGTATGTTGGAAAATCTTTACCTGCATATAATTGTCTTTTTTATGTGTGATTATAATTATAGGCACCGATGCATTTTATTTTGTGTGAGTGTACAGAAAAGAGTGTGCCTCGAGCTGCAAAAAAAAAAAAAAAGAAGAATGAAATGTTAGTTGATGTCATGATCACTGAACAATGTTTTACCAAATATTGCATTGATTTAAAAAATAAGTGTATTTCCGTACTCCTCCAGTGACCAAATGACTGCCTGAATAGCAGTGTAATTGCATCTGTGTTTGCAGGATAAATGACATTGCTGAGGGTCATTGAATGCACCTCAAACTTGCTCCTCTACACTCAGCATGCTGTGGTACTGGCTTTCCTTATACTAGCTTTCATGTTCTGGAGTATGTTTTTGTTTGTTTTCTTCTTGTGGAAAAAAAAATTGACAGTTTTGGCTATTAAACATTTATTAATCATCAGGAGAAAATACATTCATTTTTACCTAAAATGGATTTAGTATGAGCAAACATAGCCATTGCCCCATAATTTGTTCTAGGCTTGCTACCATCGAGTAGAAAATTTGGCTGGGGAGTCTTTATTCAGAACAATGATCTGTGTCCTCATATTAGGGCTGTCACCTTTTCCAAAAATTAAGTTTGAACAAATATATAATGACCTGCAAAATATTCAAATATATTCGAATATTACCCCCCCCCCCACCACCCACACATTCTACGCTTCTACTGCCGTCACACTTCCCCTATACTTCACAAACATCACGGTTTTCTTTATGAACCGTTTTAATAATATTATTTATATTATATAATTATTAATACTGCTGCTAGTATTAGAGTATCAATGACGTACAGCAGTCATCAGTAGTGAGTGATGCAATAAACGCTCTGCTCCTACTTTCCCTTCTTTATCTAAAATGTAATAATTTTATATCCAGTCGTCATTCTCAATGCAAACAGCCTCATTTCTGATATTATTTGATAGAAACACAAGTCTGTCAAATTGATTAAGATTGAGTGTGGCTCTCTTTTATTTACATTATCACACGCATCTGAGAACACAGCAGAGGAGCGCCCGGCACTGTGTGTTTTTACTCAGGAATTTATGACACATCTCACCTACAGATGGGTACTTGCTTCTCCGTGGAAGGGGACAGCTGCAGCGCACAGCACCATGGGTGTTACATGTCGTCCTTGCTGCTTGCGCTGTAGCTGACACCGTCATTTGCTATGGTAGGACATCTATTGAGATTAAATATAACAAAGGTTGAGCTAAATAAAACTGCTAAAATGTACTTAATTTATGGCTTCAATCACATTACTCATAATTAAACATAGAAACTAATCTTTAGAAGATGACTGTGGCATTTTGTGCATGTTAAATAAAATTGCTAAAAGTCTTGTCTTGGAGTCTTGATTTGTGAACATGAACAAGTTTCCCTCCTGGGGTTTTGGGGGACATGGGAATCATTGCTTAACAGTGACTAGTGCAAACACATTAAATATCTCATCCTCTTCTCCTCCTCTCTTCCTCCTCTACCTCCTCCCTCTTGCTCTCTGGACTTAAAATACATACTCACCTGACACCTGCAAAACACACGCACACATGCACACACACTTCAAATGCATAGTACAACGGAACAACCTCCCGGGCTTTACATTGTATGGCTGTGTGTGGACAGTACAGCCAATAAAGAGAGTATGTTTTATGACAAGTGAAACGAGCCCACTGAGAAGCTGCCTGGTTCAATACCTCATCACATGTGGCAAATTGTGCTGTGCTGATCTCTCTCTTGCATGCACACATGCACGCTTGCACCACACTCACAAAGTAATGTGTGTGCGTTCACCCGAAATATACATTTATACATAGAGTACGTATACTTTACGGTAATAACTGTAATAATTTCATAACCAGTACTAAACAAGTGAAAAATATAAATAGAAGAGAGGAGGAAGTTATGATGAGTATGAATCTAAACACAAAAGTAATTTTTTAAAATAGAGCAGTAAAAATTGAAAAGTAAAGTAGCGAAGGCCAGGTGAGTCCCTGTGGTACTGTATATTGTGAGGTTGGGAACAAGTAGTGTAGTTGCTCCTTGCAAAGACAACTGCAATTGCTTTCTTGACAAATTATTTATAGCTTCATATTGTGTTGGATTGCTGTTATTTCTGTTTACCTCAGGGACTTTTGCAAAACTGAGAAAATCACCACCAGTAAATGTTCTTTTGAGACTGCTGCTCACATAGTAAGCTGAAATATACAACTTTACACTTTAAACAATACAGTGATTTATCATCTGTGCATAGTGAAGTGTTGATAGACATTACACATGAGATTCTAAACCCAAGTTGACATTTCTTCTTGTGCTGCTACTCAGTCTTTGAGTATTACCACACATTCGGTCTGATTAACAATACCACCAAATACCATCAGTCTTTTAATGTAGCACTCTAGCTCTATAAACATGAGTTAAATGACTGAAATTGATTCTTTGTTGCATTTCCTATGCATTTCATCAGCAGATTTAGTCACAACAATTACTTAATTAGTTGTAACATTACTTGCATTTGTTCGGTGTACGAAAAGTCAAAATTTTGAAGAAAGAATTATTTTGGAGAAAGAGACAGACCCTGTTGGTGTGGGCATACCGTGAAATCTGTACAGTGTGGAGTGTGGCTGTGAAATATGTAAATGTGGAAATATTGATCGTTGACGGCTTCATTGGTAACTTTTGCTTTAGAAATGAATGAAAGAGAAAAGATGGTTTAAATCCAAGGCTGGCGTCCTGTGAAGTCTACTAGTTTGTGGCTGTTATGTAGTACATAGTAATGTAATAGAATAGAAGCAATTAAAGGTTATGCAGACATGCAGACATGTAGGGAGCACTGGAGAAATGGGTGAGTGTGTTCTGCTGTCTGCTGATAGAAGGAAGCTTCTTGTGATAGCTTTTCTTTGCCTATATATCTGGTGGAAAGTGTGGGCTCACAACAATTTAAAAATTCTTGACTATGTACCAAAAAATAGTATACAGTATAATAACAATAATGCAGGAAAAATGCAGTCACTTACTGTACACACGCACCAACCTGCAGACCTCCTCGCCTGGTCCAAACAACATGCTCCAATTAACAACTCCTTAATCGGAGCGCAGCAAACCCTCCCCACTTCCCACCCCCCACCACTGGAGTAGAACCCTCAGAACCCCAGAAACCTTTGGACTGGATGAATCAAAGAGTAGACATGTCTCAACAAGGCAGTAATTGGCCTGACCCCGTGACCCCTCGTACCTCACTGGGACACATCGAATCAAAACCAGCTACTACGAGACACACCCACACTGCTAACTAGCACATGGACGTACACTTAATGTATACAGTAACACATGCATACAAAGATGTGTCATTAGTGGTTCTGCTTTCCTCATCGCTCATTAGACACAAACGATAGGAAAGATGTTCACTTAATGGTAAGGCAAAGTGGCTTCAACTGCCACACACAGACACACGCATACAGTGCATGCACACATGTGCAGACAAAGCGTTTCTAATCTAGTAATGACCAGAAGCTGCAAGGCTAATAAGGCAGTCTTACAAATAAAGAAGAAAGAGAAGAGTGAGGAAGGAAACGATGGAGAGACTTCATTCCTCCACACTGTTTAGAGGAGTTCAGACTGATGTTGTGACAAACAGATTGAGACTTCTCTAATTAACCTTACAGGGAGAGAAAATGTGTTTACACTAGAAAATACCATCATTACAGTTTTGTGAATACTTAACATACATCATCCACAACATTTTTATTATTTATTTATTTTTATTTTTTTCAATGATGAAAGTAATTTAAACCGGTATTATAAACCTACATACATGTTTCCTGTATTTTATACTGTATGGTCAGTATAGCACAACAAATCTAATGTTGGCCCTATTGCACAGCACTGTAGTTTTATTTCACACGTCCACCTGCCTAGCAACAATTGATGGTTGGCATATTTACATATGCAATGTCCTCATTCAAATAGAAAAACAAATAAAAGCAACACATTGATGAATGAACCTATTAATCAATATTTAAAATAATTGTTTGTTGCAGTGTTAATGAGTTAAGACAAAAGTTGCATGTTCATTACAAATAAAGTGAAAAGGATTTGTTTTAGCCACCTACAATTTGTGGTTGTGTTTTAACCTCATTATTTCACACAGATTTGAACTTTGTCATGGTGTTAACCAGCTCCTGAGGGAAATATGTGGCCCTGGCTAAAACTTCCACCAGCCAGTTGAAGAGTGTGTGTGGGTCTTGCTTAGGAAAAAAAAAGAAAAATTGCTTTGGCTGTAAACGGGTCTGATGAGAGCAGTAAGTGTGAACTGAAAACGGTAAAAATTTATGCTGGAAAAGGCTCAGTGGAGCTGAGGGGAACTGGAGAGTGATGATTTACCATCACAGGTCACTACCAGGTACTTTTGATCCAGTGACGGCATAAAAATATTGATTAACGCAGCTTTAAAATTGTAAAATTTAATGGACATGAATATGGTTTCACTGACACTTGAGACAACCTTCAGCAAATGTGCATATACAGAAGGCACATCACATAATGAGGGAAAAATCAGTGTAAAACTCAAACTTTCATACTTTCTAAGAAACAACCATTCATTATTGCTCTTTCGCTATGGAGGGGAGCACAATAATCACATGTGCAACTGTCTTTAAAAATGACCTGTACTCTTCCACAATAACACAGCATAATGAAGGTGTTTGGCAGTCATTGCAAGGGTGGCTGTAAAAGATGACACACAGGAGTTAAGTGATATGCATTCCATATACATGTATACACACACAGCCCACATGCTGTATGCTAATGAGGTCATTTTATTTACTGGACTTGGAGAGGAACTCATAACATCGTCCTCAGTAGTTTATATTGTTAACCAGGTGTAAATATGTTATTTGCATGGTTACCAGGGATAAATATGCTCCCTCTTCACATGGAGGGGACAGGCAGACTTAATTCCAAATTAGCATGCATTTAAATGCCACTATTGGCTTCCGTGTAATTTATAGAGTACACGTGTCCCTACCATGCACATATTTACACATTCATGTGTAATACATATACTCAAAGTTGAATTTTTAATAAACAATATTTAAAAACAAAATATTTAAGGGAAAAAAAAATTCACATACTCATGCAAATTTGGACACATTAATCTGAATGCAGACACAAACACTCGCACAAATGTACACAGCTGTATGTCAAAGCTCATTAACACGGTCCCTCATGCCATCACCCCTCTTAATTTAAATACACACACATATGTTCAGTCTCACCCTCCTCATCTCTCGCTCTCACACACGCACACACTGTTAGTTAATCACTGTGTTAGAGACAGAGAGAGAGCAGACGCAGCCTATACTAATGCTTTGGTTAATGTCTTGGTGGCTCTCCTTGAGAAATATATTTATCGCTTTATTATGAGCTTGTTTCTATAATTCATAGGAAGCTTGGCGTCTATGATCACTCCCTGGTGAATAAACCGGGGGCGAGTGAAGAGACGAAAGTGTAATTCACTAAGGTCCCCCTTGTTCCTCTTCACTTCTTTTTTTTTTTTCTCTCTGTAGTTATGGTTCATTATATTATGATAGCTGTTTGTGCATGTACTGGTCTGCTAATGATGTTGCCTTATGGATGAAAACAACTGTTTCAGTAAGTATAGACCTCTGTGGGATGAATCAGCGAGGGAGAACACAGCAAGGGAGAAATATTTTTTTAGAGGAGAAGGGGAGAAATAAACATTTGTTAAAAATATCCTACCATCCCACCATTTATCCCACCATTTTCATAATGAACAGTCTTTTTTTGTTGCGTTCCTCAGAATCACATTAGTCAAACTGGCTCAGGTAACATTGTCATATGCACATTAATGAAAAACATCATTTTCTAAAAGTAACCTTTGATTTGTCTTCCCCCTCCCTCCTGTCACTCTGTCACCTTGTATGACACTTAATAATGACATAATAGATCACTGGAGGCCATTTTTCATTAGTTTATATGTGTTGAATTGAAACTTGGCCGATCTCTGACCTTTGCTGGACATATCAAGGCAGTCACCCTCTCTCATAAGTACACATACACACGTATACACACAGAATGAATGTATGTGTTGTCATGCTCTTTGATGTGAAAGAAGAGAGGGGGAAACAGCTGATTGGAGGATAGATTGTGGGTTAAGAGAGGGGTTTCTGATGTCTGGCAGCCTGAGGAGATAAGGAGACAGCTTTGTGTTTGTGTCAGGGCAGATGTGCAGATTAATAGGTGAGAAGGGGAACAGATGTCCTTCATCACAAATTTTTTTTCTTCTTTCTCCATCTTTCTCATCACATGTGCCAGACTTTATTTGCACCATGAGTACAATGCTTCCAAATCAGTATTGTTAATGAATTATGTTAGGTACAAGTCTAATAATAACTCCTTCAATTTCAGTAGGGTCTTTCGCTCTTAAGATAAAAGAGATAAAATGATTGGATAACTGGTTTCTTGCTTAGATTTTGACATACATTTTATCTGATAGATTTTAGATTAATATGTATATTTATATAATGGAAATCTGAGGAGGCATAACAAAGAGTCAGAGAGCCTTCCTGACTTACTTGGCAAAGGGAGGGATGGGTGGTGGAGTATAGGTTCCACAAGCCCACGGTTCGGTTTGTATTGCAGTTTTGTGTCACAGTCAAGTAACTCAGTTGCCACAGCTCTCACCAGCTGTCACTGGTGAGAGCTTTGTAAGAGTTTTTGGCCAGTGTACAGTTTGTCGGTGTACAATGTAGTAACCGTAGGTATTTTATTTTGTATAAGTCCAAAATAACATTTTATTAATAATATATAATACAGATTTAAAAGACGGTACATTCTCGAATGTTTGATTTTCTCTTACACTCGCCATTCTCTGCTGAATGCTGACGCTATATTTTTTGCTTCCGTTTTGTTTTCCTCTCTCTGGATGTTGCGTGACCCATCATTCATATCGTGAGACATATCGTGAGACGTAAAAGGGGGCCTTGTATAGACAATTGAGAATACTATCCAATCCATGCAAAATCTATTCACACTATACTGCATTTCTACCACTTTATCCTCCACTGAGGGTCGCAGGGGGCACTGGTGCCTAACTCCAGCTGACATAGGGCGAGAGGTGGGGTATACCCTGGACAGATCGTCAGTAACTTCCAAAAACCAAACTGTGACTTGTGTATTGAATGGTTTGATTTTTTACAGTTTGGTTTTGCACCCCTAGTGCAGTCTTCTATTTGTTACAATTTGCAGTCTCACCACTAGATGTCACTATTTCTTACACATTAGACCTTTATGGATTATGCTGTAAAAAAACAGCATAATCAATCATTCTAAGTCCTTCTCAGTTTCGGACGCCAAGCAGTTTCCTGCTTTATCTACCCTGTTGCTTTGCCCTTGTTCTGCAAATGACTGTTGAGGAGAATCTGTCTGAAAGTTTACTATTCTCCTTTGTTTTATTCATTATGTCACATTTCTCTCTGTGTTGGCATGTGTTTTACCTCATTGTAAAGTTTGATTGTTAAACAGCTATAAATACTTGCATTTCAAGCTTTAGTTGTTTACTGCACCTTCAAGGAAAACAGCTTCGTTGGCAACAGTTGAGCTCACTTGGAACAGTTAAAGTGGGATCAAAGGTCTCATCCATGGTGGTCTATGGTGGAGTTCCAGATTTCTTCCAACAATGATTCATCTGTTACAATAAAAAACTTTATAACTCTGGCACAGATGACTACATATTACCAAGCAGGGATTTGTGGCCAAATGTGGATCTATATTTCTGTTCTTGACATGAGGGCAGCTGAGAGCATCTGAATGTGTAAATGCTTTGGGTAGTTGATTAAGACTGAGGGGAGCACTGACATGATGAATCCCAAGGAGGCCTCTCTCAACCCAGAAAGGGATAGGCAAGACAACCAGTAGACAGTGACAGGCGAATGCAGAACAGAGGAATAAAGAGCCTCTTCACAGTGGCAGTTAATAGTGCCAGAGTGGGGAGCAGGATGGAGGGGAACCTCTTCGATGCCTGACCCCATGAAGAGCTCTCAATCCTGGGCTCACTCAGTCCTAGAGCCCACTCTTGATCGTAGACCTCCAGCCCTTCAGTCCTGTGAGGTCAGAACTAACCCCACAACCCTAATCTGGAGGTCTGGTAATAGGGCCTCAATGAACTCTTCAAGGGGATTGAAAGCCTCTTCTGTCCCCTGGGCACTGAATTTTTACTACCTGCCAAAACCGTTTGTAAATCAGTCTTAAGATGGATGTCAACTGAGTTGCTATTCTAAATTTTATATACTTGTGAAAACATCTCCTGTTCACATAAATACTAAAATAGAATCTGTTGTTAAGACATTATCATTTAGGACTTGAAAACTGATTCTGAAAATGGTTGACAACATCTCAGAATTGAAATTCTAGTGGAAGCAAAGCTACTGTTAAGTAGGCGGGAGAGTTGCAGCATGGAGGACATGTGAAGAGGCAGAGTGTCTGTTGAGTGGAAGGATGGAGTGGTAAACTGGAGTCAGGGCAGAGGAGAAGAGATGCAGAGATCAACATAGGCCACAGGATGGTAGATCATGGAGAGAGAGAGAGGAGGAGACAAAACAAGATACTTCTGAGCTTCACAACATGTTGCAAGTATTTCACATGAAACAATTCATTTGTAATTCAAGGCCAGTGGCGAAACCAAATGTGCAATTCAGTCTTATTAATGTCTTATTAGGTTGTATGGCAGGCATTAATTGTGTCTTGTATTGGAAATGATCTGATATCTAATCTGATCTGTTTGCAAATAGGCAAAATGATTTACATGTGTATCCTCAAAATATTGTTTTTATTTGTTGTATAAAGGAAATAAACCAAATATTGTGTATGAATTGGTGAACTCTAGATATTCTGGCTGATGGATTTTGTTACCGTCAGACAAAGCCATGCTACCTGTTAGTAGTAATCATGCTAAGCTAATCAGTTTGGTTATTGAGTATCAAGTAGGCAAAAGGATGATGTCTTTTACTGTAGTGAGTGAAGTGATCATTGCCCAAATTACATTTGAAGCTTCTTATCCAGCTTTCAACAAAGAAGTTAGAAGAATATTTTTTATGACGCCCTAGTTTTTATGTCTGATAAATTCTGGCATTTGAATTGGAATGATGTAACTGAAACTTGGTCTTATATATAAATTGCATCATGTGAATGTAATGCTGCAGATATTTGTCATCATGAAATAGTAGAACAAATACAAGTTTTACCAGAAACATTAATTAAGGTTTCACTTCAGGGTAATATTGTTCAAGTTTAAGAATAGATCACACTCAAAAGTTTAACCTGTAGAAACAGCTCTGGAAAAAAAGGTAAAACTGCACATGTTTCCAGTATTTCCTGGATATGTTTCTTTTGAAGTAGTTGACAAATAATTATACTGTATGATCATTATAGAATTGGAAAAACAACAAATCTAATGTTGCCCTAAAACTATTGCACTGCACTGTTTCATTTCAGTTGGTCCAGGGTTGGACTTGAGAATGCCTTTGTGCTCTGTGCAGATACCACGGTTCTCAAATTATAGAAGAAGCCAGTTCACAGAAGAAAAGTATAAAATATCTTTTGGGCTGACAAGGGGACAAATTTTGCCCTCTGTCAGTTAAAGTATTTGAGATTTTTAAGTTAATGGTTGAAGACTAAACTGGAAACTGCCTAATATTAACAAGTTAAAAGGGGGCCGAGTTGGACACAATGCATTCACTAAATCGATTTCCCCTTGTTTACTGGGACAAAGGCTGCAGTCCAATTGGGAAAAGAAAAAGTACACGAGGTACTACCAACCTAGCTCAATGTGACTGTACACGGAAATGTGAAGGCCTACTCCCATTGTATGTGGCAATTAGGCAAGAGGGTATTGTGGAGGGACTGCAATCGCTGTAGTCACTTTTCATAACATCATGAGATAATGAGGTGCATTTTATATACAGGTGATTTTCTTCATTTGCTGTTTTCTTCCAGTTTTACACTTTTACTCTCAGTCTCCTTCTCCATCACTTGTCTTGTGCTTGCATCATAGTCTCCGCCTCAAGTTGCCACAATGTCGACCAGCATCTCTCTCCACCCACCTCTTCCGTCTCTCTTTCTGTCTCTCCTCCCCTTCATCTCTCCTTTCCCTTCCATCTCCAGCATCCACATGTCCCAGTCTTCCACAACACCTTTCTTTCACCATACAAATCTCCCTCTTTCTCCTCTCTCTTTCCAAGTCAGGCCACTAATTAGAATTCTGTCACTAAGTAAATGCATTGTGACCGGTTGCTGACAGCTCGGCGTGTGTGTGTGCGTGTCCACGTATATGTGAGTGTGTGACAGTTTGGGCAGCTTGTTGGCTGTGACGATGGCAGCCGCCTGGCATTTTTAACGTGGCAAGGTGCTGCTCTCGCCACTGACCTGACAGTCATTTAAATTACACAGACGATGGCTGCTGCTGCTGCTGCTCTGTGTGTGTGTGTGTGTGTGTGTGTGTGTGTGAGAGAGAGAGAGAGAGAAAGAGAGAGGGAGATTGAGGAAAGACCATTAGTAGCTCTGGGATAATTCACTGACTCGCAGGTTGACTGATTGTGTAGGTGACTGACTCACTGACTCATTGTTGGAAAACAGACAGACAGATAGGAAAGGCTTGTTTACCATGTCAGCTAACCAATATAACACAAATCTCTCTCCTTCATTCACACACACACAGAGATGTCTAGAGCAAGAGATGAGAGGAGAAGGAAAATAAAATAGTAGAAAAGTAGCTGAAAAACAAAATTGGCTTTTATTGCCTGGCATCCCGCTTTTGTGTTGATAAAGAGATTGACTGCGATGGAAGGAAGGAATAGATGAGGTGGATGTAAATCTATAAACAGCGTTTACCCTGCAGTGCTTTTTCCACTCACACTATGCATTATCAGATTGTTTTAAAAGTTCCCCGTCAGTCACAACACAAAACAACCTCCCAAACAACAACGTCAGACTCTTCCATTTGGATGCAAGTCGCGGTGTTACAGCACATCATAGTGATGTTTGTCAAATGCAAACGTGAATTACCGTGAAGGCAAGTCACTCCAGTCTGTGTATCGAAATGTATTGAGCATTTGAAAAAAAGTGAAAAAGAATTATTTCATTCTCAATGAAAAATGTCCTGCATTTTCAGCATTTTCAAATGATCAAAGGTCAAAAATTTAGGAATCCGTGCCATCCATGGGCAATGTGGTGGACTAGCAAATCCCCACCAACATATTGTACATTACAGTCAGAACTCAGCCTTATAATCAGATATTATGGGGTAAAAATCTGTTATATGAGTGAATACCTTGTTATGCCACAGCATAGATGAAGTATAGGCATTTCCTTGCATAAAGAAACTTTATAATGAGCAAATACTGTAAGCACATCAACATCAATGCTCATTAACATGATGTACAGTTATCTTTTTCTTTCTTCAGACTCAAATTACAGCCATACACCATAACCTCTCTCTCTCTCTGATCTCTGACTCTCTTTGTTGATTTAAAAAGCCTTTTATTTATGAACATCTATGACAATTACAAGGGCTGTAAGAATGTGCAATGAACAAGAGCTACTGTCTATCAAAACACACACATGGAGAGAAAGTAGGTAATGGGTTGATCACACATAGCACCTGCCATTAAAATGAAAGATTAGTTTCATTGTATAATTAATCACAAACCGTTTTCTTCACCTGTTCCTTTTGGACACGTAAAGAGTTGATCATTCACTACAGTTTTTGCTTACTGTTTCTCTATTTTAATTGCTCAAAAACATGACAAAGCACTGTACAGATCCATTTATACTCTTATATTTCATTATATTTTAAGGGAAAACATTCATAGTTTGTGAAATGTGCTGAAAAAAGCCTCAATGTAGAGTCCAAAGAAGAGCAAGGATGATGATGAGGGGAAAGGCCAAAACACTACCAAGAGATAGAGGGAGAGACTTGTCACTTATTGTCTGGAGTTGGCATTCTAGCAAATAAACCCACTTGCTGCTGTCTCTGATGCAGGCTCCAGAGAACTGCACTGTTGAGTGGTGACTCACTGAACCATGTCATACGAGCCTGCTGGTGCAGGATTGTGCAGAAATGGTTAGTCTTTTGTTTGGCATTGTGGGGTAGTTTATGATCATTACAGTAATTTCACTGATGCATGTCTCCAGATTTGTCCCTATTACTGTACATGATTCCTCACTTGTACAACTCACAGTTAAACAAACAATAATTATCAGAGTAGCTGAAGTCTGACCGTAGATTATGTGTTTTAATGGTATGTCGTATAGAATAATTGTGCACCTTGCCAAGATAGCTATCAATGGAGCCACCAGCTATGTGTAGGAATGTGACCGTGTGTTTGTATTTACTGTGGGGCAGTGTAATATCTATGTGGGGACCCTCCAAGTCATCACGTCAGAGTGGCACCATAAAAATGTAATATAAAGCCTCAAACAATCAGATTTTAGGGGTGGCACGTGCCACCCCCTAGACACGTTTATGGTTCATACCATGTCAATAAGGACTGTGTGATGGTAAACCAGCATGCACCCTGAACCTGAGGAAGTTAACTGGAACTCAACTATCATTAGTTGACTATATACACCTGCGATTGTCTTATTGGGACCTGACAAAATGGCTGCTGTGCAAAAGGCCCATTTGACTGTAAATAGTACATTAATTTACAAAAAGGATGTCATGTTGTATTGAAGACCTGAAATTAACGACTGAGACCATAAACTCCACAGGGAAATATATACTGGTGTAACAAATCAAATTAGAACTAGGCCAATTTTTTTAATGCCTTGCAATCATGTTATAGCCTACTGAGTGTCATCTAAGAGATTACATGTAAATTTGTCAGATTTGTATGTTGATTGATTGATTGATTGAATTGCCTTTATTGTCATTGTACAAGTACAACGAAACGACTTTCACACCCATACATACATACATCAATTACTCCACAATTATTACTGGTTGAGCGTAATAATGGCACACGTCAGAATTATAAACAGCACATAGACATTTGATTGTATATGCACCCTAAACTTTAAACAGTCTGTCATCCAAATAGAGATGTTATGATGTCATATCCTGTTCTCATGACAGATTGGAGGTAAATTGTCACAGAAGCTTGAACTGTGCATGTTTGTATCTACAGTATAGCCACACGTTATGTATAAGATGTGCTTTTTACCACTGTGTTTGGTCAAAGTTGAGTTTTCATTGTTTGGCTGTGTGCATGTCACTCCTCTCATTCATGTTGTACATGTTAATTCATCGGGATATTGGGATGTACATCTGTGCTTTATTTCCCTTTTCCTTACAGAAAAGCTAGAAATAATGGGGTAAATTAACTGTATGTTTGAAGGGATGTATAGTCTATTGTAAAAGACAAAGTGTAATGGAGTTGTAGAGAGAGAGGGAGAGGGAGAGGGAACAGAGTAGACCCTTGCAGAACAGTCCCCTGAAGGAAAACAGAGCTCAGTGTCACTGCCAGCAGACAAGCAGCAATGACAGCAGCATGGTAAAACACCTCTAATGCACCTCTATGGCTTTTTACTGCTTCTCATATAGCAGCAAGGACACACACATGACACATGACTGCACTCACATGCATACAGACACACACACACACACACACACACACAAACCAGCGATAGGGACACTTGAGATTCACGTTTTTGTTTGTCACTGGGGCAACATGCTCTCCTACAAACTCACGCACACAATGTGGATATTTATTATTCACGCTTTTGTTTTGTACACAGACAACACGCTTGGTGGAGGGAGAGCAGGAGGGAGGGAGGGAGTGAGGGAGAGATAAATAACAGTGATAAGTCTTGTCTTGTCAGAGGAGAGGAGAAAGGCTGAGTGACATATGATTGGTCTCCCGGTCGTGAAATATGCATGGCTTTTTCAGCAGCCAGAGGAGAAGAGTTAATTTAGGCCTCTCGCTATGCTCGGGGTAATTAAAAGAGATGATCGATAGTTTCCCCTTCGTGACTGATAACAACCACCACCACCACCACACACACACACACTCAGGCGAGGGTGCACTGACAACTGCAAGTGTACGTGCACATGGCAAACATGGTCAAATGTGCAGAAAAACAAACAAGAAGCAGAACAATAGCACTTTCTTCAGGCAATGTGTCATGATATTTACCAACTACATTACAAATGTATTTTTTTTTTTTTTTTCTGAAGGAAAGTCTCTTTTTTGATTTTGTAATGCTTACAATTAGTCTTAGCCGATGGGGCACTGCAAATAAATAAATCATGAGTATTTCAACCAAGCCCAACACAAGTGTATTTATACATTTTTATGTAGTACTACAAGAAATTGACAACACTGACATTTAAAAACATCAGTATCCTTAATGTAAAATAATTAATTTTTCCATCAAAATCTTAACGGAAACAGATACAAGGACTATATTCTCTTATTTCTGCTCTTATTCCTTTTAGCTACTATAAGACTATACTAACTATACTTTAATGTATTGAAATTAAACAACCAAACATTATCACCTCAGTGTATCTACTTCAGTTCAGAAGCTGTGCTTGATTATCTCCACCAGCAGATGTGATTTTAGTTGTTGTCATGAAACTGCAGATGTTCAAATTTTCATTTTGTGAGCATTTTAAAGACCTCTCATTACAGTTTGCCTAAAGGTTCGAATTTTATTCTTAACATGAAACTGTTTGTAGCCAAATAATAATAATAATAATCATAAAACCTGTCACATCAATGTAGAATGTTGAATATGTATGGTCTTAGCTGTGTCTGAGTTGACTCAATATTTTTTAATCTTCCAAACTTAGTGGTTTGGTGAAGAATACCAGTTCTTAATTGTGCAACTAAAGATATTAGGCTTTTAGATTGCCTATGATATGGGCCATATTTTGGTTTTATCATGCATATATGACTGTTTCAGCCCATTTTTCTTCAAACTAGGGTAAAAGCTTGCTTTAATGGTGTTAACATAAAACCAAGTAATTTTAATTGATGTACAGCATAGTAGCCTCTCTAAAAGCCTTTCAGCTCAAGAAGAAAAGTGATTAACATCAATTATATATTTTTTTCTGCCACTGTAATCAGGCTGTTTCACAGTCAGATAATTTCATATTTCCCTGTATTCTGGTATTGCATTATTATTTATTGGTGCAGTCAAGGGCAATACAAAAACAATTTGGTGCTAATCTCCTGATTGGATTTGAACTGATACATGATTCAGTTAAAGGTTCAGTATGTCCAATATGCTCATAAATATGTTTGTATAAATGTATATTTGCATTAAAACAAAAATCATTTGGTTTTCATGGCCTCAGTTTATAGCCTTAGAATTCGCCTTGTATGTACTTTAGTCCAGGTTTAGTCCAGGTTAGTCAGACACTGCACAGGTGTGTGTGCAGTGTCTGACGGCTGCAGTGCTGATCTGCTATGTATTGCATAAAGATTGCCTTTTAGGAAATCATGAAACACTGAACACTCAACTAAATAACAGGACTCTTCAGTATGAAGCTGTGCTTCTGTCGGTCCTGCTGGTAACTTTTTTTAAAACTAAGATTTGTATTCAGCATTGTGTAGTCACTGATGACAAGGCAGGGACGAAGAAAGCTCAGTTCTCCAAACTCTTCCATAAACAGGCACTCTGTCATCAATATTGTAGAAGAATCCATACTGCAGGAGTAGAAGACTAATTAGAGGCAGCTCTAAATTATTTAACTCCCTCTGATTTTATTGATTTGTCAGTTCAGAGCTGTGAGTCAGAGCTGTAAAATTGACTCTGCTGAAAGAGACATGCTCGTCTCCTATTTTATGGCTGTCAGCACAAAGACAGAGACAGACAGTGATAATGCAGGAGCTTCACACATGAAAACAGAGCAAACACAAACAGACACAATAATCACACAAGTGGACAGAAAGGGCACTTGCACACAGTGGGTGAGATGGTAAAACCAAATTGCAGCATTAACCAGCTTAATTAACAGTGCTGCAATTAAACATGTACTCAACAAACACTCACATAACTCATGAACTAATTACATATCTCTCTCAATTATCACAGATCTCCACGTAGGGAGCAGGGAGCTCCTGGGACGCTAGTTAGTCACCTGTTAATAATATTGCAGTTGAAGAATTATGACACACACACACTTACACTTACACAATACTGGCCTTCAATCAAAAGTACAAATAACAATAAACCAAGGCACATTTGGAGCAGGCCTGACTCATCTCATCTGCCTTGTTTGATGCTGTGTTACGCGTTGCTTAAATGCCTAATTGGTTAATTGTAGAGGGATTATGTTCAGCTGACTGGGAATCAATTGACCGGGCACACACATTAGCATGTATGATTGACAACAGCAGGAAATGATCTCACAGGCCGTGAAGCAAATCCGAAGCAACAATTAACCAATCAGAGCAGATGTCGATCGATCTTTCCAGTCAGGAGGTGAGGAGCAGTTTATGGCAGAAATAGTCAAATAAGTGTCATTAATTAAACACTTTACCTGCCCTGGGCTTGATAGTGAGTCTAGAGTTTTAAGTGACAAGACACTTGTTAATGTTTTCTTTAAGGAAAGCAAAGACAGTTTTGGGGATGGTATATTCATGTATCTGCACCCTGGAGACTCATAGGGCAAAGTGATATTTGATCTCTTATTTCTCTCTTTGCCATTGGAGAAAGAAAAATGGAATTAATAATCTTTGTCTACATTTTCCTCAGCTTCCCCTTTTAACAGGAACTTTCTAAAGAGACTTTTAAAGTGACATACTGGACCTTTCAAATTTAACTTGTTTTTAGATATTCATTTATTTTTTTGGTATGACTACATATAAAGACATTTGTTATCCTGGCATGAACGGATGGTTTAATGGTTTGTATTTGCAAATGTTTAGATTGAAAATTAGAATATCACTAAAGCAGAGACTGTGGAGTAAAAAAGAAGTACTCTCAGAACACCTCCCTATCTCAGTCATTTCTGCTTGAGGCAACATTGTGTGTTGTTTGTTGTGCATAATGGAGGATGTTGACAAGGAATGATAATGCTGTGCTACAGTACCTGTGCATCTGCTGCACTGATTGTGATGCTCTTCAGTATCCTATGCTTAATAATTACTTACAGCTCATCACAAATGACACAGCTTATTGTTTAATCTTCAGTAAGTCAGTGGAGGAGTCACTACCTTGCTCAGGGGCATCCTAGCAGTAGTTATTCAGAAAGAGAGTGTCACTTACTTTACTTTGTACTCACAGATGTGTTTAAATAGGTTTTTGGGAAGTGTTGTCCCTTTACAGTCTTTTTAAAGTGTCATTGTTTTTATCTGAACTGTACAAATCAGCTGCAAGTGGGACGTACAGGAGCTGCACTGTGTAAAGGAAAACTGTTGTCAGTGACCTTCTGTGAGTGCCCATCTGTGTTCATAATCTCTGTACACACATATTCTGCATTACATTCTCCCACACACCTGATGCCACGGTAAATCGGTGGGTGTTTAATGTCACATGTGGTTAACTAGCAATTTTACAGTTGTGTCTCTTAAAGAGCAGGTTACAGCTGTTGCTCCATCCATCCATCCATCCATCCATCCATCCATCCATCCATCCATCCATCCATCCATCCATCCATCCATTGTGCTTTGCCTTTGAAGGTCAATTTTGGTACATCCTCAATATTCACATGACAAAAGCAAATAAAGCTGCAATATGGTTGACAAAGTCTGCTGTTTCCTTTGTGTTACCTTGTTCTTTTAGATCAAATATTTTTCAACTGTTACATGTCAACAAATACTTACAGGAAAGATTCATGAGTGGCAAAAAAACTTTAAACATCGATGGACATTCTAATGTTACAGCTACTATCTCTTTTACAACTGAAATGTCTTCAGGGCACATTTTGTCTCGGGGAAAGATTTGTGGCAATGCAGTATTTTCACGATCGCAATGCATTTCTGTATGGTGAATGTGTCATTATCAAACTGTTGATAGTGATGACTGCTATTTTTTTCAACATGAGACGTGAAGATGTGCAATGTGCAAAAAATGCAATGTGTTTAAAAATGTACATGGCGACATGTTAAATGTTCTCTAGTTTGTCTAAATTCACAGCCATCCCATGCTGACATAAATGACAAAGAACCATGTCCACTGGCAAATTCAGGAGCCAACAAACAGCAGCAGCCGATGCTTTAGATGTAGGAGAATGCAGTCAATCTGTCACTCTCCAATCATTTATCAAACTCTCTCACTCTGTTTTTCTTGCTCTCTCTCTCTTTCTCTCTTCATTTATCAAACTCTCCAAACCAAAGGAAAACCAGCAGACCCTGAGGAACACCTGGCCTGCGGTGACAGCAACCTGAAAAAGCTCGCAGCAACAAAAGGATTTCATTTCTAACCCCAGTGTCAATCAGCAGCAAAGAGATGTGACTATTTTTCATGTAGCAGAAACTGTGGCAGCTCTGCAAGTAAGTGTGTGTGTGCGTGTGTTCGTGTGTGTGTCAGGGCTGACTGGACACAGATTAGAGGTGGCGTTACAGGCCACTCCCTCATTGAGCAACAGCCAGTGTGTGACTGCTGTCCCTCTCTATTACTATTTACACTATTTATATATTACGCTCTCCGTCCGTTTAGCCCACTGCGACAGTTCGTTCTTTCTTTCCTTCTTTCTTTTACTTTCCTTATTTCACACATCCTTACATCTCCATTGGTAATACCTAGACAAGTGGGTGAACACTGTGACAAACTAATGTGTATCTTGCACCTACATGTGGGACATACATTTTAAATAAAACCTAATTTGTTGGTTGGAAGAGAGAACTTGATTCAAATATATACTAAACCTGGGGATGATGACCTCACTGGCCACTTAATTAGGTATATCTTTTTTACATTTTTTTTTAATGCAAATATCTAATCAGCCAATCACAATGATGTATATAGGCATGCCAACCTGCTGAAGTTCAAACGGAGCATCAGAATGGAGAAGAAAGGTGATTTAATTGACTTTGAAGGTGGCATGGATGTTGGATTATTTCAGAAACTGTCAAACTACTGGTGGGGAAAAAAGAGAAAATATCAAGTGAGGGGAAAATTGTAGAAGAATCCATACTCCAGTGAAAATGCCTTGTTGATACCAGAGGACAGAAGAGAATGACCCAAATGATTCAACATTATAAAAAGCCAAAATTAACTTAATAAAAAGTCGTTGCAAAACAAAACATATCAAACATTGAAGAAAATCAGCTAAGGCAACAGGAGAACACCCCATACGCTTTTAAGGTACAAATACAGACAAAAATGCAAAAGGATAAAAACAACCAAAAACCAAACTATATACTATATCTGCAGCAATTAAGTCTACACTAGCCTCTGCTGGGGTTTATTGGACCAAGAATAAACTGGTTTAAAATAGAAACATAGCAAATGTGTGTTTTGTTCTGTGGCTGCAGTTAGTGTAGAAGTATGTTACTCAATATGAACGTGCAGCATGTTACAACTGTCTGCTGGATAATACATAACTAAATCGACACCACAGTATTTCATGTTGATGATGAAAAGTAACTTACTGACTCTAACCGAACCGAATTTTACCCACAGATTCTCATGGTCTTTTGTTTGGATAACATGAACTGCATCACACAGGGTGTGTGTCTGTGCTGTATATGTTAAGATATGCATGTATGCACCTGAAGAGACACTTAAGTGTCTCAAACATGTGTGTCATGTTGTCAATAAATGTATATGTCTGTGTGTGTGTGTGTGTGTGAAGGCGACAGATGTATCCACTGGCAATCCCATAAAGAATATAGTCACCTGGTTTTCCCCTGTCTTTGAAGGTCAAGGAAGACCCACTTGCATATTCATGGCCAAGAGCGTGTGTGTGTGCGTGCGTGCGTGTGTTGCTGTGGGCAGTCATGCGCGTCCATGTGTGAGTGTGTGCCGGGATCGATGGCTTTTAATTGTTTTTTCCTGAGCTGTGGAAGGAAGTGCCACCAGTTATTGATTGGACGAAGGGGGAGAGAAGAGAGTGAGAAAGAGACAGAGCACGAGAGAGTGAATGGGAAGACAGAGAGAGTACAAAAGTGGAAGATGAAGAGAGAGAGGGAGAGACGGCATGGCAGACAAGAAGGAAATGTGACAAGACAGGGTGGCGACATGGAACATAGAATCATTGTCTAGTGGGTGGATGAGGGGGGAGGTGCGTGTGTGTGGGGAGGGGGTTTATGGGTGCCATGTGTGCATAGCATGTAACTCTTTGCGTGGTTGTACGCGTGTGGAGGGGGAGGGTAGGGGTTGGGGTGTCCCAGGGTGTCTGAACTCAATGCTACACACATGTGCACACATAGACACAGAGTGAGTGACCACACTGTAGTGAGTGTGTGTGTACTTGTACTTGCTGCAGAGTGAGGACCAAAAATCATATAAACCCTACAAAGAGGACATTTTGCCTGGTCCCCACTTTTTTTCACCCCTTAAAAGGGCTTTTTTCAGGGGTAAGACCTGGTTTTAGGGTTAGGGTTAGAATTGGTTTTAGGTTAGGATTAGGGTTAGGCATCTAGTTGTGCTGGTTAAGGTTAGGGTAAGGGGCTAGGGAATGCATTATGTCTATGAGGGTCCTCACTCTGATAGAAGCGCAAACGTGTGTGTGTGTGAGCGAAAAGGCTTTTTGTTTCACTTTTAAATGAATTCTGTGGGAAACATTATCAAACATGTACTGTAGAATGGTGCACAAGCCAAAATGTAAACTGTTATGTACAAATAAGCAAATAATAAAAATAATAATTGAATAATAATAAAACTAAATAAGATGTTCTAATTCTAATCATCAGTGCCATACACACAATTCGGTTGAGAGACAATTATTTTACATTGTACCATAATCCTAGTTCCTGTGGTTTGAATTTCACCACGAGTGCTCTGGCCAACTCTCTTTTGGTACAGATTTGTTTGTCATTTGAAATGACAGTGAGCGTGATAAAAAATATTGCTTACCTACATATTTATACTTAATAACCTTATACTTAGTAAAACACAAAGGCTTCCCAAGTATTTCATTACTCATGGAGTAAAAGGCAAAATGAATTGTGTCATTTCAGACCTTTGTGTGGTTTTGTTTATTTATCACAGACAGCCAAAAAATACATACAATTCTTACTGAATAAACAAACATTTCTGATATTATTAATATCAAAGATCAATCCAGACATTCTCATATTGATATGAAATTGTTACCACTCAATACAGTGATAAAAATTTTGATGGATCAGACAGTACTTCTTTTGTATTTTTTTCCCCTTTTAGGGCCAAAAAAACATAAGTAATGCTGATTGTTTTCTCAGAGGCGAATAAAGCAACACTTTCTTTTATTGGTCCTAGATTAGTGGAAAATATTTGTATTAATTTTTGTTTCTTTTTACCTGTGAGTTCAGTCTTGGGGTCTAATAGAATGTGCTGTATGGTCTATATGTGATGTGTGCAGACAGTTGGAAAGGCAAAAGGATTTAACAGTAATGGACTAAAATTACTGACTTAACTGAATTTTTAACATAATTTTCTCTGAAAACTGAACATAATGAGGGTATAAATGTTGAAATGTTCAAAACCTTTTCTACACTCTCAGTCCTACATTTTAATTTGGAAATTAAAATTGTAATAGTTGTATTTAGAAAAACAAAATCTGAAACTTTTCGACCATTAGCCTCGATAAATACCTTTTTTCCATACACTCATTTAAAGTACAGATGAACATCACCTTCACATTACACAGTATGTAGTATATTATATAAATATTAAAAGATATCAAAAACTTTACAATCGCATGTAATTAATACATAGATTGAGGGGACTTTTCAGAGATGTCTTTTTTTTCCTTGTTGTTTCTTTTCAAGTCACACTGCTGCACTTTGGCTTCATAGCGATTAGTTGCTTGTGTTTCAAGAAAAAAATCAGAAGAGAGGGAAAGAAAACAAGCAGGGCCACATTTGAGCTACAGGGCAAAATGAAATTGGAGTCAATGGTTTTGGTCATCTTTGACCCAGTGCTGGCTAAGGCTTGTTTTGAGGAAATATGTGTGTATTGCTGTTTGTGTGTGTGTGTTTATTTTGTGTGTGTTGGTGAGTGTTTTTGGACTCAAAGTAACAAGCTTATTCCCTAACAATGTTCCACCATGCCCTCATTACACACAGGTTAAAGTGGCACTTGGCCCTGTCTAGACGACTAAAGAGAGAGTGAGCACACACACACAGAGGGGAGAGTAGGCCGATGACTGGTTTCACCGCTAACCAGCACAACAGCTCTCAGTCTCAGAACAGTGACAGAGAGACTGAGATTGTGTTTCTGATGTAGAATTTCTGAAATTGTCTTATGAATGCAGGAGGAGAGAGAGCGGCCAAAAAACAAGAGAAGATAAATGCAAGGAACATGTGTCCATCTGTTAATTGCACAACTTGATTGACTGGTTTCAAACTTGGCAGTTGACTTATAAATTTGTGCAGTTGTTTGGATAAGAAATTCCAGAGATATTTTATTCAATTTGTGTAGTTATCAACTACAAGAAACAGGCACACATTGAACACTAGGAATAATGGTTTTTATAATAGTAAGAATACTAAAGAAAACAAACCTCCACCAGTGTCAATACACTCCCCTAATTCACAAAATCCGGTGTCAGTACCAGCATCTAATAATTTCTTCCTTGATCCTTGGCCTACAGCTCTCCTAAATGTGATAAAAATCTGTGTTTTTACTTTTTGAGTTATGCTGCTCATGGTCAGACAGACAAAGAAACAAACAAAGCAGATGCAGATAACAGGAATTTTTTCTAGCTTTTAATGTATGATTGATGTGTTTTAAAACTATATGCCTATAAGTCATAAGTCACTAAATATATTTCTTGGAAATTTACCAGTTTAATATCAGGTTTTACAGAAATGTCAGTAAAAGTAACATTTCTGTAAAAAAAAAAAAAAAAAAAAAAAAAAAAAATCCGAACCATTAATATAAGCACATATTTGCTGTTGTCATGTTTTACATTTATGATAGTATATCATTTTTAAAATGTGCTTCCCTGTATGAAAAGTTGGTGGCGAACAAGGTTGGACCAGGTGACCGTGAACATGCAAGGCAGCAGGGGAACACTCACACTCAGGGTCCCCACGCTATTTTTCTCTCTCTCAAAGAAATGTTCCTGCATTGAACCCCAGTCTCTCTCTCTCTCTCTCAGTCTCACTGTGCCCAAAAGGCTCCATTCTAAAAGACGGGATAATCAGTGTCTACTGAAGCACAATGGGAAAACATTTAAGTGAGGAGAAGGTGGTGGAAAACGGGACTGGGAGGTGGTGGTGGTGAGACTGTGGCGACAACACACACAAAGCTTTGCTCTGCTCTGCCACACTGTCAAATATTCCTTGTATTCACACACAAACACTCACTCAGTCACACACACATGCACAGATTCTCTATAACAGATTCTCGTCTTGACACTCAATTCCGTGGCGAGACGATCCCACTTTATCCCTCCCTGCATCAAATATTTAAACACTTGTATTAGTGGCTGTGTCATCCCCTCAAACACCCGCAGCTTAGGCCACCAATCTCCTTTCTCTCTTTCTCTCTTTTTTTTTCTTATTTCTTTTCTCTCCCTTCCACCGTGCTCTCACTCTCTTTCCTCATCTTCCTCAATTCCACCCCTAATATCCACAATGTTATCACCTGCTTGCCTGTCTCCACCACCCCATCATTTCATATTTTCAATACTTTTTTTTCCCCTTGTGGAGTGTGATGGAGGGAGGGACACAGAGGAGGACGGGGTATGTTTTTCATTTCTTTTTTTCACTCCCGTGTTCTTTCAGGCTTTTTGTCGCAGGCCGAGAGCCCTTTTCAATCTTAAGAGGTGCAGCTCTACAGATTGCAACAAGGAGAGGGGGGAGATGGAGAGGAGGAAGCAGGATAAAGGAACGAGAAGGTGGAGGGGGGGAGAGAGTGGGAAAAAGAGAGAGAGAGGGGATCGGTGGCAGCAGACTGTGCGCTTGAATGATGTCTTTCAAGGGGAGCAGTCTAGCTTGTCAAATCGCCGCCTGCGAAATGAATTGGCATATCTGTTGGGCTGTTGGGCAGAGATGTCGCGGCGTAGCGTTTCATATTCCCCGATAAGGCCAAATAACGCAATTGTCACAGAGACAGAGAGTGTGACAGAGAATGAGAGAGTGGAGCCAGTTAGAAGAGAGAGGTGGTGGTGGTGGAGTGGAGACAGTGAAACTGGCAACAATGGAGTGTGTATGACAAACAGAAAGAGCTCTTACACCTGATATTCCGTCTGTCTGTGTGGAGTTTGTGTTGAAGCAGCTTAATGCAAACCCTTTGCAAAACCTGATTGTTTCACCATTAAAGTTTTCCACCTCGGGGCTAACACCATGACCTGCTCATTTTTGGAAGGTTATTATAGGGCATTTCTACATTAGATAGGACACAATAAAATATACTCATGAGACATGGAGAAGGAAGTGATAAAGGTTATGTGCTTCAATACCTCTTCGTGCTCATGTTGGGACCACAGAGCACTTACTGTCCACTTAATTTTACATTAGGGATACAACGATTATAGACTGTTATGGTACAATTACTGTCCGAAGAAAAGCCATGGTTTCACAGTTTTAGAATTGTAATGCATTGTTACTTTTCAACATTATATAATAAAAATGATTATATAAAAAAAATGCCCCCCCCCCCCCAGAGTCTTAACTCACCAACTCACTAATGTTATTTAATATTGTACCAGATCAGTGTGTTTCATTAAGCAACTTGGCCTGTAATTAAACATTAACTTAGGCATTACCTTCATTTGATCATGTGTGGATGGTGATGTCAAAAATGTTACAGTAAAGTTGAGGTGTTGGAGCAGCAAATTTTGCAGATGTAAACAACATTTCAACCAGCAGTGCTCTCTTTTTGGTGGAAACACATCTTGGGTGCTCAGTGTTTCACCAATGTTGGGTGGCAACAAGCTTTAATTGTATAGTTCTCCAGCCATCACTTGGTATGCTGCAGTGTGGTCCTTATTTTGTGGATCTTGTCGCTGCACAGCACTTTAAGCTAGTGCACCAGACTTATGTTCTGCCTGCCGTCTTCCATCTTGTACCTGCAGTAAATTGTCATTTTTTTTCAAATTTTCCTCAATGTGTTACTGTTTTCAACAGAAAAATACTGCACTCAAATCTTTATTTTGAGAGTGTGACCAGAAACACTTGTGTAGCCGAAGCCTTTACAGTGAAAAATCTGTAATGTTTTTAACCACGGTTATAGTGCATTCGGTTAGTAGCCACTTCCATAATTCACATTACAACCTGATTTTACAGATGTTGAAGAGTTCTGCGGCTTGCACACAAAAGCTCCAGACCACTCACCAGCTGAGTTGCCAGTTGACAATTCAGACCACTTTGATGCATTTCCTGAGCAGGCCTTTTGTACGTGAGTGCCTCAGTAACACTAAATGTGAACTATTCAAAGACAAGATAGTTTGGAAATGTGACTCCAGCCTAATCCAGCCTGTCAGAGACCAGAATGTGTTAAAGCATGGGGATAACCTGGAACAGGAATACAACAGCAGTCCACTGAAGAAGACGGAGCAAAACACTGAACTAGGGGTTGTACAAAATATTGACACTGCAATATATTTGTTGTTCTCACTTGTGAAATATAACCATCAATAATAAGAGGGTGCCAGATAATTAAAAAACATAGTGTGTACCAAACAGCTGCTATGACTCTCACACTGGTTCACTTCCACATTGCAAACTACAGAGATGGTTTATCCTGCTTCTTTTTGTTGTGCTTTTGTGTGCATGTGTGAGAGTGAAGTGTCTCTGGGTGGTTGCTAGTTGTACTGTCCAACAGCAGACTACAGGCTGGTTTGGGTCTGACAAACTGAAAGTTGTTTGTTCAGTAGCACATAGTCGAGAGAGTGGGAGAGTATCGTTAAGGGAGACCACTGTCTCCTCATGACGAGGTGTGTGAGCAGACATACCATCATACATATACACACACACACAGAGAGAGTGTGCCATGGTGAGCTTTAGTCTAGTCGAGGTACAGTATGACAAACTGTGCATGGCTGTTAGAAGCTGAAGTCCAGTGGGGGGAAAAGAGGAAGAAGACTGGACAGACTTGTCTTGTTGAGAATTACTGACACACACACACACACACACACACACCAATATTCAATGTGTTGCTGAAATAAACCATGCACTGATGCATTATTCACAAAACCCTTTTTCAGATGGAGATGAATGAGGACAAATCATGAGCAACACTCCAACAAAAAAAAAATAAAAATACTAATAATACACATGTATCAAAGGAAGAACATTAATGTAGTAAATCATGAGGGTTGATTTGAATTTTGTATGTGTTAGTTCAAAGTGATTTATTTGAGGCCGCTTTTTGGAGCAACACAGAGAAATGGTCTTTACACTTTTGTGTAACACAGCGAATAACACAACATATGTTTCTTTTGGTTTTTGTCCATTAACATCACATCATACCTGTCCTAAATGCTTGATTCAGACCAAAATTTTATATCTTTTTATTCACACACAGTGCCATTGAGTTTGCATTTTGATATGCTACATGAGGGTCAATGAGACTGTTTCTCATTCTCGAATCAATTTCTTGAATAAATATTGATATTAAAATGTCCTGTAATGTACCACAGCAATTGTCACTGTATCTTTTTTTTTACTTTTGTAAAGTTAGGAGGGCTATACAAAAATACATAACAAAAACAATAAGAAATACATGAGCACATGGGATCATCTAATCTATAAATTATTGACCATATCATCATTATTATGGATGTGATTCTCGGGCTAAATAAATGTGCCTTTTTCTTATTCCTCTCACAGTTCTTTCTTCAGATGTAACGACTGGTGTAAATAACAATATCAGCAAAGGGACTGGCAGTGGGACAGTTCATCCGGAGACAGTATTTTTTGGTCAGTGCCAGCATAATTTTTGGAAGGTTTGTACCATTTTTGGTTTGTCTATTAGGGATAAGTCCAATGTAAAGGAATGTGAAGGTTGTCACGATAATAGGATCCAGTGTTTGTGATATAACTGTGGCTGCATTTATCCAAGAATGTCTAAATAGAGGAGAAAGCCCAAAAATATGAGCTTGGTTCACCATGACTCCTCCACATTCCCTCCAGCAGCGTTACAGTGTTCCAGTTGTTACGTGAGAGTCTCACGAGGAATCGTGGCAGCAGGTAGAGGACAAGAGTTATATTTAATTGCAGTCAACAGAGAAAAGGAAAGGGAAACAAAACAGAATAAAGAGAATACAATTTAACACTTCAACTTAGTGTGCCTAGGCCTAGGTCTTAGACAGTCAGAATAGCGTTGGTAAGATCTTACAGTTGTACTCGTAGGCCCTTGGTCTTGATTCAATGAACGGAAGGAGTATAGGTGTCTCCAGTCCAGAGATGGCGATGGAGGTGAATCCAGTGCGTGGCGCTCCTTCAGGGCAGTCCTCAGCAGGAGTGCAGTTGTGCTCCTTCAGGGACAGCTGAAACCACAGTCAAGTCTCAGTGACGTATCGGTGAAGTTTCTGATGGTGAATCATATGAAGTGTCTCTCCTCTGTTCGTCAGTTGGGCAACACGGTGGTATATTAACTCTGGACGCTTTCCTCCTTTCAAGCTGAGTTGAGTGTTTTTCATCCAATAGACATCATTGATAGTTACATGAAAGTCAGGTTACAGTCCTTAGCCATTCAAAGTGATACAGAAATTAAAGTGATACATGTAATCATCTTAGTCATTCAAAGTGATATAGAAATCCGTCACACAGTTTATTTTGACTTCTGTTTAGGTGTAATACACAACCAAATTAGGTTTTTCCCAACAGAAGGGCACTATTATATCTAATATTTCTCGGTCTATCCAGCACATACCATTTTGTTCACTGCATTTTATATGCAGTTTTAAGTACATAAATATTTATTGTGATTATTTTTAAACGGTCTTCTGTCATGGGGGTAAAGTGAACATATTTTTGATATATTCAGTGTTTCTATTAAAAATAGACTTCAGAATGGTGACATCAAAATACAGTTTAAAGCAGCTTCCCTGTTTTCCTGTTCTTTCCTTCACCTGACAGCAGCCTTTCCTTTCCTCTCCATCTGTTTGCGGCCCACCTCTCTCCCTTGTGGTTGGCCCATTAGCTGGGTGACCAGTGGACTATGTCAGGGCAGCCTGGTCAGGCCATCACGCAGCTGTAACATGGATGGTGCCTTTCACATTAGTGTGGTGAACAAGGAACAGGAGCAGGAGCTTTTCCATTAGCACCTCCCACGAGCTGCCAAGATCCTGACAGGGTGAGAAAAGAGAGAGAGAGACTCACAGTATGTTTTCATATGTTGAGCCACACTCTGGCCAGTACAATCAATCCATTTACAGTGTTTGCCATTAATTAACTAGACTTCAGCAGCCTGCCATGTTTAACTTCTTCCATCAGTTTCATAATATTCCATCCATTTCTACCGCTTGTCTGAGGTCGGATCGCTGGGGCAACAGCTTAAGCAGAGAAGCCCAGACTTCCCTCTCCCCGGCCACTTCGTGTAGCTCTTCTGGGGGAATCCCAAAGGCGTTCCCAGGCCAGCTGAGAGATATACTGTAGTCTCTGCAGCGAGTCCTGGGTCTTCTCGGGGCCTCCTCCCAATGGGCACTTCTCTTTGCGGAGGAGCAGAGGCTCTACTCTGAGACCCTCTGGCTAACTAAGCTGCTCACCCTATCTCTAAGGGAGAGCCCAGACACCCTGTTGAGGAAACTCGTTTTGGCCACTTGTATCCTCATTCTTCCATAAAAAACCAAAGCTTATTTGTTTCTGGCTCCATTGCTTCTTTGTACAGCGTTTTTTTTTCACTTCTGCTGCACGTACCTTCTAATTGAATACAATTCAAGAACTGCTCTTCCGCTCACTAGTCGCGCTACCAGTCAACTGTGTCCTTCTACATATGCAAGTGCGACCTCGGCTTTTCCATACATTTAATCAATTCTGCAGAAAATACTGTATATTCATGCACGGAGAGCTGGTAGAGCATTTGGTAAAATGACAATGTATCCATTTGGTGATTTTAGTTAAAACTTGGTTTAAAGTTTTCAAAAGTTTATTTTTCTAATGCTGAAATATACTTTAAAGGTCTAGTGTGTATGATTTAGGGTAAACTATTAGAAATTGAATGGAATTTTCCTATTTTGGTTAATTACCATAAATTCCCTTTAAACTAAGAATTGTTGGCTCAGTAGTAGTGTTCATTTCAGTGTTCCAAAATGCGTACATTATTATTAACTCTCACAAATCTGCTTCTTTTCTTTCTTATTTTCTTGAAATATAATTGTAACAACACTGCTATAGAACAAGTGATGCCTAGCATTGCATCAATGCTTTGCTTTTTTTTTTTTTTTTTTTAAAAAAAAGTCTTTTGTTGTTCTTCATCTCCGAAGGTAACACTGGTGTCTCTTTTGATGAAGTGATCAAATGATGAGGGTCTCATTTGCTCTGATCACAGGACCACACGTTCCCATACAAAGTCTATCGAGTTCTTTATTTATTTAATCTTTTCTGTGTCTCTGTGTCATCTTCTTCTCCCGCGTGTTGCCTCGCAATTTGACATGGGGATGCTCGTCATGGCAGATCAAAGACAGCCATCTGTGTCCTGTCAGCCTCTTTCAGACAAGATGATGTAGTACATGCATCGCACACAGAGAAAGAGAGAGGGGGATCAATGAGGGATGGATGTACTAACGGACTATGACAGAGGAATTCAAATTTGAGTTATTACTCAAAATATTTATGTACATGCACATTATGTCTGTGCACAAACCTTTTTATACATGCACATACAACTCTATATTAAAGTAGAGTGAAACATTACTACAGGTTACACAAGAAAGTCTGCCAGCTTTAAGGAAAGACAGCTTACCATTGATAGAACTTTTTTTTTGTACGGAAAAAATGTATATATTATTAATATGATACATGAAATCAAGAGAAACAATTTTAACCAGTACATATTAACTGTTAAGCTTTTGTCACAATGTGCCCATTTAATATTCTCAATATTCATTGTAGAATGTTGCCATACTCTCACGCATAATGGCCTTAGTAGGGCTGCAAGAACTATTTTGAAAAAACGAGTGTTTCTTTTTAACAATAAAACAAGTTTACTGATTTCAGCTTCTTAAAATGTTAATATTTTCTGGTTTCTTTGCTCCTTTATATATTATGTGTGTGGATAAAACAAAACATTTGTGGACATTGTCAATTACATTTTTTGGGAAACACTAATCAAAGTTTCTTGAACAATTTTGTAATTTTACGGTCCAAACAACTAAATGAGAAAATATTAAGAAACTGAGAATGTAATCAACAAAGTAAGTGAAAATGAAAATATTAGTTACAGCCCTTATCTAGAGATTTAATGAGTTTAAAACTGCAAATATTCTGACTATTTAGTTCCCTCTTTAAGTTAATGCTTCATAGGGAACAAAGAACATGTTTTTAGTCAGACTGCATTTCAAAGTTAGATGTAGTTAAATACTCATTATCAGTATATATAATGGTCACTATTCAATCAGTGTTTCTGTGATAAGTGCATAGATGTACAAGATCTAGCATGACAAGACACTAGCTGTCAAGTGATGAAGGGTACACATTATATTGAACAAGACACAGAAATGGACCGGCCAGGACACCGTAGGCCCGTAATGATATAAGACTCTCATTACACAGGATAAAACACTGTAGAGGACATGACATTAAGTGATCGAACCCCCCTCAAGAGAGATAAAAGTGATGAGACTGACAGAGGGAGGGACAGTGGATGAGAGAGTTGGGAGAGGATGAAAGAGTGAATGAAAGGAGGATGAAATAAGGGACAACTCTCAGAGAGACCATATCCTTCAAAATAATGATGATGTCTTAGTTGGTTAAAAAGCAGTGTTAAATGTTGGCCATGTTGAATATCACAGACAGCTGGCTTAGAAAGATGGATGGCTTCTTAAGTAACAGCATCCTGATAGATACGTTGGCACAGGAGCCAAGTATGACGTCTACTGTAAAGAGAGGAGGGTGTAAGATATTGCTGGGGCAGGGAAAAGGACACAGGAAGCAATGAGACTATTGATGTTTTAGAGAGAAGACCACACACATATTCTGCAAAAAAATGTATGCATAATATCATTGAATCTTAAATCTTTTTGAAAATATGACCATTTCAGCAAATGGCTGACACCTGGCATTGATCATAAAGGGCATCATCATACAACCTGCATTTTCTCCCAAGATAACATACTGGTAAGAGAACTATTGCACCGTGCTTTTAACCAAGCCAGCAACATTTGTAGAAGACATTGCCCCTCATATTAGATTTAATGAATTAAACTAAAAACTAAAGGCTATCACTTTTCCAGTTGCATTGGAAAAACCAAACTTAAACTTAAACACTAAAATTAGTAGGTATACCTGGGATTTATCAAACCTGGGATAAGATTCCAAAAAGCTATTACACTATTCACATTGCTAGTGTTTGGTCTGTTGCATTTTAAAACCCTGTGTCACCCAAACAAAATGAGTCAAGCAAAATAAAGAAACAGCAGCACCACTGTAGCACTCGGCCATAATGACAGGGTGGTTACTGTTTTCCACCTCTTACATCAAGTTCTCTTCAAAACCATCATTGAGATGACCCCGTTGATCAAGTAAATGATAATAATTGCTGTTCCAAGTTTTTAAAAACACAGATGTAAAAAACATTTTACTGGTCAAAAAAAAAAAGCTTTTTCTAAGCCTACGTAAATCAAACAATTTTTATTTTAAAGCGATTATACACTTACAAAAGTGGTGGCATATTCAAAGTCTGCCAGTAAACCCTCCTCAATTTTGTGCACTGGACCTTTGATACACCTTAAGCTTTAAAATATTTAACAGTCTACTAGTTATGACATCATACATTATTTATGTCAAAATATAAAAGCATTACTACCTTTAAATAAATAGTAATGCCATTCACAGTTTGAGTTAGTCATTAATTTTCCTGATATTTGGTCATAAATCATAGTATTTCACAAATTTATTAGTTTATATGATGATGTTGCAAGAGGAAAGTCAGTGCGAATGACATTTTTGGGACCCTCTGTACAAACAAGCCACAAACTGCATGTATGTTATAAATGTATGTTATTTTTGATTAACACAGTCGAAAAAAAAGATCAGCCTCCCCTCAAAATACTAGGCCACGTATATATTTAGTCACTCAACAGTTTTGATGATTGTCACTCAACAAAACTTAATGAGACATAGAACATTTGAAAATATAAACCAGGCTTTTATCAGATCAACTCCAAATGTTTGGAGGTTCTTCTTTAGTCCCAACCCTCCCACCAAATATGAACAAAATGACTTGAATAGTTTTTCAGTTACCCCGATAAAAGGCAGAAAACTCTTTTTTGGAGATTATTTTCTATAGCAGCAGTTTAAAAATCCTCATTAACACACACACAGAAAGACAGAGATAGGTTTATTTGTCAACCAGTCCGTATATGTTTCTAAAAGGAAAAAAAAACCTAGTCAAACCTGAAGCTTGCCTTCCAAAATATGTCCATTTATCATCACCTTTCGACTGCTCTTACCCTCGAAGGGTTATTTTGTCTGATGGGACTGAACCATCCCTCCTCCCCAACCACTCCAATAAGTGTTTTTCAATTACTGCTGTCAGCCTGTAATCATCTCTTGATGAATAGTCTGATATCCAGCCTTTATATTCATCTGCCTTCTTTGTTAGATTGTTTCTAGACAAGGCTGCACTTGTGTCTGCGACTAGAGAGAGAGAGAGAGAGAGAGAGGTAATTTTTTTTGTATTTACAAAGTGTAGAAGGTGAGATTAAACGAATGGCAATGTTAATGAATCTTGCCTTGTTTAATTTTTCATAACACAAACAGATATAAATGCTGCTTTTGTGAACAATTAAAGCATTCACTGCCAGTTCTGGGAAGAAGCATGAGACATTGTTTAGATCAAATATTTATGATTATTTCTCATCATGGATAATTATTGCAATTTATTTCTCTTTTCCAGCTCTTTTGGCGCTAATAACAAAAGGAAAAGCACATACAAAAGTGGTCTAATATTATCATTAGAGGCATTATGTAAATACCGTGTTATGCAGAAAGCATGTAATTGCACCAAATGAATGGCCATACAGAGCAATGGGAAATGTTGATTTCATTACATTTGGGTCATTATAGGCGAAAAAGAACGGTCAAATATTAACACTAGAAACATTTTATAAATACTATGCTGTGCACAAAATGGAAATTATTCCCATTTAAATGTTTCTTTAAAGTGCACGGAAGAAACAAAAACAATAAAACTGTTGTAACCAATATGATTATTGATACAGCAAGGCAGATATAGGGAGCTGAGCTTTTCTGACTGAAACGGAGAGTGTGTTACTCTCGACCTCACATCTACAAGGCCTTAAAAAGCATTCATTGACTGTTTTTGGCAAATTCATGTACAGTTTTGTTAGAACAAAGGAACATTGCAACACAATAACAAGTGAAATCCTTAGGCTCAGCCCTCTGATTTGGTGGGTGTCAGACACATTGCTGATCCAACCACCACTTTGTTTACAGTATATCTTCATCTTCATTATAAACTATATATATTTCCGCGTGCAAGTTGAATCTCAAAGGCTAGCTTCACTGTGTTACCATAATGTTATGCTAAATCCCTTTTCTGACCATTTTCAAGCACCATAACTCAGGAGCAGGGGGAGAAATTGTGAACTTACTCCCTGGATCTTGATTGGGTGGCAGAGGAAAAGTGATTCTGGTTTATTCCACATTTTGAAGACGGTGTCCAGAGTCAAGTCATTGAAGATGCATCAAATATTTCAGATTGCAGAACACAAACTCCTCATTTCCACTCATGAAAAAAGTTCTGGGTTTAAAAAGTTTTCAGTGGGAATGTGTTTAATTGGCATTCACCTTCAAAAGACCCTACAATTCATATTGTTATTGGCTTTGGGAATGCAAAACTCAGAGGGGACATGCTATTTTTCTCTTTGTCTGCTTCATTTTAGGCAGTGATGAAGGGAAGTTGTGGCATAATTTCATGAAAAGCAACACTAAGAAGCACATTCATCTTTCAGCTGTTTATATATCTGTTTATATTTTCAGCAAATTTTACTTTTCACCACTCGGGGCTACTTAAAGAGTAACCACTCTAACAATGTCACTGAGCTCTGTTGTGAGTCATTTTGTGTCCAGCGCATTGCGACCTCACATTTCATACATGGCATATGTGTAACATTTAAAAGCACTGGTAATGTTAATTACTTTTATTAATTTTTTTTTTAAAGTGGTTTTACCTGGGTTCACTAATTTTAGTTTAAAAAAAGGCTAAAGGAATGTTTTTCAGTTTTGCTGCTGAATTAGCAGGAGAGGTTGTTTAGTGGAAACACATCAGTGAAGAAATGCTGAGGGTGCAGCAATATAAATGCTTTTTGTCAGGTGTTAGTCTAAGTACACAAAACTCACTACTACTCACCCCCCTGCATTTTGTTATCCTTTATGCTGTGTACTCAAAGAGACAGTTGGTTATTTATACAATCAGGATATGCAGTTGTAATTGATTTATTTTACAAATGTACTCCAGCAAACTCAAAAACAAAGTTTTTACTAAAAGAAGATGAAAGCCTAATTTTCCATTTTATTACAATAGGACAGAATAACAATCAAAACATCCATTATTCAAAACAACAGATGACCACTGACAAAACATGATTTTCTTCAACCTGGAAGACCTATTGTAAAGTCATTTCCAAGAAACAATGAAATCAAACCCATGTGCAGGCTGACAAAGTTCTCCCCCCCCCCCTCACGTTTCTCTCTTCTCCTCTCTCTCACTCTCTCCATCTATCACATCAGCAGGTACCACAGGCCACTGACCAAGCCTGTCCTCCTGTCATTAGCCCTGCGTTTTCCCCACACTATCCGTGTGGCTACCCCTGTCTCCTCTCTCCAGCCCGGCACCCCATAATAATATCTCTTTCAACCTTCACATCGTGATAAATAGGTGCATACAGAACAAAAGGGACGGTGGTGGCAGTGGACCCCCCCCTCACGTTTCTCTCTTCTCCTCTCTCTCACTCTCTCCATCTATCACATCAGCAGGTACCACAGGCCACTGACCAAGCCTGTCCTCCTGTCATTAGCCCTGCGTTTTCCCCACACTATCCGTGTGGCTACCCCTGTCTCCTCTCTCCAGCCCGGCACCCCATAATAATATCTCTTTCAACCTTCACATCGTGATAAATAGGTGCATACAGAACAAAAGGGACGGTGGTGGCAGTGGAGGGAGGGAGAACAGTGAGGTGAAGAATTAGGGGTGAAGGAAAAAGACGAGGGTGAATTGTTGATGTGGCTCTTGTGTGTGTGAACATGTTGGTGTGTTTTTCTGTTGTAGCCCACATGTGGCAACATCAGCATATCTTCACTTCCTTACCCAAACAGTTTAAATTGTTTACAATCCATGGTGAATGTTTTGCTGAGGACAGAACAGTTATTTATAACAGACAATTTAGAACTTGTATTATTCACAACTTAGTCATGACTAAGATTAACACGTTTCTTTAAATATGCATGCTCTTTTAAAAATGTAATTTTGGCGCTTTTTACAAAAAAAGTTTTTCTGAAATATTTTCTGATGTCTTTAATGATAGTATCTTATTAATAAAACAAATATCTTAACTTTGTGAATGTTATTTCAACACTTTATGATATTTAATGACTAACAACTAACTGATCAATCAAGAAAGTAATCAAAAGATTAACCGATAATAAAAACATTATTCAGCCCTAAAATCACTTTTGGTTTATCTTATATATATATATTTCTACATGCCCTTACTGTCCCTAATGTGTCATTACACATTCTTCATTAATATTTGCCTTTATGCCCATATATCTATATATGTAAACATACTCTTCATTTGTGAGGAACTGTGATAACACCACCTCCCAGAGATTTGGAAATAAAAAGCTAGAGATGGTAAAATGCTGGTTTATAATATAGTATGTGGATTCAAAGTGCAAGTTCAGCTCAGGTTGCTTAAATCCAAATGCTGATAATAACAAATAAATAAATAAGAAAAGCAAATCCCCCAGAGAGTAGAGGAGGGGAGGGGTCATTATGCAGAATCCCTCGAGACACATTTTGAGTTTGATGTTTAAGTCATAATTAAAAAGTCTCTCTCGTCTCCTCTGTCTCACTCCCTGCTCTCATAACATTTGCGTGATTTATTAGCACAGCCACAAATTACAGCCTTTTTTTTCCCCCTCCTCTGTATGAGATATGTATATTATTACATTTCAACAGTTAAATAGATTTGTGTGTGTGTGTGTACATGGCCTGTGGTCTATTGTAATATTTAGCTTTGGTCATTGCGGTGTTTTCATATCTGCTAAATATAGAATGGAACTGGTTGTCATATTTGTCTGTGTGTGTGTCACCTTTGTAATCTCTTCAGGAACTTTTCTGTCATAAAAACTGACCTTGTCAGGACCAGTAGTTTACATGGAGACCAAAACCTGGTCCTGATGAGGCAGAACCTTGAAACTGCAGAACACTAAATTATGAAAATCCTCAGTATATAAAAGTTACCAGAAGATTCAACAAGCACACAGTCCATTTCATTCGGTGTTATTATGCTGTCCTCCAGGACACAAATGTGGCAAGAATTCTGTGAATATAACATATGCAAAAAATTCTTTCGGCTTCACCCTTCAGGGGTTGCCTCAGTGGATCATCTGCCTGATAGATATTGTTTTTGTTTAACAATAAAAATAAAAACTCTAGACACTAGAAACTCACTTTTGCAAGAACCGATGAACATTCACTTAGTGCACCCTGAGAAATAATAATTCTGGGCCATAATAATAAACTGGGTAGATAAGCAGTGTACCGGCATCTGGAGAGAAGTGCTGGCACTTAAAATAGTAAAAGTAAGAAGTGCCGGTACTGAGTAACGGCCCACTTCAAGCATTGTGTGTGTGTGGCCAGACGTGCTAATTTGGTGTGGTACATAATATTCCTGTGGTGCTCTTCAGTTCCAAAAAAATGTAAGACAACTGAAAAATCCTTGTATAATTAATGGCTATTGAATCATATCAACATGTCATGTCAGAAGAGGAAAGATTGTTTAACTCTCGGTTGTGACACTGATCAGCTTGATCCCCATGTATCTGCCCTTCCTTCCATCTCTCCACCCATCCTTGCTGCCCTCATCTCTCTCCCAACTTGATTTAAGACTTTGACACATCGGTATTTCTGTCAGAGAAGATTACAAATGTGTGTTTGAAAGAGTGAGAGCTACCAATGATGATTCAAATGTAATAGTTCCATCTTTAGCCATACTGTTCAGTCTCAGAGGTGAATGTGTGTGTGTGTCTGTCCCTTCTGTTGTGTGTGTGTGCATGTGCAGAATTGTGTGGTTCCACGTTCCGGCCCAGACAGTAATATCTGCCATGCATATATTATCCATCCTGCCCATTATCCAGAAATGGTGTGCATAAGAATTAAAGAGGGCTTCCTCTCAGTGTTGCTGGTGTTTCTGAGCAGACTGGACTGCAGTGCCTCCTCCCACAGTCAGAGGTTAAGATAGCAATCAGGATGGGAGCGCAGATGGAGGCAGACATTTTAATATTATTTTAATATTCACAGCGGCTGGTTATTGTTAAAGTACAGTTCAGTCCTTGGTGCTCTCTCTCAAAGTCCCAGTAATTGCACCAAAGGCAAGAAAGAGCATAGTGGCGACCGTGAGGCGAGAGTAGAGGAGACAACGATGGTCAAAGTGTTTGCATGGCAGGAAAGAATGATGATGCTGCTGGAACAAACTATTTTTCCTTCCATTAATTGCTTTTATTTATAATGATTACATCCTGGTGATTTGGCCAAAAAGGTTGTCAATAGAAAGATTCTTCTCAATTTACTTTGATTATGATACTAATAATAACTGTAGTTGATGCTGTCCTTTTCTGATCAATTATGTCTTGGAGCAGAAAGCCTCCTATTTCCAAATGAATTTTGCATTTGTGTTTTGACGAAAAAAACAGTGAAGTCACTTTCTTGATCTGTTAGATTTTTTAACAGTTTTTGATGTGACTGGATTTAAGCAGAGTGCAGAGCAGGGATAGAAAAAATAAGATCATATGTTGTATTTTATTTTTAGCATATTGGAAAATCTGACTGCCAACCGCTTTGAAAGAATACAACTTCGATTAAAGTCACGTCCCAGACTCCCTGTATCACAACTACAACTACTAAAGTGGCTGAATGAAACAGGTGTAGCTGTTTAGTAAAGGGAGTTGACACCAAAATAGCCCGGCTGCTCTGCATGCTTCTTGCTGTTATGCATCAATCTATCAGCGGGCCTTATTACTATTCAGATTCCACACACCACACACATTCGAGGCTAAGGTTCGAGGGGCTTAGAGGGACACAGTGGAGACATGAGTGACCTTTTCAATCATTGCTGGATACTTTGAGTTGGCAGTGAATCCATCTCAGCGAACTGGTGTGAAAGGTGATTTCGTGAAGCCTGTCAAATGCTTTTCAGATCTACTACCAGACTATTGTAATGTATGCACATTGGTTTGTTCACCTGTGTACTTCTGCACTCTTGGCCTTTTTTTTTACACTATTGCTGTTTCCTGTGGATATTTATCTCTGCCATTTATTCAGAAAATTCTTCCCAGTGCTTGATGTTTGTGTTGTTCTTCTTTGAAGATGTCAACCACAGTGACACATTTGTCAGTAGATGGTCAAATCATCCGCATGAGCCGATAGGATACAAAATATCGGCGTGATGCTGGTCAAGATCACTGGATCGGATATGGGGAGAGATAAAAATGTAAAATCCAATACAATTTAAAAAAATCCTATATATAGAACGTTTCACTATGAACAGACTGTCAAAAAGGTAAATAATAATCAGCGACAGCATTTTAGCTGAATCCTGTTCTGTTTATTTCTTCTTCATGGGAGAAAAATATTTGTTTCACAGTTGGAGAATTGCTTGACTTGGCTGTAAATGGTGGTAAATCCATCAGCATATAGTTTAAAATGCATTTATCAGACTGATATCATATTGGTAGATACTTGAGTTATATTGGTAACAGTATGGGCCATGAAAAAGTGATACAGTGCCATCTCTGCTTTTTACAGTTAGTCATACTCCCTCCTCTCTTCATGTGATGATTCTCTGCCAGCTGTGACTCTGCTCTGCTGATGCGAGGAGGAGGAGGAGGAGGAGGAGGAGGAGCTCACACTGTCAGAGACTTTAATGTGGCAACACTACAGCTGAGTTCGTTGTGTTTCGTGATGTCATTTTCTTTCCACTCCCTCTTCCCTACATCACCTCATGAACATGTATGGTGGTGGTGGAGGGACAAACAGGCAAACCTCACAAACGGAGTAGAGTTCTTCTTTATAATTGGATAAATTGTAATGGAATAATGTTTTTTGCCAAATTAACTGTCAGACTCCTGAGAAACAGCTCTATGTTGGAAGATAGAGCTGTTCAACACAGATTTCGGCACTTTAACATTAACATAGTATACAAGTGAAATATTTACCTCCTCCTTTTCTTGATTGTAAAATAAAAATCTCTCTCTCACACACACACACACTGGTTTCCATGACTTCTGAGGACATTGCATTGACTCACATTAATTTCCTGGAGACTTACTCTAACCTTAATCATTACTACTGACTTTAACCCTGACTTTAACCTTAACCTAACTTTAAAACATGTCTTCACCTTAAAATGTAGTAGTCCCCATAATACTGTGTAAACAGATTTATGTCCCCACAACATAAGGAACACACACATTCATAGACATAATGCATTCTCTAGGCACTAACCCTAACCTTTAACCTCATCCTAACATATTGTAAATCTAAATCTAACCCTAAAAGCAAGTTTTACCCTGAAGAGGTTCTTTAAAGTTGCATGAGCTGAACAAAAATATCAAGTGTTCCAGCTAAAACAGATTACTTCAAATATATCTTTAATCTGAGGTGGCTCTGTTATAGAACAGCTGTGTAGAACAGTTTAATACTAATTTGTCTAAATTGACGACAGGTCAACATCACAAAATGATAAAAGATACTGTATGATCATAAAAATGCTCAACACTTTGAGCTTCTTTACCACAATTAATCTGCTGCGTGTCATTTTTCTCAACTTTTTAATTTAACTGTTTTATGTAATGTATGACAGTTTTAATGCAGAAAATCAAACAACTTTTCTTTGATAATAAACAGATCAGTCTTATTTTTTTCTGGGTAAAAGCTTGTAAAAAAGATTACAGAGTTTTTTATTGTTAATTTTTCTTTTCCATGTAGATGCATGAGCAGCACATGGAGTTCAATAGCTCAAACACATACTTTTAAAGTCCGGCTCTCAAATACAGTAATAACCTGCACAGAAAGCTGTCAGCAGACAGACGGACAGAAAAGTCTCTTCTACACAAAGACATGGGAGGGAACAGGAGCGGCAGATGACTTAATAAAGGGATGGTACGAGGGCTAAAAAGGAAGAGTGAAATCATTAGGATGCAAATGAGAGTGGGCGATTAGCATGTGTGTGAGAGATTGAAAGAGATACTGTATGAAAGGCAGAGGAATAGATTGAGTCATCTCTGCTTTCACTGGGATTTTCACTCTGAAAGCAACAACTGTCACATGTTCGTTGTCAAAGATCCAGGCGATGGGTGCAATTAAATTTTTTACACTGATGACTATTTTAACCGTTGTCGGAATTAGTTACACATTGTAGTGACTCATCCCACTGTCCAAACCTTTTTATGAAACAAAGACTGGCACGCATCACAGTTCTGTGGCCTATTTTCTTTTCACTGCAATGAAATATATCCAAGTTACTGAGTTTTTTCCTCAGGTAAAAGAACCCTTAATAGGAAGGCATATTTTATACCTTATATAATACAAAATGCAGTATACTTTGTCCTTGTTTCAAACGCAAAGTGTAACCTGTAATCTGATTGCCTTTGCCTTGTACTTTTTTATTAATCTCAAATTATCTTGATCAATGTATTGATTCAGTGAGCAACATTAAATGGAAATGTAGTGAAATCAATATTGTACTTGATGAAATTGGTCCATTCATAAAGTAGTTAGTTATGCGTCATATCAGACCAGAATCTTCTTTTGGCAGATTTTGTGATAAATACTTATTGTGTGTAATATAAAAATAAAGCAGGCAAACATAAATAGTTGGATCTACTGCCATACAAGTCGCTTTTCCAGCTATACCTTACTGTAAGTATGTGTGTATGTGTGTGCGTCTGACCTGCTGTGTTTTTGTATCACATACATTTTACCACTATCATCTTTAACACTCTTTTTAAAAAAAATGTTTTCTGTCGCTCTTTATTGCTGTTTCACCTGCGTTTCCTCCACACCCTCTGTCTTCTCTAACAATCCAAATGAGGTGAAAGGGTACGTATCACTCCTTTAGCTGCTGTCTTGGCCTTTGAGGCTCTTCATAAAACAGAAATATGTAGTGGCTCGGGCTAAAGCCACCGCCAAATAAAATCCAGCCAAGTGTCATCCGGGGAAGCCTTCCATTCACATCATAAAGATGGCTCCTTATTTGTTTTTTCTTTCCGTAGCCATTTTGCTCATCTTAGGCACTGGGATATCACTCCTGTCGATAAATCCCCCTCTCATCTCTCTTTTTTTCTTCTTAACTCTCTCTGCTTGTCCCTGTGAGTGTTTCATGGTGCATCATTTGAGATTTATTTCCAAATATACTGTTGCGAAATGTACTGTGTGTCTTCTTGTTTTGAAGAGGGATTTACTCCCCGTTAAGAAGAGTTATGTACACTGAGGCGTTTTACACCCTGACTCTTGGTAACAGGGCGTTTTGACATATTTCACCTGAGCCTTCGCCTAATCCACATATCAATCCACACACTGCTGTAGAAGTGCACATTTACAGCAGGAGAGCATTGTTGGCAGCATTTTTCTACCTCAGGTGTTCGAATGTGGTTTTGCTTATAAATAGTTTAACTAAGGAAGGATTTTGAAAGAAAATTTTGAATTTGAATGACTAGATTTTAATATTTGTGCTGGTGTTGTATTTTATAAGCATCATATTTCAGCACTTTTTATACATATATTCAAGTTAGTTGAATAGTGGGTAGAAATGGTGCCTTGCAAAAGATTCTGAGAAAGGTTCTCAACTGGGGTTGGTAGGATGATTTTTGCTGTTTGGTGTTCTTCTTCATGATTTAAATTATGTGATCTGAGACGAAACTAGACTTTTGCACCTCTGCATTCTTGGGGAAACCAAAAAGAATAACTGCATGAAAATATACAGGGGTTGGACAATGAAACTGAAACGTCTGGTTTGGCATTGGCACGAGTGACCAAAGGTTTGGCTATAGCAGCCCGGCCATGTACAGTATATTGACGCTGTGGAGCTCCCGATGGACAGTTTTGGTGGAAACAGGAGAGTTGAGGTGCACATTTAATTCTGCAGTGAGTTGGGCAGCTGTGGTTTTATGTTTTTTGGATACAATCCGGGTTAGCACCCGGACATCCCTTTCAGACAGCTTCCTCTTGCGTCCACAGTTACTCCTGTTGGATGTGGTTCGTCCTTCTAGGTGGTATGCTGACATTACAAGATACTGTGGTTCTTGATACATCACAAAGACTTGTTGTCTTGGTCACAGGTGTGCCAGCAAGACGTGCACCAACAATTTGTCCTCTTTCGCACTCTGATATGTCACCCATAATGTTGTGTGCATTGCAATATTTTAAGCAAAACTGTGCTATTACTCGGCTAATTGAACCTTCACACTCCGCTCTTACTGGTGCAATGTTCAATCAATGAAGATTGGCCACCAGGCTGGTCAAATTTAGCCATGAAACCTCCAACACTAAATTGGCCAGTGTTTCAGTTTTATTGTCCAACCCCTGTGTGTGTGTTAAGTGGCATAGTGCATTTATAAATGTTCTTAATTGTTTGTTGATGTTAAATGAAGGAGTTGTGGTAGATGTTTTAAGCGCCAGCCTCATGGTAGGAGTTCAGAAGACTCATGCAGGAGATGAGTGGAATTCGTCTGTGAGGAGAGTGACTTTTCTTTCAACTGCTTGGGAGTAGAGTTGATACTTGAGTTGGCATTTCCGTTATTTTACTCGCTTAGTTAAAGTAGAGATTTTTTTTAGCATCCTTTCCTACAACAGCTTTAATTGCAGATGCAGCTTGTTTGATCTTTACTCTATAGTTCTGCTTGTAAAGACAAGAAATTGGAGGTTTTGATAGATATATCACATCAGCTATACTGTTTGGTTAAATGTACATGCAGTGACTCGAACATACACTTTAACTGTCCGTGACCTATGGTATTTGCTGAAGAGCAGAATCACCACATTGACAGCATCTGGGGCTGTTCTCTCAAGGCCTGAGGCCACAAACTCACACAAATATGCAGCTATAGGCACATTTTTCCTTTCATCTGTGACACACTGTCTTATACTTTTCAAATAATGGTTTATCATGAAACAAATGTCTGCAGCTGAAAAAAATAAAAAAATAAAAAAACACACAAACGATACGTCCCTGTACAACCAACTATGAAACAAGGCTGTTGAAGCTTGTCTTTTAGTCCTTTCCTCTAGTGTTAACCTTCCTTGTCAGTCATTCAGTCTCAGCTTAAATCCCTCACAGCATCTTCATGTGCTGTTTCCTGTCTGCACTTGTTAACTTCCGTAAACAAGTGCAGACCTGATGATGCCAATGTGCAAATTCCTCTTATCTCAACCTGAAAACAAGGGTTTAATTTGAGATGAAATGATTTTCTCAGCTTGAGCATTTTGACTGTGTTCCACTCTTCTTCTTCTTTTTTTCCCATCTCTCCGTCCCTCTCTTTCTCCGGCTCTCTCCCCTCAGGCTGTGTATCAGGGCTCTATGTTAATGACAGTTGACAGATAGTTGAAGGGCACGGGCTGCTCCCTGTCAGCCCTGTTTTGGACTCATAATTATTTCACCAGTGTCATGTCACTGTCACCCTTGCCTGCTTAACACTGTCACACACATATATATACACGCGCACACACACTTCCCTCCCACCCAGCCACCCTGCCTGCTGAGCCTTGAGGACACAGAAAGTGAGTGTGTATGTGAGCACGTGTGTCTGTCTGGCTGTCACTCGACCTCAGCGTTGGCCATTTCCCTGCCAAGACAAGCATCGCTGCCACACGGCAATCCTCGCAGTGCATGCACATCTCTGTGGCAATAAACCAGAACCACAGCCTCGTGGCACTTTGTTGGTTCAAAGAAGAAAGGTGATTTCCTAACTGGATAACAGAATAATGCCTCGAAAAATGTTATGTTATGTTCTACAATTGGCAACAGATGTGCTGAGGTCTGCATTACAGGGAATTGGGGAGGCATTTTAGAATCCTGGCAGTTTCATCTAAGAATCATTCTAAGAAAGGAGTTGACCTTGAAACAGCAAAACAACAGAAGCAGTGGGATGTATGAAAGTATAATATCCTTCCACCCATTATCTATACCACTTATCCTCTGAGGGTCGTCGGGGGAACTGGAGCCAATTCTCTCTGACAAATGTGCTTTGATAGGTCAACAGCCTATTACAAGACCAACAAACAGAAACAAACACTCACCTTGCAATCAGTTTAGGGACTCCACTAAGACTATATTCATGCTAAGTTTTCGTTTTAAAATATATTAACTTCACTCTGGATGTGGCTGCTGTCCACACTACGCCAATGTTTTTCAAAGGCTCTTGGCAAAATGTTCAACCGTAGTATGTAGCAAGCTGTCAAAGAAAGACTAACAGGTACATTTTGTCGCTTAAACATTTCAGCCCTTTCCCTATCCCTAATCCTTATCAGTTAACCCAAAATAACAGACCTACTTATTCCAATATTTTTTATATTGTCATTTTTTTCAACTGAGAAATTGATTGACAGTCAGTTTGAAAAGGTCCAAGTTTGGGGAAATGTCTTTGAAGCTAATGTTTAGTAAAAGTTTTTTACATGCCACTAAGAAAATCTTTAGATGGTAGATTTTTGCTTTACAAAGGTCTGGCACTTTCACAGTTGTGGTCCATTGACTCCAATGCAAAAATGTATGGTTTTCTACATTTTCAAGCTAACTTTGTGGACTATTAGGTTGTTATGGTTGGCTGCAAAATTACCTGGGATTTCACTCATACTAAGTTAAATCCTACAAATATCAATATAGCACAGATCAGCCTGAAGAATTTTGTGGTGCGAACCAGAGTAATGTCATCACTGGACACTGTAGGCTGCTGATTTTACTCCAGCTAACTAACCTGCTACTAAACTAACTTGCTACTAAATGCAAAATTATATGTGCCATTTATCTTTGCCTAGACTTTCACAGCTTTACATGGACACTGTTGCTTAACTGTGACTGTCTATTTCAATCACCAGATGGAGCGGGGGTTTACTTTTACTCTTTCATCTGTAGGGTTTAGCTTCTATCTTTATTCATTACTTTTTTAATTATGTGTGATTTTGTTGCAGAGTCAGTTTGACGTCCTTAATTTCTACTGCATAGTGCAGGCCGTCTGTCTGCTTCTGTTTGAGATCGCTTTTCATTTTTCCAAAAATTAGATGAGATTAGCATTTTTTAATCCATATGAAAATAAGGCAAGAAATCCTTGTTCTTACTTTTTACCATTCTTGTTTCTTGTTACTGTTACTTTCTGAAACTAGGCAAACACAGCAGAAGAGGCCCCGTTTTAAACAGGGATTCAGACTGAGAAGCTTTTTCTGTGGCACACCACTGTTGTGCACACAGTAGTAAAGTTAATACTAATGTTTCATACTGCCTCACAATAAGAAAATAAAGCCCCCTTTATAATAGTGACAATAACCCTAATAAGAGCTTGGAGAAAATCAACTGCGAAAAGAAAAGAAAAACACCAAAATGTGGTTACAGGGTGTGTTTGATGGAATGGTGAGAACAAAGACAATAAGACCCAATGTCTTGGTGACTGTCACTAAAACGTGTGAGGAGAAGAAGAAGAAGAAAGGAAGGAAAATTGAAAAGCAGAACAGCAAAGGAACAGCAGCAAGGTAGATAAATAGATAGGTAGGGAGAGGACAAGAGAGAGAAGGAAGCAATCAATGATTTAAACAATAATGCAGCCTTCCGTATTCACTGTCACACTCGCTCTCAGCTGCCGTCAGGATTGTCTCTCAGACACAAGTCGAGACTGTCCATCTGGTTTATGCTCTCTTGAAGCTGTCTGACTCACCTTCCTCTTTAACTCTCCCCACTCTCCTCCTCCTCCTCTTGTTTCTCTGTCTCAGACTTTGTTACTTACACCATTATGTCACCATCACATCACTCCTGCTTAGTCTACTGTGTCCTGTCTTCTTCCTTCTATCTTCCCCCCATTTGTTTCTTTAGTTGAATGACATCTCAAAGTGTATATAACCATTTGTTTTTGAGTGTGGCAGAAATGAGGTATTTCATGGATGTGTTTGGTGTGATTTTGTTTTTCATTTTTCAAAATAAAATTACACTATTTATTCCTACTTAAATGTTCACATTTGAAATCTTTGAAACCACTATTTTGTGAGAAGTATTCGCTTATTCGTCTGTGCATTCCCACTACCATTTTTTGTACACAGTATGTTAAAAAAAGGAATTTAAAGAAGCCCACACTGTCACATACATTCCTAGTGGAAAATACCCAGCATAAAAATGCAGTAGAGACACCAGCAATTCAGTCCTTTGCTCCTCACCTCCCTCACTCTTTGCCTCTCTCCTACTTCCAGCCTTCTGTTTAAATTACGGTGGGCTGACAAACAAATTAAATCTGTCACATCCTGTTTGCATGAAACTGACAGGAAGTCAATATTGCCAGCCATGTTGGTTAGCCAAAGTTCTAATCACACTTCAGCGCCATGGCAACAGAGATGAGGGTGAGGGACGGGAAGTGGCAACACAGACTCTCTGTTTGTCTTTTCTCTGTTGCCAGTTTTTGGTTATTTTAATTAAAAATCACTACTGTAGTAGTTAAAACTCACCCATTAGCCAGATATCGTCAAAATTAACATTGCACTGCATCTCTTTGAACAGATGATGGATTTAAATGTTAAATATGGTGGTATTTATGTTATTGTCACTGGATTGAATGCACCTGATGGCCTTAGCAACAAGACAGATACACAGTACTGTAGAAACAACATCAGAAGAGAGCATTTTGGTTTGAAAAAATGCATTTCTTGCCAAAATGAAAAGTGATTCCCGTATGTTTTCGAGCCATGTTTTTTACAGTTTCGTAACAATTACTTTGTATAATATATATACATATTCCATGTGAAAAATGTGGTTCTAGATCACATTTGTGAGAAAACAAGTCACCATGACTCAGCCATTCTTTGTGATCTGTCTGTTTCGAGGCATGCATGGAAAACAGTTTTAGGCTCTGATACACATGACATACGTGTGCAAAGTGGTATAAAATTCACAATCATATCGCAAGTCATTTAGTCAAGCCTGTGCCCAGACATACACACAGAGAAGACCAAAGGTCAGCATAGTCTTCGTGTCTTTAGCCTGTGTTTGTCAAATCAATGTAGACCTTCCTCCTCTCTCTCCCCCACACACACTCTTGATTCTGTGCCACACACACACACACACACACACACACACTCAGGAAGACATACACTCGCTACTGTGTTCTACTCCCTGTGGAGACGTATAGCTAATTTCAGTGACATCAGTCAGTCATATGCTGGAGGCTGTGTGTGTTTAGGTGTGTCCTTATGTGCAAGTGTTTGTTTCTATGCGAAGGTTAACGGTCAGAGGTGAAGGCACCTGCAGGGTAGAGTTTAACCCTGTCACCTTCTAAATACACAAGTTTCACACCAAGATCTTTAATGCAGTATATTTATGGCCCTAACGAGGAGAGACAACTGGGATGATGTACAGTTTATATATATATATATGTAAAGGGGATGAATACATTTTCACTGACTGAATCTTCCTCATAAAACAGTGAAATTTTTATTAAAATGTATAAACTCATGAAAGAAAAAAAGCTTGCAATTTCCTTTTTGTAAAGATTTTTTGATCTAGACTGTTGCAGATCCTTAAATGTCAGTATTTGGTCGTGTTGTTGCGTGAAGCATTTTCATCACAAACAGTCTCTATCTTTTCTCTACAAATCCCCACATCCATGTCCAATTTGTCCATCTCCCCTACACTCCTTCCTCTTTTCTTCTGGCCCTCAGGTTAAGCCATGTTTACTCATTTGACCCCACTGGTCTGCTGTTTAAAAATGCATGAACAATAAATAAGGATGCACCCACCCACTCCCCCCGTTTTTTGCTCCGTCCTCTCTTTCTCGCTCTCCTTTCATCCATCTCTCCGTCCATCTGCTCATGTTTGTGCAAAGCTCATTCAGCCTTTCAAAGGAAATGGAAATCCTCCATAGTGACCCTACAGTCTCTGAGGTGACTAACTGATATCCTCTTGGTCAACATTTACAATTCTTTGGCTACAAGGTACGAATGTATCAGGAACTCCATATCCCATAGGGCATTGGGGCTGATGTTTTTTAAAGGGTCTTGCTAACCCTCAGGACCTTAAAGATGAGGCTCTTCAAGAATCTTGACACTCCATATAGCATCAGACACCCTCCCCTCCCCCCAATGTGAAACACTTACCGGGACTATGTATCCCAGGAGGTCACGGTGCAGCATTTTTCTAGATTATAATAAAGAACCCATTTCTAGAAAAGTTGGAACACTTTCTGCAAATGAGAAGAGAAGAGAAAAGAAAAATTGTAATTTATTGATTCACTTGAACATTTTTTAAGAAGACAAAGGGATAAAGAAAGAAAGTGTTTTTTCTGACAAACTTCACCCTTTCTTTTACTTACACTTCGTAATCATCTGGAAATTGAAGATGCTGAAATAGCCATGGAGATGGCTGCTGACTGGTAAGAAGTACCTTAAAGGACTTCGATGCAGCAAAACAACAAAGACAAGAAAGGAAAAAGACTTTTTCTTTTTTACATCACTGTTCCGTCCTATCATTGTTATAGTATTCAAGATTGTTCTTCCTGAGGCTATTTTTTAAACATCTTTCAACAACTTAGGCACATTTTACTCTGTTTTGTCTTGGTTACTGGATATAGGGGACTCTGGATTTTTGGACGAGACCAACTCCAGATACATTTGTGTGAATCCAAGTATGGTGGTTGGATGGAAATGTCTGCCTTCTTAAGCAACCAGTAAGGTAGGTCATATTTAATTGCAGCTGGTCCCCTCTCCACCCTCTTTCACATAAGTCAAGTGCACGTGTAGCTGTTTGCTACCTGTTAATGTAGCTCCAACATTAACATTAGACACGTAGCACAGCTCTCTCAGAGAGCGCTAGAGGTGTCACAGCAGAGGCCGGAGAAGGATCAGTTAATTGGGTTGGGTGACTGAAAAACACACTTTGCGACCGGTGTTTCTTCTGAGCCCGCAGTCTATTCTCATACAAAGTTTGACATCTTGTTGATACATACAGCCACAAACTGAGCAGGAAAAACATTTTTCTCTTATTTTCCTTTCCTGAACTTCAGGGTTATTCTGTAATTTATTAAATCCTGGAGAATTGTAAATAAATGTATTATACTGTAAACTGTTGGCAATTTATTGAGAATTGTTGTTAATATCTCTATGTGTATATTGGCCTCGTCTCACCCTGCTTTGGTCTTGGTCTTGAGTTTCGGCTCCTCTTGGTAAACTTGGTCTCAGTGAGGGCTTGGTCTCGGTTAATGTGGTCTTGACTACAGTCTTCCTTTGTGCTTATAATCCTTTACAAAACAAAAATTTCAAGGCATCTGTAAATTACAAACAAATGATCTCAAATGTGCTTTGAGTTTGTTTCAATGTCACATTCAGAGATACATCTGCATCATTAAACAGATGTCTGGGTGTGATACTCTAGTACAATAAAAGATGAATAGAAAAAAACAGACTAGCAAGGACAAACGTTTTAAATCAGGAGGAAAGCCATCAATCTTTCCCCAGATCAATTTCCTTAAGGCCAGGAGATCAAGAATAAAGCTAGCATGGGGTTAATCTGTGGAAATTATTTTGTTATTAATAATAATTTCTTAAATATTTAACAGCCAGCAAAGACGAACAGTAACACTAATCAAAGCTGATAGAAGAGTCTGCCTTCGTGCCTCAAAAAATTTCCACCCCTTGGTTCCTTTAAGTGGTGAATGGATTTAGTGCCTATGAATTTAATCCAAGTAGAAAGGATGGAATAAATGAATCCCAATGTATTTCAATTAAACACAGTGTAATCTTTGCTTGTCATAGTTCAACATTTTAATCTCCTCGAAATTACTTTAACAGAAGTTTTACGAACAAACAGTTACGTTGAGTGTGATTATTCATTGGTAAATGAGAATGTTTCCATTGTGAAGCAAATGTAAACTGCTGTGTTGCTCATAAATAGTCAAGATATTATGTTTTTAATAGATTTAGTGGTCTTACTGTGTGTGTGCATGTGGCAAAATGAAGTAGCAAAAACCTGCCTGCATTGTAAGGCCACTACGGCAAGCAATTATGTCTAATTTGTCCTTTTTAAAAGAAATGGGAAGGCCATTTGTTCCATAACACATACACACACAAATGAGAGAATATTCATGTCTTTTCCTCCCCCTCTGCAAACACTTAGGAGCTAATTATTGTTATTAGCATCATGGTTGAAATCCCTCCACAAGGACATGTCAGCACACTTCCACATCTGTGCACTTCTGTTCTTCCATCAAAGAAACTGGAGAGGAGGGATGAAGTAACACGTCCTGGGATCACCTTGAAAGGGTCTAATCAAAATCAAAACTTTCATGTCATTTCTTTTCTACACACAATGACACTGTTTCCCTACAGCAGTAATTGCCTCTATCCAAAACATTGGCCTAATATATACATGAATATTGATTTAGCCATAAGCAGCGCCATCTCCATTATAGGTAATGTGGCTCTGATTTCACTATTATTTTAATCACAAGGTCATTATGGACAAACATATTTATGACAATGACTATATAATAACTATAAAACATGGATTACACTAAGGCTTGATTCCTATTCAAGATTAATGTTAAAAACATGGGTAAAGATCAATACACTGTGGATTAACTTACATTTAATGCATGTCAATGGAGCAGCAAGATAATATAAAGCATTTTGTGCAACAATAGACGTGTCTATATACAGTATACAATATTATATCTAATATAACATGTTCTGGTTTTTGAAAGTCCATCTCTTCATCCACCCATCCATTCATCCATGTTTGGGTCAAGGTGGAAGCCCAGATATCGTTTTCTACCAGCCATTATGGCAGTTCTGTTTTGGTGGACCATGGCATTCGGTCCAAACCAGGTTACCCAGCTAGATTCAGGGGTTGTTCCAGTGCTCCATAAACATGAACCTCAACACTTGTCTCTCCAATAAAGACAAATGGAATTTATTACCTTGGTTTAAGATTTTCAAGAGGTTATATTCAATGGATTTGTGCATATGTAGAGCTTAGATTACACCATAGGTGATGCAAGCAATTGTCTGTGCAATATAGTATATAGGTACCGATATATAATATATAGGTACCGGAATAACTGGATTAGGTCAAAAAATGTTGTGTTGGTAGGAAGAGCATAATCATAATGACCAAATGTACATGGAAATTTTTTTATCTTTTATTATTTTATGCTGCTTTCCGATTTTAATATATATGTGGGTGTGATAGGTGGACTGTATTGTACTGTAAGACACTGAAGTGTGGACTCTGATAATGTCTGTGAATCTCTGCTTTCATTCCCATGCATGGATCCTTTGGTGGAATACATTGCAACTGAAGGGACTTATTTGAGTTAGATTTTTTTTATGGTGAGTAGATTCCTCCATGTATGACCTACGTTTGTGTGGAGGACCGTGTCCAACATGCGCTTGGTTTCTGCTGCTGCTGCATTGGAAATATCTTGTCATTTCTATTTAAAATGTCCATTGCAAAAGATCATGATGCGGCACAATAACAAAAATAATAAGCAAAGCATGTTTAAAATCTGTTAAAATGGTACATTTTATCTACAAATTTGAAGAGGGTCCTGTTAACAGTGAACTCACATTGTTCACATTTGTCTTTTGTTATTCTTAAAGACAATGGTCAGGCTTTAGGCAATTGATTTTTCAGTGTCTGCCACAAAGACACTCATTGCCAAATAAACACACATGCAGCTGCACTGATGCACACAAAATTAACTGTCTTGCTCTTGTGTCTAATGCATCTGTCATATCTGGAATAAGCCCCTTTGATCTCTCACTGCCTCTCTGTCTGACAGCTGGCTTGCTGCTCACGGGTCCTAAATGAATTGATATTTCTTCTGGCCACTTGAATTTGTCACTCGACTTCTCTGTGTAATCTTTACTCCTTAGTGTGTTGTCTGCCTGTGTGCTTAGAAACACGGCCCTGTGTTTTTTGGATGAAAACACATGGCTAATAGAGTCAGTGACTGTCAGACCGTCAAGTCAGGCAAAATGCCTCCCGACGGCCTCCATGATGAACCTGTCAAAGGTGATCTCATTTTTCCTTCAGACACAACAATGAAACGTAATCGCCAATAGAAGCATGAGAAACAAAATGGAAGAGAAATCGACATTTACAAGCTGTACACAGTGTGCCTGTCTGTATGTGTTATTAACTCTTCCAAGAAGGTGTTTTTGCTTGCATTTATCAGTCTCTGTGCCTGTAAGCATCATAACTGAAAATATAAAAGATGGTTATTAATGAAATGTTTTGGGATGTAGATCATTATTAGACTTTGTTGGTGAAAACTTTTTTTTTTAAATCATGATTGCTTGGCCAAGTTGGATATTTCAGGGGAAAAAAGTTTAGCTGGAATAGTAGAAGAGGACACTTTATCGTGTGACAGCCTGTGTACAGTAGCCCCTCGCAGTCATCATTTATTTTAGTCATGTTCATATAAATTAGGACCATTTACATCCAAAACCCAAAGGCTGGCTGTGTGCTATAGCTGTACCAACTCTCCAGTCATATGTGTGCCAGTGTCACATAATTGTTGAGGTTGAATCCCCAAATGGCGCATGCAGTTTGTGTTTACCAGGTAAATTCATTTACAGAATAAAGGCTCCAGTTAGAGAATTTGAGAATTGTTTGTATTATTGACAGCCTTCCCTGTGTTGCAGAAATTGAGTTAACTAAAAAACTGAAGGCAAACAAGATGAAGACTGATAGAAATGATAGTGTGACAGTAACAGAACCTGCCTAATCAAGAATACGATTGGTAGTTTCATTCAGGTTCTCACTGGAAATTTTTTTTTTTAACCTTTATTTTTATGTGGGCCACATGGTAATACGGTGGCTTGCACTGAGAGTAAATGGTGGTTTCTCTCTGTATGGTTGACCTGCAATGGACTGGTGACCTGTCCAGGGTGTACTTTGCCCTTTGCCCTATGTCAGCTGGGATTGGCACTAGCCCTTGTGACCATCATGTGGACAAGAAAGCAATAAAAAAATGGATGGATGGATGATTTTCATATGAAGTATCTACTCTCTCAGTCTCCATATAATTTCTTTCACTTTGTAAAAACATAAAATGAAGCTATACCAACCCGGTTTGCTTCTTGTTAACCATTTTAAAGAATTACTATCAGCTTTCAGGTCTCTATTAGAAACTAAATGAGTGAATAACCTCACGTTTTCTCCAAATGTTTTTTCCCCGCTTCTCTCACCATGGCTTTGCTTCAGTCTTTATATATCCATCTATTTTTTGTGTCTGGGTCCAATCACTCCATATTTCTATCAAAAGCACTGTTGAGGAATATGGCACAATAATATTCAGCATAAAATCAATGACTTGGTTAATTTAAACAGGGAGGAAGTAGGGAGGCGGGGTAATTGCAGAAAAAGGGCCACAAATCAGCCGTCCTTGTTATCCCATTTGATGGACCATTAAACATCTGCAGGAATAAACATTATTTTTAGCTTAACTACCAGCTTCTGCCAGCCATAGAGGAGATGGGCAGAATTTTTTCAACAAAAACTAAGTGTTTTTTAGAGTCAGAGGTGTTTGCTTGTTCAATAATTTCTATTTAATCATTTTCCAACGTTAATTGACAGCTGACATAGGGTTGGACACATTTTATAGGGAAACATAATTCCACACTGTCAGTGCATTTCATATGGAGAAATATATTTGGAAAGAAACGTTGGTCCATGGAAACCATTGCAAGAAGCATGTAATCAGCCAAAGTCTTGAGGAAACACCCCAGCCTCTTTCTTCTAAAATACAGAATCAGTACTTTTACCCCATTGTAACCCAAGGTTACAGCTGAAGCATGGCTTCTGCAGCTTTCTCTTTTGTGCATATAAGATGGGATAAAAGATAAGATGATACTGCAACTTCATGATTGCTTGGAATTGAAAGTTTTCTTGGTTTAGGTACCTCTACTTGCATTTTCTGATTCTGCAAAACAAACATGTCAGAGACACTAGAACATTTCCTTTTATCAAGACAAAATGTCTAAAACCCATTTAAAATTTCATAAACGTGATGGCATTCTGTTTTACACAAATCTTTCCAGATTTAGTGTAGTGATGTAATAATGGAAAAACGGTTCCATTTCTAATCAGTGCCCCAGACAATGGCAGCAGGTACAGTTTCAGTGCAGTAATATGGTGATTACGTGGACTATGAAATAGGATGGTTTTAACTGGGTAGATGATGATAGAAGGAGGCCACTTCACCATCTCCACCTGACTGACTGAGGAAATTATTCATTCTCTTTCTGTCACTGTAGTTAACCCCCTTCATATCTATCTCTGTTTCGGAGAACAAAGCAGATGTATGTGTTAGATACTCATGTAACAGCCCCTAGCTCCTCTCTTCTTTTTTTACAGATAAGACATTTTTTATACGTTGTCCTTGATAAATGTTCCCACAGGGAGTTGTCAAGAAATTAGTTTTATCTGGTCTTTAATTACAGTGCATGTGCTCTGATGCATCTCTCGCGTCCCCCAACCAAACCCGAACGTCACCCTCCCCGGCCCACCCCGACGCTGTCATTTTCAAAGCTATTTTAAGACAATGTGTGATTATCTGTGACATTGCTTGACATGTGCCTCAAGGCTCCCTCTCTTTTCACTATCTCTGCTCTCTGCCTGTGTCCCCCTCTCTCTTTCTTTCTGTCTCTCTCTAATCAAAAAGCCAAACCAAGCAGACAGCTCAGAGCAAATAACAAGTCACTCCCCGTGGATGTTTGAAGATGACGGAGGGATCGGAGAAGCAGGGGAGGAAGTGCACTCTGATTGTTCCCAGTCTTGAAGCCACTGCAATGTTTCAACCAGTGTTTTTGCATCAGTATTTTTTCCCCAGATTTCCTGATACTCTCAACTTCTTATTTGTTATGTTACTTGGACATAGATGTTTAATTTGTAGTGTAAAAGGAGCATTCAGCAGGTTCTAACTGTGTTTCTAATGGATGAAAAATGTATGGTCCTTATGTTAAGGCAAAATGGTACAGTCAACCAAGATGATTTGAACTTGTCATCTGCTCTGCTCTAAGTGTATGCAGCATTTGACTATTGGTCCCTGCCAAAGTTCGGTGTTTTTAATCCATCCTAATGGCACTAGTATGGATAGTCGTAGTCATTATGTGTGTTATTGATCAACTCTCTCCTTCCTTTCAAAATGTCATTTATAACTGCTATAAAACAGGTTTGAGCCATTTCTCACTCACCTTCTCTTTAGCAAGGGTAAGGAGACTAGAAGCAAATGAAGCTCCTGCTTGGTAAAACTTGGTCAGAGATGACTGAATGATGACTGAAATTTGAAACAAACCGTGGTGTCACACAGAACGTCTCTGTCATCCTGTCACAGAGGTTTAGTGGCACTGTGAATAAGTACCTGCAGCAGGAATCTCCTTCAGCATGACCTGTACTGTACTGTATGTATGAGATCTTTCCTCACTGCACCACCTTATCATAGGCTGTATGTATATACTGTGCACAGTCCCCTAATCTTTCCTTTGGATATATCAGACTGGCAACAACACCAGACACGGTACCAGTGGTTTGGGCAGTGATGCTACATTTAACTTGATGAGGAAAATCTTTTTAATATTTCATCCTAAAAGCCAAAACCTGGAGCAGTTATCGGCTGATGATTTAGATTCATCAGCTATAACCATGTTTTTAAATGTCACGGTCACACGATGATCAAATATGTCTGTGTTTTTCAGCCATGTCAAAATCTTACCCTTAAATTTGCCCTATATTTCTTGATGCACACCATAGTATAGTGACTGCAGTTGTTTTTAAGTTTATAGCTGCCACTCCTCCATGTGACGACTGGGAGCAAATCAACATTTATATTAAAGCAGCCTTTCATGGCAAGCAGTGAAACATGGCTAAGATTATACCCATCCACCTTCTCTGAGAACATTACCCATGTATCATAGCCAGAACAAATACCACATAATTACATAATTAATCAGATCATGTATGTTTCCCTTCCCTTCCCTTCATTTTCTTGTTCTTTTGTACAAGAGTCAAACGCATGTAATCACTTGTTCTGTAATGTAATCTGATCAGGGCCATGTAATTCTTCATTTTCCAACAGCTCCCTGGAGCAATGGATGTGAGGGTGAGATGGATGTGGCTGCCTCTGTGTGCCTCCTCTCTCTGTCTCTTTGCTTTCCTTTCACTAAATGTGGCTCCCTCACTGTGGTTAACCACTTGGCTGTGTAGCTGCTGGCATCTGGTTCTCCTGCCACAAGACAGTATCTCTCCTCCTCACTTGTCTCTCCATCTATCTAACCATCTATCCATCTATGCAAGCCCCACTTCCCCTTCCTCCACCTAGTACTCTCTTCTATCTATTCCTCGTCTTCATTCCCCCTCCTCTTCTTGCACTTTTGTGTCCTCTTCTCTTTTCCCTTTCCTCCTCCTCCTCCTCCTCCGCTTCCTCCAGTGGCGACACCAACCATCAGGTCCCATCTATCTGTGTGTACGTCAGCAATTAGAGCGTCGTGGCAGCCAAATGCCAGCCATGTCCCCGAGCTACACATACATACACACTCAAAGGCTGTGCCCTGACAAAACAGCAAGAGAACAAATCACACCATAATTTATAATCTCACTGCGCTAAAATCTCATTATATTACAGACATATGGATTTGGCGGCATGCAGGGCTGGGGAGCTGCTGCTATAAATTCCACCAATCGTAAATTATTAAAGGAAAGATAGAAATGACCGTCGCCTGTCCAGATTAGCTGTAAATCACACTCAAACATGGTTTGTTTAAGGAATTAAGCCCTGCCTGGTGTGAAGGACCTCATGGTGTATTGCTCAGGTCAATGTGTGGTAGGGAGGTTTCAAGTATGAGCTGCCTTAAAATATCAAAAGATTATGGGTTCACACCATAAAGTAGAAAAGGGTCTGTGGTTTGGAAACCACATCTTAATCTGTAAATACACCAGCAAGTTCAAACAAAAATCAAAGTGACTTCACTGAAGTGCTTTTTCTACCCTTTTTTTGTTTTTCTTAGAGATTGCCCAGAATCCAAGCCAACAAGCTACATAAACAAAACAGAAAGCCACAGCTTGTCACTCACTTAATCCTTCCCTCTTATTTTAGATTTTTTTTAAAAAGTGGAATTTGATTTAAGGATGAACGTGGCCGAGCAGAGGTGAAAGCAGACTCTGAGAGGGCAGACGTGGCCCCTCTGCTGTCAGCTTGGCTTTTCATTATCACTCTGTCATTTCTGAGGAGATGTCAGGAGGTTCATAACACCAGGACATGACTCGTTCAAATGGCTGCCAAGAAATCTGCTGAAAGTAGAACGAGACCTGATGTTAACTCGTGTCTCCCCTGAAACACTGTATGGAACGATTGTCATGTTATGGCAGCGCTGGCTGTGCAGAGTGGAAATATTTTTTTTTTTGTCTGTATCGTCCTTTTGGGAACAGTTAAGCACTAAGAATGTTAATGTATTGATTGATTGATTGAACCTCTCAATAATGGAAAAAGGCAACACTACATAAATAAAATGTGTACTTAAACACTTGTTATTTGAAAGGTGCAGGGCATTGGTACATGTATATATCAACAGATATAGTACAAGGGAATAAAGGCTCTACTTTAAAGGGTTGGTTCACTCAAGTAACTGACATGGTTTGTCATGTTTCAGGCTTTAGGAGTTAAAGCAGGTCTGTATTAAAGCTGTGCAGTTATCTGTGCGTGTGTGATGTGCAGTCAGGTTTCCATCCAGCTGTTTTTTTTTAAACATATTTCTGATAATTTGATTGATGGATGAAATTATGTCTGTTTAAATCATGTGCATTATCTCGGTAGGTGACCACATCCTGCTTAATTTCATAGCAAATTAGAAGATAAAACTGGATACAACCACTGGGTACATTTCCAGTAGATTGTTTGTGTGAGTTTGCAGAGCAACTTTTTGGAGTTTTCAAACATTTATGTGTCATAATTGGACATTTCCCTAAGCCAAATGCTTCAAGGCCATATGGCCTTGTTTATGAAAGAACTGTTTCCATTGGCTTTAATATTTTGTTTTATCGGTTAATCCACCTCTGCCAAACATATACATTTTTAAAGTAATTTTTTTTTTTTGGAATGAATGTGTTCCGTCGAGAATTTATTTGCATTGGTGTGGCTGGAAAACCACCGGTTTCCCTTGTTTTACCAAAGTTACTGGTTGCCACCTAAGTCTATAGTAATTGTTTATTCTTACTTACTTTTCAGGCAGCCTGTTTTAACACTGGACATAGATGAAAAGTAGCCTTTCAGCAAACTCTTATTTTGCTCACCACTACTCTTAAAAAGAGAAAGTTAAGAGGACATTTTATGCCAAATAAGAATGTTTGCATAAATGAAACGGGCGGGTGTGAAATTTATTATGAAAATAGCTCACCGACACACGCCAACCTGCATACATGCAGTTGAATGCAAACAGTTAGTGAAAAATGACTTTTAGTCCAAGCATTTGATTTGTTTTCATTATTCTACAACTTACCCTGTATATTCCACTTTTAATTTATGTACTTTTATGTGGATATCCAGAAGTACTGTAGACCCCTGGTACAGTATCTGCATGGGAAATGCCTTCACTTGGGGAATGGGGGTAAAGGAGCAGTGCGGTGTTCTCAGCAGTGAAACAGGTGCTATCAAAGTGCTTCCCAGTCAATACACACAGAGGCAGCATTTAAAAACATCAGGGGGGTTGGACTAAAGGCTCGCATTAGACTTTGAATGGAGAGGGATCTAATACATGGATGGTCCTCTTCCCCATCAGCCCATTGACTCCAAACTGAGCCTATTAGCAAGACAACACAGCACTAATGGCACTGCTACTGCTTCTGCTGGCCCTCGTGTATGGAGACCACCCAGCACACAGACACACACCCCTCTTCACTTTCCTCATCCCATTGTTACTCTATACTCTCCTATATTCTAATGTGAAACCAGATCAAAGTGTTTGCTCCATTAGAAAACTATCAGACCCTGTTAGGACTAAATGTGCTTGTAGGTCTTGTATGAGGTGGGAACCAGAATGTGGGTAGAGACGTGCAATGAAAACAACCTCACTGATGATAATTGTCAAATGCTGGTTAAGAGGTGGATGAAAAGCAAAGCTAAAGGAACAGTTTATCTCTCAACTCCTGTTGAGTTAAGCTTATTAACTTGAAGTGTCACTGTGGAGCTGACCTGTTTGCTTCAGATCTGGTGAGATCAGATGTTTTGTAGCTTGGATAAGAGTTCTGTCTTGAATGTTGATTTAAGCCAAAAAAAAACAAAACTGTGTTGACAGTAAATCAGTTATGAATCTGAGCAGCTGGACCTGGAGCTAGTTTTCTTACATGCTTCCTTTTTCTTGACAGAACATTTTCAGTGAAGGCTTCCCAGCTAGATTGTCATTATCACCTCTTTTTCAACATGTTTATTTTGTATAATATCTCAGGAATTGTCTCAGTCTCCCATTTTGTTTAGGTAATCTTAATTCATTTTATTCTTGCAGGAGCTCTGATTTAATAATTATCGCTGTATTTCCCTGAGAATATGATGTTAAGTATGGACTTTTTTTTGTCAGTTACAGCTGTATGCACTTAGTTTTCCTCCCTTAGATTTCTTCAATAATAAGATGCCACTGTTTAATGAGTTTATGTTAGTAATTTTATTTTAGCAGTGTATAAGAACTCACTTTTAGTCCATTCGTGTCTTGTAGTTCCGTTAAACAATGAAACCAATGCTGCTACAATGTGACACTGAACTGACTCAGTTGCTTGTAGTCACTGAAGCACCAGAAGAAAAGTCAGTTCTGGTCAGTTCCACATAAGACCAGCAGGGGGGTGTAGCGGAGAGGGAGACGGAGGACACTCTCTCCCTGAATGTTTCTCACCCTCTCGCGCACTCGAACCCCAAAACACACATGCGCGTTATTTTTATTTATTTTTTTAAAAATATGTTTTTTAGCCACATACCCAGAAAAAGGGGGAACTGCAGGACTGATATTCTTTGTTATAGAAATTACACTTATTGGAAAGAGTTTGTCACAAATGTGCTGTCATGCTTTTTTTTTTTTAATATTTTATTTAAAGAAGAACAAAATTCTAACATTCTAATGAAAATGGGTGTGCGTCATTACTTGTAACGTTAAATGAAGTTAATTGTGCCACATGTTCTTTTATTTTGTAACTCAGTCTCGGGTTGAGTGAACTTCACCGTGTCTCACTAACTTCAGTCTCTAGTGCGCACTTTATAAAAGTGTCTGGTCCTGCTCTTCACTGAAAGAGGTGGACTTCAAGTGGCAGTCTCTTAGTGTGTATGTGTGTGAGCATGTAAGAGAGTGAGTGAGAGGAGGGGGGGAAAACATTCACTTTGCGCATAAAGCGCTGTGAAACTCACCCCGGGGATCGAGCACAGGGAGGTGATGGTTGGTGTGTCGAGAACAGCGTTCATACATGAAGAATAAAAAAACACTCACTCATTTGTGGAGAAGAAAGTGAGTGAAAGAGCAGTGATTCCTTCAGTTTACCCTTCACTTTGAAGAAGAAAACAGTGCTTCAGGTGAACCTGCAGACTCTGCCCCGAAACAAGTGCGTTGGTTTTGTGCAGCAGCAAGAAACGTGAATGATAAAGGTGGCGGGTGTGAACACACTAGGACTGGAAAGTGAAAGTGAAGGTTGTTTGAAGACAAGGGCAGTAGAAGTGTTCACTCGCTGTGTTTTCTGGCCTCAGCAGGAGAAACTCGCATGTTGCTGACTAATTAAAAACGTGGCTTTTTGTTGGTTTTACACCCAGAAGAAAAAGACATAAAGAAGCACAGGTTTGCAGAGGACTGTCACTGTCCCTTCCTGTCAGTTTCAGTCATTGAGCGACCCGAGCGCTGCGCGGCAGCACTGCACCTCCAAGGCGCGCTGGACCCTGGACACCCCCACTCCTCCACCCTCCTTCTCCACTCCCTCGCTCTCTCTTTCTCTCCCCATCAACCCCCACTCATCCCCCGCTCCCCCCCCCCCCCCCCCCCCCCCGCCCCCCCCCCCCCCCCCCCCCCCCCCCGCACACCACCTCCACCACTGCCTGCCACCGTCTCTCAGCGATCCTGCGCTCCTCCACCGGCTTCACTCCTCTCACTGATCGTCCCTCTCCGTGTTTCTGCAGAGGGGCTGCACGCGCGATTGCGCTATTGATAGCCACTTTACACTGTTTCTGTGGAAAGTCAGCCTCTCTCTCTCTCTCTCTCAGTCCTCCTCCTCTCTGGCTGCGCCTTTGGTAACCTAACAGGGAGGTGTTAACTACTTTTGCTTCCCGTTATCTCCGGTGCCGCTGCGCAGGAGCCAGAGGGGCCACTCACTCATATTCCCACTTCGCACAAAAGTTTTCGGTTTGTTTGTGAGGATAAAAAAAGGAAGCCGGAAACCGGAGGAGTCGTCTATAGAAGAAGCGGATTCTTCCACGGCGATGTGAGTAACTTACTCTTTTTTTTTACCACATTGTTGTGGTTGTTGTTGTTATGGTTCGAAGCTCATGTACAGTTTGTGCCCCCGCGCGCCACGGTCCGTCCACATCTGCTGCTGTGGGAACAGATTTCACTAAACTTTCAGGGGGATCGCGCGTCCACGCGTGGGGAAAAACAAGGAAGAGAGGACCTAAGAAGTTACGGTATCATATGTGTTCATTTGGATACGGGACTTTTACGCGTACGCGCGCGAGTGCGTGTGCGTTCATACTTGTGTTTGTGCGCGCGTACCTCATGCGAGGAGCTCCAAACAAGAAAGTGGCTTCTGGAAAACAGTTGAACTGTGGAGTAGTGTATGTGTGCGTGCGTGCGCGTGTGTGCCAATGACATTACGCATACATTTAACACAATACACCACTGCGTTAGAAATACACTGCGCCCTTGCTCTCTAACTTTTCAAATACAGATTTTTTTAATTGCTTTTTAGAAAAGCAATTTCAAGGGGATTTCCTTCCGGTTTTGTTTATAGCCTCATCGATTTATTTAAAAAAAATAATTTCTATTACTCCTGCAGATATTCTCCCATCTCTACCCGCAAACCCTGAAAGATGAAGTTTAGTAAGCAGGCCCAGTGTGGAATATTTATTTTAGTGCATAAAATTGGTTCTTTATGCGAAGACAGCAGGGGTTACAGCTGACTCGGTGCTTATATAGTTTATTTTCAGTGAAATTGCACAGTGTCTTTAGAGCACAAAAGCGCTCATCACGAGGACATGTGGCTTGAATTGCCGCATATTGGCCAAACGAATTTGGCTCCAATAAAGCCTGTGATGAGGCTGAATTGAATGCGTTACTTAACATGGACACAAGGTGCATGGAGAATTCCTGCGCTATACGTTGCATTAATCTTGGCCTAACTAATTAGGCCTTGAATCTATGATTTTGAACCCACACATTTTAACAAATGTGACACTTCAAGTAAAACACTAGTATTGGTGCATTTAAGAAGAAAGGTTTGAATTTAAAATGGAAGAATCACTGCAACATGCGCGTGCACACGCATATACACACGTACACAAGGGGAGAAACACATTTGGGAAACACCTGTTAACTAGGGAGTCCCTATAATTTATATCCTCTCATAAGCCGCAGCTCCCAGCAGCAGCCACAGGAAGTCCCCGGGGCCTTCCGGCTTAATGTCCGAGAGCAGTGAGCCGAAGTCGGCTTCTCCCCGACGCCAGGTCCGGCTGCTGCTGCTGCGTTCCTATTAAGTCCTGCCCTTTTTTTCGGGAGAAAGTAAAAATGGTTACTTTCAACTTAATTTTCAAGCATTTTGGCAAACATGTTTCAGCTTTTTGGAGATAACGTTTTGGTTATGCATTGTTTTAACTGTTTGGACTTTATTATGTGTAGTTGAAAAAGTGAAGGGCCACGGGTGCAGACAAGATAAATCGTGGAGGAGACACATTTACTTTTATTTTCTAGCAGTTTTAACGGACACGGATGGTTTTTTTTATTTTATTTTCTCAATAACTTGTACCAAGCTCTTTATTACTTTCCTTTTTTGCGCACGTTGTTCTAATCACATCCACGCCTGTTTTGCATTTCATTAATGGAGACCCAAAACCTTAAGGAAGCAGACAAGTGAACAGTCGCGCACGCTAATGCAACAAGACCGCAACGCAGAGACAAGGGATTAAAGAAAAATTATTCATGTGGGTAAAATGCAGAAGATCCATTAGAGGTAATTTTCAAACTGAAAAGTCACATCAGGAAACAGCGCGTAAAAACGCACTTTTGGAGCAAAGGTGCACGCGCCCAACGCGGGTGATTGAACTCACCGCAGTGTGAAAATGTAATTATTAGAACACTTAAAAAAGTGATCAAAGACTGGTTCAGATCTACTCATATCAACGCGATCGATCTTTTTAAATTGATTTTATCGATTGACAGATCAACGAGCTTTTACATCTAACGACCTGCCAGACCGTTTTCATTTTCCAGCCAAACACATTAACAACCAATAATTATCTTTTAAATGTCTTCAATGAGGAAAATGATGGACGCGTTTTATAGGGAAACATCCTTTTCTAACGAGATCTTAGAGAGTCATGATGATTTATGTCCCAGTCTATTTCCGATGTCAGGGGAAGTTTGAATCTTTTCCCCCGTATTTATTTTAATATTGAAACAAATTACTTAATTTTATGATCGTATTATAATAATCATTTTGTATGATATTCCAACTTCATGCAAGCACGTGCATCAATATCTCACATTGTTCATTAAAACCAGTAAATACGTTAATTAAATTTAATAATGATGAATGGGAATGCAAAGGCGATGTTTGGTTCTTATGTTTTTAGTCGCATGTTTGTTTTCCGGTTTATTTCGTTTCCTGCAAATAATGGAAATATATTCTTTAAAATGCATTTTTCATTATAAAGTGAACATAATATATTTTTTATCTTATATAAGTTTTTTCGTTCAAGTTAGTGCGTTTGGTTGTCTGTCATCCACAGTGATGCTCCGTCTTGTCAGCTTTTTATATCATCTCATTGTTTTCCGCTTCAGTTTTTCCAGAACTCATGATTTATAGGCCGCCGCTCGTCACCGTGTGTCAGCCTCATTCTACTCTCTGTCCGCGTTTAAACTCGCAGTAAAAGCCAGTCATTTTTTTTTTCAAAAATGCGCCCATGTGAAGGTAAAATAAAAGAGATTTTTTTCGTGTCTCATCTAGAGTCGGAGAATCACTGTCGATCACAAACATTGATGCCCAAGTTTGAAAATGTGAAAACACGTCTTTTTGACAGAAACGTTACTCACTTTCGTTTTCTTATTTAAACCAAATTTAATGTCCGCATATTTTATTAAAGACAAAGAACATCAGTAACCAGTTCCAACTTGTTTATTCATTTATTTCTTCATTTAGGCCTCATTCCCTTCTCCTGTTCTCTCGCCATCCCCCCCCCCCCAAAGGAACATCCTTCACAGGCGCACACAGAGGATAGAACAAAAGTGTCCAGGCTGGAGGAAAAAGTAGCAAAAGATGATTTATTCGTCAGCGTTTTCGATTCTTTACACCCCACCAGCGCCGCCACCACTGCTCTTTTTCTTCCTCTCAGCAGTCAGCTGTTATTGCTCGCCATTGATCTCCCCTCACTGTCCTCCTGTGCGCTGCAGCGAGAATAAGTGAACGAAAATTAATGTCCATTTCACGCCTTCGTCCTGGATCAATGGCCGCGGGGCGACGAGTATATTTTAATGTGGCCCCGGCACCCAAAATAATAATAATAATAATAATAATAATAATATTAATAATAATAATAAAAAACTTAATTCATCTCATCGATCATTGATTGTTATAATTAAAATCCATTATTATGTAACAAGTGAGCTTAAAGGGAATTGAATTAATGTATGTAACGTGTTTCTTGATCTATGATGAGTACAGGAATGCATTTATGATACTTGTTTTACCACGTTTTATTTAGCGGCGAGTCTCCTGGGAAACAGGAAAGCGTGTTTTTTTTTTTAAATATATGTATATATTATTAAGGTAAATTTGTGAAACGTAAAAATGTTTTTTTTAATATGTTTTGTCAGTTTCCAGAACAACTGAGCAGAGGAAGAAAACAAGCTTTAAACTATAAATTCATATTTATTCAGGCCTCTATGTGCACTTAATATTTGTGGATACCAATGCGTCATGCCGCGCGCGCATTAAACTCCCCCACCCCATGTTCGCATGACACTGACAGTAAATTAACCATGGATCGCTCAGTTGGACTAGTTTGATGACCCCCCTCGGTCTATTAAGTCCTATCAATATGCACTAATTCCTCAGTCTTTATTAAAAGAAGCAGCTCCTTCTCCACTTCTTTTTCACACACCCCTCCCCCATCCACTCTTCACCCCCATCTCCTCCACGCCATGCGTTTATTTATTTATTTATTTATTTATTTATTATTTTTGTATTTTTTTTACTGTGTTAAACACTATACGCACTGAGAGTTAATTTGACATACAAGCTGTAGTTGAAAAGTGCGCGTCGCCGGCAAATAACAAGTGTTTGAACGCAGCATCAGCGCGTCCTGCATCTGTAAAACTTTGTGTTATTTACTTGCTGGCTTATTATAACTTGCTATAATCACCGTGATTGCGTGTGAAGACTCGGATGCAGCGCTTTAATAGATGGATGTGGAGGAGGCCGCCTCCCTCATCAAACCCTCTCCTCGCTGGGAATTGCCTGTCTGCAACTTACACTGTGTTTTAGAGCAATTCTGATTATTTCTCCAAAATGTAATATTCAAAACTTTTTTTTTTTGACTCTTCACCATTTATCATGTCAGATTCTAACGATTTTATAGTTGTTTTTATCAAGTAGACAATTACATAAATGTTTAATATTGATAAAAGAAAATAAGTGTAGGAGGGGAAAGGAAACATAATTAAATTATATCAAGCACCCTTTTTATGCAACAAAAACTACACATATGCATTGCTTCCATATTAAAATATTATTTCAAAAGAAAAAGATTCTGCAGTGAATCTGTAGTTTATTCTCCTATGGCACAAAATGCATCCACACCCAATTATTCCTTTTATTGATGAAGGAAAGGGGAGTAGCTCATGTCCAGTCATTTTCTATTGGAAGGAAATCACTCCATGGAGTAGAGATGCAACAGCGCTGTGTTTAATGGTCTGATTGCATTGGAGAAGGCAGCCACTGGTAATGCCGTTATAGGGGGAAATATCACTTGGAGATATCGGCAACAAGAGAAAGTCAAAGAATTAGCCGTAATGGGGATGGGGTGGGGGAGAAGTTGTGTCGGATGTCAGATACTTTCTATTCTCCATATTGCTCTGGGTCTCTTACTCCTCTGTGTCTGTATCGCCCTCCATCCCCCCACAACCTTTGCCGCCACCCGCCACATCATATCTCAGGTTTCCCCCCCATTCGTCAATTACACCATGAGCCGGATCACAAGCTCCCTGCTTGGAAAATAAGCTAATATGCTCCCAACCTCACCTCCTCCTCTTCTCCTCTCTCACACACACACGCACAGACACACACCACACACACACACACACACACACACACACACACACCTCCCCTGAAGACACTGTAGTTGCATTTGCGTCCATCGATTGCAGACCTGGCAGTATTTGTGTTTCCTACTTATCATTTTTCTCTTTGCAGCCAGTCGGGCATCCAACCAGGAGACGAGACTAATACAGGGAGGCTGATCTCACCAGCCAGTGCAGAAATGCACACACACACATACAGTAATGTGCAAAGGTCTTAGGCCTCCACTAGCTCTGTTGTCAGACTCGCTGATGCAAAATTATGATTTTAATTCTGTGAAACTCTGCCATCTTTGGCATTTTGAATGGACTCCTGTGAGTGAAAGTCAGTCTTACATATTAGCAAGAGTTAAACTCATACAACATGTCAATGTAAAGCTCAAACATGTCTTCAATAAAGTTGGTGTAATGGACACTTTTTTGTTTTCACAGCAGCCCTGTTTGACATGAAATAGTTGGATAAACACTGGTTTTACCAATGACATTAATTCGGTTTTCGCTCTGTTCAGGTTTCAGAGAGCCTGCAATTGTTCAAATATAATGTGAGGTCACACTAAATACTTGACACTTAAGCCTGTTGAAGCATTTTTTTCTGATAATTATTTTGTTATTTTGATATTGTATACATATTTACTTTATGTCCTGGTTGTATTTTAGTAGATTGAGGAATAATTATGGTAACAAATCTAATGTTCTTTTGCACAGTATTTAATATCTGGACACACTTTTCTGCCTCTGCATGTCCACACAAAGAGTTTTGGATTCACATTGACTGCTCGATGACATTTAGTTATTTAGTTGAGACCCTCACATCATAGCATCTTCTTCGCTCTCTATCTGACTCTGATCTTCGACCACCATGTAGGTCAGAACAGGTCATTCTCCCGCAGGCGTGAAATTTCCTTTCCTCTTGTTCCTAAATTTTCATTATTAACTCCACAATATAGACTTGTTACAGCACAAATTGTGCCTGGCAACACTTTCTTCCTTGTTAAAGTCAAACTAATTGGCTTGCACTTGCATACAGCTCGTAGTACAAATCGTCCAGCCAGCCGCCTGTCATCCTGCCAGCCAGTTAGATTAGTGGCTGCTGTTGTGCACGCACAGCACAGCTATAAAGAGTCATAATAGGGCGACTGCTGCCTCACACTCAGTCACAGTCCTGCAGGGAAGCAGACCAGCTCAGTCACCTGTCGAGCAGCAATGAGACACCAATGTCATCAGTCAGGCCTATTTCTTTTCTCTTTTTTCTTTCTTTTTTTTAAATTTTAATTGCAAAAAACTCATATCTGAAAACTCAAAAGTGTTATGATTTAAATATGAGGCACATCGGCAGCTACTGAATAAATATTTCCTCTGGTTTCCGGTTAACTTGCTGTCGCTGCACAAAACAAGACCCTCCATATCAATTACAACAGAGATCAAGCATGGAAACACATTTTCTTTCTACTAAAATAGGGAGGTTTTTTCCCATATCCTGTCATCAGTAATTTCAAATAGTTTTTACTTTTCCCCTTACGTTCATATTCTTAAATTCTTCCAAATGATAAAGTGCAGTTCTGGCCTTTAATGCACGCCAACACTGCTGCACTCGACAGCTGCCAAATCTGAAGAATGATGTCTATTTAACATTTCAGGAAAAGAAAAAGAGGGAATAAAGGATGCTGAGATTTGATTTCCCAGTGTTCCAAAAATACACTTTGGGGATTGAAATGTATGAGTAGTGGAATTGTGTGCTTTTCTCATTTAGCCCACCGAACTGGGCCTCACTTTTGCTGCCACGAATAGAAATCCATGCCACAGGTCAAGGCCGACCTCCAGAATGATTTATTTTTGTCCACTTGCCATGTCTCTGTCTCTCAGATCACAAAGGCTTGTTTGAGAAAATAAATCCTCTTATATGATGATAAGGAGAGAAGCATAACAAAAATGTAGCCACCCCCTTCCTTCACCCCCCCCCCTTTTTTTTTTGGAATTCCAAAAGCACAAATTACCCATCCCCCCCCCCCCCCCCCCCCCCCTTTTTTTTTTTGGAATTCCAAAAGCACAAATTACATGCCACATTCTCGCCTAAATAGCACAGTCTAAAAACCATATTTGCTGTTAGTTGACTGCTGCAGAAAGCTTGTATTTTCACTTGCACAACCTTGTCCAATCCTTATTGATTTTGGTGCTGAATATTGTCCAAGTGTCATTATCCACCTCAGGATGATGTGTGTGCCTGTCTATTATTAAATCCTACTGTAATATTTTCTTTCCCTCCTGCTCATGCATACGTCTTCAGCAGCTGATGATTGAAGCAAATAACCTGGTTACAGATTTTGTAGCAGAGAAGACGGAAGAAAAAGAGGAGCCAGTAATACAAGACATTCAAAAGATGTTTGGAAACAGTTTTTGGACCATAATGCATGAAAAGGGGGAAAAAAAACAAGGCCAAAATAATATGAAAGAGAAAGAGAGGTGGGGGAGATAAATGGCTGTGATTCTTATTCACAAGGACATTTGAGCTTTGCCTCGTGGCCAGACATGAATGAGTAGATTTCAATAGTATTGACTGTTGCTTTGGACATCAGCAAACACACACGCTCACACTCACGCGCACGCACACACCTACATGTGCAAGCTCAAACAGTGTAGTCTGTCTGGAATACAGAGTGGACCTGTCTGCAGGCCAGCTTATGCTTTTTATACTAAATAACTGACACACACATACACACACAGTGTCTTCTGCTGGTGAAATCTGTGAAGTGTGTATCTTAGTCTGATAGTTTTCATAGGCGACTTTATTTTATTTTTTTTGTAACTGGCTGTTTTTTTCAGCAGTTAAATTGTTCTGTGGTGAAATTACACACAATAGGGCATGCCAATGCTTTCAGGGTAAACAACATGAAAAGTAGCATAGTGAGTGGATGGCAGAGGATTGTAGAGGCAATTAATTTTAAGTGGAGTTTCTGGACCTTTTGACTTGCATTTGCACATTTTGTTCTAATGAGAAATGTTTTTTTTTTCTCTTCTCTCTTTTTTAAATATCACATTCATTTACTCAGTTGGAAATTTTTCCATGCTGTTTAGCAAATTAAGTTTTTGTTTCTCTGAAGTGTTTTTCCAAATATGACATGGAGTGTATTAGTGAATGTTCAGCAGTGAGATAAGATGAATGACACTGCTTGGCATGTCTTGTAATAAAATGTTAAAGTGGCACTTTCACGCTTGTCAACAGCCTCTAAATATACCCGCACGCACACACACATACTCAGACAGGCCTGAGGTTCTGACTGCTTTTCCCTCTGCCTCTGTTGCAAATAAAAAACCTTCAGCTGCTTTACTTCCCACAGACACACACTTAGACACAGATACACACACACCAGTCACAGTTGACAGGACATTTTTATAACAAAAATTGGATTTTTCTTCGTTCCTCTTCAAAACTCGGCAGACACACTGGAGAAGTGAACATGACAAGTTTTGGTGACGTGTTGGAACAGCAAAAGTGTTGATTACACACTGTAAGCATCCATGCAGGAAAAATATCTACTCTGACCAGTCAACAAAAAAGAAGAGCTTCGGTAAGACGAGCCCTGTCACTTGTGTAGTTATTTGGATCCTGTTCCCCTCTTACCACTTCTCTGATCCTGCCACTCACAAGCTGCTTTTCTTTCCATGCTAATGTTTGCATGATAAAAACAGTGAGGGTGATCATTTATTTTATTCCAGAACAATTGCTTATTGAAATGTATTTCATTATAATTCCATTTCTGATATAAAGTATTTCAGATACTGAGGTATTTTGCACAAAAACCCAAAGGTGTCTTAGTCTTTTCTGCGGGGTCACACGGTGGCATAGTGGCTAGCACTGTTGCCTTATATCAAAAAGACCGGGGGCTGCGACCCAGTCTTACCGAGGGCCTTTCTGTATAGAGTTTGCATGTTGTCCTCTTGTGCACATACGTTTCCTTTCACAGTCTGAAGAGATGCAGAGGTTGACCATAGGTCATGTGTGAGGGAATGGCCCTGTGATGGACTGACATCCTGACCGGGGTGTACCTTGATTGATTGATTGATTAATTGATTGATACTTTATTAATCCCAAGCTGGGAAATTGAAATATCACATCCATATACCACATAACATAACATCAATTAGTCCAAGTTGAACGTAATAATGGCACACGTCAGAGTTATACATACAGCACATAACCATTTGATTGTGTATGTACCCTAAAATTTGAACATTCCGTCATCCAAATAGAGGCATAATGGATATGTGGCATCGCAGCGTAGGCCGCACCATGTCAGCTGGGATTGGTTCCATCAGCCTCATAGCCCTTATGTGGTGGATAAACAATGGAAAGACAGTGGAAAGAGATTTTGCATCTGCAATGCAACCATTAAAATATTATTCACTCATTTTTAAGTATCCCAACAAGCAAATAACATTCTCCTATTATATTTAAACAATAATAATGTTCATGACCCCATGTACCAATTAGTTTACATTGGATCTGTGGCTGCTCCTGCCTTTTTTCCACTCTTTGTAGCTCATATTTCCTGAGTGAAATTTCCCCTCAGAATGATGTTGAAGCACATTGTTGTTGACACTGCAATTTCACCAACTGGTGCAACATTGTCACTTAAAGTGCAGATTTGACGTGAAAAGCCCTCCTCGCTGTTTGTGTTTAATATCGCACTGACAGGTGTATCATTCCTGCACACTGTAATCAAATTATGACAACATTGGCAAATGTTCCCCAGTGACATTTTCTATTATAAAATGCATATACCCAGTGTCAGGCAACGTGTGGCTGGTATCACTAAGTGGCAAATGGGATTGTAAGTGGCACATATGGGTGTGAGTTACATGTAATTGGGCTTGTATATTGATGATATGCATAGGTATATGTGTCATGTGAAATTATGGTTGCTATTTCAGAAGTAAGGTGAAAAGCGCCACTGACTTCTGGCAATTTTATGACAGTTCTATTAGTGTAATAATACAGGTATACATGAAATATACACAATGATGCATATGGCCTTTAATATGAACAAATGTTGACTCAAAACACAAAAAATCGAAACTGTGTGTAACTTTAAAAACTAACAAAGGCTCACACAACTCTCTGTGTTTCTCAGTATAGCAGTGTTTAGATCTTGTGTCACCTGGTGACATTTTATTGCTGCACTTCCTTTTATGTCAAGACAGATCGAGGCAACATTATGCTAGTAAAATGAGAGGGCTGCAAACACAAAGAAGCACCCATGAACAATTATTGAACATTTGATGGTTTTCCCACTTCTTGTCCCCGTCCATCCCTGCACTGCTGCTACAGACACACAAACGCTCCCTCGGTCAGGTCTGGTAGTATTCCTGACAGAACACACTCTTCAGATGAAGATACAGTATACAAATAATGTTTATTTTTGTTTGACCAAACAGGGCTAAAATAATAATATAATAATATCAACAACAAAAATGATTCCAAAACACAAGCCCTTTCACAACTTATCATCTCCTCTGTTCACTGTCCTCTTATTGGATTGGCTGAGTCACGTTGGCAGCCCTTTGCTCACCACCTTTTGGACTGCTGGGTAATGATTATAAAATTGAAATATCCTGGTACTTATCAGTATATTATCTCCCAATCAACACCTGAGACACACTCCTCTGGAGGTTATACAGGAGAAAGCGTGATCTGATCTACAACGCAAACAGAGGGAGGACGCTGCCTGAGAGAGGGAGAGAGAGAGGAGGACCAAACCTGCGGGGGTGGGGTGGGGGGAGAAAATAGTTTTTATATAAAAATAGTTTTGTTATGACTACATTTTCAAGGTGCTATTTCCAGAATAGATCCCTATAGGTGGAGAGGAGAGGGTGAAAGGCAAAGGAGGTGGTGGAGGAGGAGGAGGAGTAGGCGCATGTAATGTGACTCTGTGGCATCCGTCCAGACCAGAAGCGTGTTAATGTAAGCCGTTCTCAACACTCCACTCCACTACTGTACATTTGCGGTAATGTAAAACATCTCACATCTCCCCATCTCTCTGTCTCTAGGCCCTGTCATCTCTCCTCTCTTGTGGTAGTTGTTTTTGTGTGCGTCTGCGTGTGTATGTGTGTGTCTCCTTGTGTGGGAGGTGGCGGAGCGTGCCAAAGTCGAGATCAGGTTTGGAAATTGATTTGAATGAGTGTTGTGGACAGCTGATAGCTATAAAAGATTTTCTTTTTTCATTTCCCAGGGAGTTTCTCTTTTGATGTTGGCTAGCAGTCAACACAGCTTTGAATCTCGTCAAGAGCAGGCCGCGCTGCGACTTAATAGTGTGAAAGTTTGTGATTTTTGTATGTTTATGACTTCATGTTTGACCTTTTGTCATTCTGGTGTTTGGGAATGTATGTGAATTTTTCTAATGGTTGTGGTGATTATTACTTTTTTTTGATGACTGAGTATAATACTTTTTTATGTCCAAAATGAAATTCTATCAGATATTTAAAAAGTGAAATTACTCATGACACCCTATTTACATTTAATCAGTCATCAGATTTTCTTATCATGAGCAAAATACAAAATCCTGCAATCACATGTGTAATACAAGCACATCCTTGCCTACCCGGAGTCTTAACATATGGGCTATTTAACTTGTCAACCACCTTCAGATTGCCCTTTGGGGATAAGAATCTCTGAAATGTTATTTTGTCATTTCATCGGCTGCCTCCTTGCGATTCCTCTGATCGACCAATCGCACACACTAAACTAATCCCCCAGAGGGAAGATTCTAGTCTTTTGCTACGGATGCTGCGGGGTCATGAGGTCAAGTACGGCTAATTTATTCACTCAGTCAGATTTCCTCTGGCTCGTGGATGGCAGATGGAGAGGTCTGATATGATATCACCCATCTGAATCACCCAAGGGAGAAAAGGGAGGCAGAGATGAAGCAGGGAGGGAGATGAAGGGATGAGAGAAGAAGAAGAGATTGACAGGAGAGCTGTAAAGAGAAAGGAAGAACTGATAGTAAAATTGGGAAATTAAAAGTGGTTAGATGGAGTGATAGGAAAGAGTGGGTAGCAAAGCCTGCAGGAGGATGGCGTATGTTCGCCCTACCGAGTCGGGTGTTCAGCTGAACATTGAGCCACACAGCCTCACAGATGTGTGTGCCCTTATCTTATGACAAGTGGTTCTGGTCCAATAACATCCTGGGAGATGGTAGGAATAAGCGGCTTAGACCTAGATGGCGAGGACGGAGGAGGGGGAAAGATAGCAAGCACGAGAGAGATGAGAAGAGGAGATGTTGATGGAGAGAAGATGAAGAAAAGGAGTAGATAGAACAGATTAGGCCTGGTGGAGGACAGGAAGGAGATATTAGGAACGATGTGAGACATATAGGTTAGTAGAGATAAAAAGTTAATGATTTGGCAACAGTTTGGAGATTGTTTTCCTTTGTTTTAAGAGAAGAGGAAGTGGGGTTTGAACACTGAAGGTTAGGAATAGTTATTGGCTTTTTGTCAAAGGACAGGGATTTACAGGGTTTTATCAACAGTGACACTTATTCCCCCAAGAGATTTTGAGTTTGTGACTTTAACAACACTGTCCACTTAGGAAGAGTCTGTCCCCAAAGACTTTAACTTGAACTCTTTGCTTCTTTACTAAAATGTTTCATTTAAACTCCAATCCTGTCCTGGACATACAGATGAAAGATGAAACATGTCTCCTGTCTCTGAATATAACCATCATTAGGAGAAATGGGGTGGTCTATGGGCTTCACAAAGGGATCTGAATTTATGAGGTAAAATGCAGAGGCTTTGAGACTGTCTAAGTAACAAAAGCAACAAGACATCTCAGACTAGTATTAGTCAAAGTGCAAGTCTTGTCTGATCACGTCTTTTAAAAGTAATTTTAATTATCTTTACTCATCACATTTTGAGTTTAAATGGGGCAAAGCAGGTTTGGTTTAGAGGTTACACTGTACTGTCTTGTTAACAAGGCAGAGCAAGTGACGCAGCTTTGAAAATGAATTAAAATCTAATTATTTTGTTTTATGTCCCCTTAGTTTGGAGACCACATGAAGATGAGGAACCAGCTTTGATGACCACCCTCCACCCTGATGACCCCTCTGCTTTGCAAAACTTCCAACAAACTCTTCAAAAGCGAGGCCTTCTATCTCTTTTCCCTCTGGAGGAAAAACTTCAAGTTGAAAGTTAATTGTATTTATCAGTAGAAACTGGTCAGAAGTGTGACGTCTTTAAAAGACTGGACAAGCCCTGTGGCTCTTAACTTGGAATGATTTGGAGTGACTTTGACTGGAGACAGATTAACTCTCTTTAGTTCCACAGAAGAGAATGAACTGAATATAAGCTAAGCTGTACTGACATTGACGGACACTCCGTTATTTCCTCAAGAACACTCTTTTTTTTCCTATGAAAGGCTCTTTTCTGAGCCCCTTTCTCGAAAAAATCTAAATAGTGAACTCTCAAACCAGATTCTCTCACTTCCTCTGACCCTTTCCAAAGGTATTGGACATTGTCTCCAATCTCACTCAGGAGGAATCATCTCCTCCTTTTCCTCCCAAATCTCTTACCACCTCCTTATTTTGACCAGACATGGACCTTCACAGGGCAGCCTTCAAAATGGAGAGCTCCTCCTACTTGCCCAATCCCCTGGCCTCCCCAGCCCTAATGGTCCTGGCCTCCACAGCTGAAGCCTCTCGTGATGCTTCGATTCCCTGCCAGCAGCCACGTCCTTTTGGCGTTCCAGTTTCCGTTGAAAAAGATGTCCATTTGCCATTTAACAATGGTTCTTACACATTCGCATCGATGTACCACCGTCAAGGTGCAGTGCCTCCAGGATTCCCCAACAGAGACTTCCCTCCATCTCTCCTCCATCTCCATCATCAGTTTGCCCCACCAAACCTGGACTGCTCACCGATCAGCATGCTGAATCACAGCGGTGTTGGCGCCTTCAGGCCTTTTGCCTCACCTCCGGAAGATCGCGATGGTGCACCGGGTGGGTATCAGTCTGCTTTCACCCCAGCCAAGCGCCTCAAAGGCTGCCTGGATGCAGAGGCTTCACCCCATCTGCGGTATTCTGATGCAGAGGGAAAAGAGTATGACTTTGGAGGTGGTCAGATTCCGCCAGGAGGTTCACCCAGCAGCGCACTGAAGGCGGTGGAGGACAGTGGGAAAAAGATCTTCGCTGTGTCAGGCCTCCTGTCTGATAGAGAAACTTCCTCCAGCCCAGAGGATCGCATCGAACGCTGTAAGTAATAATTCACATTAGTCCTTTATCACACTCAGTCTATAACCTCAATGAACTGTGCATACAGATGATGAAAAATCATAGGGAAACACCCAAATGAATTAGTAAAAACGTTACCTTAAAGGTTCAATGAATTCACTGCATGGTCTGTGGAATATGACCATGAGGTGCTTTACTATGAAATGGTCAGTCAGTATAAACCACTTGTGTGTGTGTGTTTATACTGTATATATGGTATTTTTGCTTGATGAATGTAAAATGAGCTTGTATTACTAATTAATACAAAGTAAAGTTTTGCTTACATTTGGACTGTGCAGGAGTTTCACAATATTACAATCAGACCATAGTTCAGCAAAACCTAAACCATCATAATTTTTTGGACTGATTTACAGGCAAGTGTGATAATTAAATGTGCAAATAAGACATATGCACAAAAACATACAAAGTCAGATCAAATCCAGCCTCTCAAATTAAAAACCAAAGTACAACAAAGCTGTAATTTGTAAAAGGATGCATATTTCCACACACCAAGCACTACACACGCCAGTAAACAATCCCATCTAGTATGTTCTCTTGTCATCATTTCCCCTGGATCTCCCCATCCTTGTTTCACAAGCCCACAAGCTCCGCTGGTCACATTAACATTCACCAGTGGAAAGAAGCCATTTGGCCTTCACGCTCTGGGAATGTGATTAGTGTTTGTGTGTATATGTGTATGTGTGTGTATGGATGACGGTTCAGAGACTGGCCATGCTCTTTGCCATCAGCATTCATCATAGCTCTGCGCTGGCAGCCCTGTTGCCAATAGATTTACCCACATACCAAACCTTGGCATGGTATGTGTGTGAGAGCGAGGGGGGAGGGAGGGAGAGGAGTTGTGATAGAGCCAAGCACAAACGCATAAGCATGCACCAATACTCACACAAAACACACGAACACCGACATCTCCTCTACATGTCGACAAGCCCCATTGGAAGTTGGTGACAACTTTGGAGATTTGCAAACATAGAGACACATTCATAGTGTAGAAACAAGAAACGAAAGTCTTTCTCATCAGTTTTTAAAGGAAATTCAGTCTTAATCTATGCATGTACTGTATATGTTTCTTTTTGATCTTTACATCATCTTTGGGTGTGGGTGTGCACATGCATGTGTGTGATGCTTCCTTGATGGAACACATGAGAGACAGAAGCGACGACCTGAGACTGATCCGATAAAAATACCACCGCGGGAGAGGCAGAGAGGGTGAGAAAGAGAGGGATGAAATTGGGAAAATGACACCCACCCGGTGGCTGGCCAGTCAGGGGCGGGGGGTAAGAAAGAGGAAGAAAGATATCAAAGAGCACACAAACTGAGAGAGGCAAAGAGACAAGAACAAAGCAGGAAGAAGAAGAAGACGTGGAACTTCAAAACCAGACCTGTTTCATGTGCATTTTGATGTCTTGTGTTTATAGAGTCACCAAAGCACAAACACTGGTTAAGATACGAGCTCAAGGGTTGAGGTGGGAATAGGAGGATGACTTACGAACAGTAATGATAATATCACGACACGGTGATTCTGCTTTAACTCATATTTTCCAAGTCACTCGTCTAACAATACAACATGATATTTGTCCATCTGAAGAAAAGAAAATACCCCTAAGAAGTGTCTAATTTCAGTTACAGTCTTTTCACCCCTTCGCTACAATTTCTTCCTTGGTCAGTTGACTAAACAACAAGAGGAGTCATTAAAGGTCCAGTGTGTAACATTTATTTATTGGCAGTAATTGAATGCACTACCCATAAGCATGTTTGCAAAAGTGTATAATTGTTTAAACATCAAAATAATTTGGTTTTCATCCCCTTAGAATAAGCCTTTTATGAACTGTAAAGCTCTTGCTCTATGGAGACTGCCATCTCGTGCCACCAGTTCAATTTAATTCAAGCGAGCTTCCTTTGGTGGTACATGGAGGAAAATCAGACATACTGTTTTACTGTATATACCAGGGTATGTGATCAGAGCGGAGCTGAGACGTTTTGTTCAAAGTGTGTAGAAAATGAAAGAAATAACCAAAATAAATAAATAAATAAAATAATAATAATGATAAATAGAGTCACCTTATCTGTTATCTTAATCTTAATCTAATCCCCCCCCCCCACTCTGTTATGTATTGAGTGTATATCTGCCATATGTGGCACCCTAAGACCTCACATTCATGAGCTAAAACCAGGAATAGAAGAGCAAATGGGCACAGGGCTTCTGTGCTGTCTTTTGGAACAGCTGAATCTGTATCTAATCAGGTTAAATCTTTGCACAAGTAGCCTCCACCTCTACCATAGGCTTCTAATGCAATTGGATGTGCAGAGGCACTGCTTACAGAAAAGAATTATGGGTTCTCCTTCACTGGTTTTGGCTGTCCACTGGAGGAGTAAAGAACAAACAACACTTTGGTAAAATCCCATGAGGACAGCGCTATCTCACTGCTTCACACACATACACACACATTAGCAGCCTCACAGTAAAGAAGTTTTTAATGACCCTTGGATCAAACAGTGTCAACACAGATACTTCAATAAAACCTTAAATATTTTTTACAGGAAGTTTGGATGTGTGAAACTTAACTGCAACAGATTCATAGGATTTGCTGTGTTTCTACAGGCTGTGCACATGAACTTATTAGGGTTCTTTAAGAGCAGCATGTCATTGTAGATATTAGTCTTTCTTATGAACTTTGCACCGTGTCATTAACAAGGTATCTTATCTACTGTATGTTGACTTTATTTATATGGACCCACTTTATAGCTGCCAGTAAAATACTCATATCTATCTTCTAAATTAATTACACAGAACTGGTTATAATTTAATGTTTAATGCACGCTCGACACACAACACTTTGTTTTACTGTATTTGAGTGTGTCAATAATTCAGATTTATTGCAAGTTGAAGTTTTAACAAATGAATTAAAGTTTTAAAACATTTTAAGAAACCAATAACAATCAAATTTTCTCTCTCTCTGCTGTGTCTCCTCAATACAGTCATCTGTATTTTACAATTTAATCACCACAGACACATGCCAATGTCAACTGGCAGTTAATCTTTAACTCTGGGAAACAAGTATACTTTCTACATAGAATGCAATTAATCTAGAGTATGTGATGGACAGTTTTGAATTTGACTGACTTGAAACTTAAAAAAGATCCTCAACACTTTTACTTGTACATCTGCCCTCTGTCCATTTACACCTGGAATTTATCCACTCACCTGTCAAGTAGGTTAATCCCATATGCGATGCTGAAAATGATGATATTAGACAACATCAAAAACCCCGCAACTCAAAATTCCCTGGCACTGAATTTTGTCAAGCTCACTGCCTGCCACTCCAGGCAGCAGCAGCCTACTCTAAACCCTTCCAAATCCCTGCATTGCAACGGCAGGCACGTCGGCTGTTAACAAAACCTGCTAACCTGTCAGCACTAAACCTGTGCATAAAGGCCCCATCATGCCTTAAGAGGACCACGCATGTCATATTATGGTAAAAGCTATTACCATTAACTGTATTCACACTGTAGGGCTTTAGCAAAGGAGGGATATAAGGGGTTTTGTGCGTACAACCAAAGAGAGAATGGAATCATGAAATGTGTGATTAGAATTAATGGGAATGTTGACAAATGAAACAATCCGCCCTCAAGCTGCACTTTGGTTTGTTTGTAGAGGGGATTTGATGTTTTTGAGCGACTTGAGGGTTTGTGTGTGAATGCCTTAGTAGCATCTCTCCATAATTTTCCATCCCTCCTTAACCCCAACTCCCTCCCTTTGTGTGCGTGTGTGTGTGTGTGTGTGTGTGTGTGCACGTGCATCTCCCAACCTCAGTGTGTGACAGCTAGTCTGTTTACATTCTGTAGTAAGTTTGCTTTTATTCACTGTGGTCTCCACATTAACAAGGCTGAGACTTAAATACCTTTCTTTCTTTCTTTCTTTCTTTCTTTCTTTCTTTCTTTCTTTCTTTCTTTCTTTCTTTCTTTCTTTCTTTCCCTCCCACAGAATAAATAAAATGAAAAAAAAAATTAAAAATAAGTCATTTTAAAGACAAATGCACATTTGAAGGAAAAAAAGGGAATCTTGGCAGGAAAAGAAGGACGACAAAAAATTCTTTTAAAGGGAAGGAATGTACAGTATACAGATGGGGAAAGGGGGGATGAGATAAAAGAAAGGATGAAAGCAATAATAAAAAAAAAGGTTTGTGGGAAGAAAAAGGGGGAAAAAAGGATGAGATGTGCTGAAATGCAAATCCCATCTGCAGTACTGAAATAAAAGCAGGAGAATTCTTCAGAGAGTGCATCATAGACAGGTACATAGTCATAATATCCACATTTACAGACCTTTCTTTAGGAGGCTTTTAGTTAAACAACACTGATACAGTGTGCGTCTTTGGATACACAGTGTAGCAGTTTTAATGTTTAACCGAGTGCATCATCCACAGCTGTAAAAACACACAGTCAGAGGCCTCCACTGCCTTTCTTCTACTCTTTTGTACTTCTTTCTTTTTTTGTTTATCTTTATCTTCTTGTTTTTTTCTTGAGCAAATGTCGTGTGTGTGTTTGTGTGTGTTTGTTGGGCCATGGGGCAGCTAAAATAAATAAATCAGTACGTCAAATGAAAGTCACAGCAAAAAAATAAACTAAAAATAGTTATTGAAAAGCAAGTATGGGTGGCAATTATTCTGATGTTGACAGATGACAGAGCAAAGCTGTTTTTGAGTTTTTTTCTCTGTTCTCATCTTTAGCGCTCAGCAGTCGTCAGTCAGTTAAAAGAAAATACTGGCTTTTAAGATACATGTAACAATACATGTAAACATGTTAGTCACACTCAAATTTTTTTCTTAAGAACTTTGTGTATTCTCTACAGTTTCTATCGTCACGCTTTGAGCCGAAGGTAAAAGAGGAAGCTGGTGCACAGAAGAAGAAGAAGAAGCAGCAAAAGACAATGGCAAAAAAACATGACAAAATCCAGACTGGTTTATTTTTTGATGACAATGAGATTAAATTTATGCTCATCACATGGTGCCATCTTAAATTGGCCGTGACATCACAGGTCAACTGGAAATCGCCTAATACTAACACATTGAACACATAGTGTAGCGGAGGTGGACAAATTGAATCCCTGCTGCTGCTCGTATACTAGGACAAGGACATTTGTGATGTTTACAAGCTACAACTGTAGGTTGATTCTACTGTGCATGGATACATACTGACTGCCCTTTACTTCCCACAGACCACCTGCCAAACAGACTGGTTTTTTGTGTGTGTCTGCCTGTTTTTGTCTTATTTTTAATATTATTTCCATATTTCTGGCATGTAAGAGGTTAAAAAAAAAATCCAAGGATACTGGAACGCTCATCCCTCTCCCCGTCCTGACAAAAATATGCCTTCCTTCGCCTCCCTCCTCTCCCTCCCACCACCTCCATCTCTGCCTGTCACGCTCTAGTGGCAGGGTTAAGTTAAGTAAGAGTGTTCTAATAATTAGGACTGGGACTCGTCCGCTTTCCCGTGTGTGTGTGTGTGTCTTCCTGTCAGTGCTTAGCCAGATGTTAAAAGGCTTGTCCCTCTCATGTTGCCTCCCTGTCAGTCTCCACTGTGTGCCACACACATGCACGCACACACATGCACACGCAGACACACACATGTATCAGTGACTGTGCTACTTGTGGTGGCTTTGTTTACCCCCCAGTGTGTGCCTCTCTGCCCTTCTGGCAGCTCCCCCAGGGTGAGGAGTGTGTGCCTGTGTTTTCCTGTCAATACCACTCTCCACTTATCTGAGCCATCAATATTCTGCACGAATATTGCCTATTGATAGCGAATGTCATCACTTTATTGTGACTTGAGGGATAGTAAAGCCTCTCTATATTTTAGTTTATATATTTTAATGAAACTGTGGATGGAATTGTTTTCCTTTTGTAGGTTTTTAAGTCTTTTCTTTGCCCTCCTTTAGTCTCGCACTGGGTGGTAACTGGAAGCAAGTAGCAGAATGTGTGTGTCACTCAGTGTGAATCTTGTGGCCATTGTTGCAATGCAGTGCAGATCAAGGATTAGTCGCTTCCTGTCGAGCCTTTTGTCAGTCCAGCCACTCCATTTGGACACAGATCAGTGTGTGTGTGTGTGCGCGCGTGCGTGTGTGTGTGTGTGGGCAGAGAGGTCTCACAAATGAGCCACTGGAGCTGGTGTACAGCAAGTAAAGGGAGGAGAGGATGAGATGAGAGGATTCCCTCTGTGCCATCCTGCAAAATAAATACATTTCAGCCTGAAATGTAATTTCATCCCATTTTCACTCCTAAAATACAATTTTGCTTGTAAATGAGTGAGCACACCTGCTAATCCCTGTGACATAATACTGTCCTCGTATTCCCACTGCTGTTCTATTAGATTCAGGAATAGTGGAAACATACAGAAATTAGGTAGATCATTGTAAATGACAATATGTTTCTTTGCCACAAAAGCAGAGAAAATGCTTGAAAAGCTTAAGTTACTTCCATTGGTAAATTACTATTTTCTTAGTACAAACAAACCCAAGCAGCCCCTTTTCTTTCCTTCTAATTCACACGCACACACAGAGAGAGAGTGTGAGAGAGAGAGACACGTTCAGTGTGTCCAGGGGTTCGGAATTCCACTTTTGTTCCCTGGGTGATGTCAGCTTTGGCCAATAAAAATGCTGCATTAAAACTCCTCTGAGCCTCGTGCAACTTCAGCATACCTGGCAGCACAGCGCACATTTTGCTTTTAATACCAGCATATGCATAGACACACACTAGCCCTGAACTTAAATCTGCACTTGTCTGTTTTTGTGTTACAGATGGTGCAGATGTTCAGATTGTTTAATCTCATATACTGTACAACATATGGTCACCAAATCAGTGAATATGCTTTGGTAAAAAGAGTACCCCCCCATGTTTTCTCACATTCGGTGCAAAATGAAAAGAAATCACCCAAGTCATGATTTAAAAGATTCTTTCCTCTGCAGTCTTCCTTTCCCTCTCCTCTCCTCTCCTCTCCTCTCCTCTCCTCTCCTCTCCTCAGTAATCTAATCTGTAGCCAGTTTGTGGATGCAGTCTAGTGTGACAGCCCCCCCAACCACCCTCTGCTTTTGTCACTTTCACACACACACACAGAGCAGGCTCTTTTCCAAGAAAAGACCACTTGCTTGGCAGAGGGGGCAGCAACCCCCCGCCCCCCCAGCCATGGTCACACCTTCTTTAATATTGAATTATTCATCAAATCTCATTGGTTCCTGCTGATGGTGGCCATGATGCAAGCGAACAGTTTGTGTATCTGTGTGTGAGAAGGGGGGGTAACCGGTTCGAGACCATTAGCTGTTCATGATGCACTGTTGCTTGACAGAGCTGGACGAGCCTGTTTCTGACACAGATGCCTTGTTTTTTTTTTAATCACTGAAACTACTGGCACCTGTAGCGTTTGATGAAGTGAAAGACATTATTTTTACAGGAAGAAGGGTTTGGTTTTTCATGTTTTGTCTAACCATGAACACTTTTTCTCTTCTCTTGAAGGTGAAAGTTGCAGTTAGTGATGAAGTACCCTGTATCATGCCATCACTTTTGATTTCTTCCTCCTTGGTTTTAAAAGTTTTGGCCACCAAAGAGAAGGCAAGGCAGAGCATTTGCTGCAAAAGTCCCCCAGAAAGGTGAAATAAATCAATAATGGGGTGTTTTATATGCATGCCAGTGTGTGTGCACATACTCCTATGATTTGCATGCACCAGAATCTATACCATTCAATAGTGCACTGTGGTAGCTGCAGAGACCTAAAGGTCTCACATAAATCTGTGTCCTGTTTTCTTACCATAAGGCTCTTATGGGTATTACTAGTTGTATCCTTTTTACATTGAAAGTCAGGGAAAAGTCTGGTCGTAAATACTGTAAGCCAGTGTCAATTTAACATTTTAACAGCACAGTTACCAACTAAACTGAAGAAACAAATCCCTTTCTTATATTTGATAAAGGTGCTTCACTTTCACATATAAACAGTCCATATCCCTTCAATGACATGTTCACTTTTATCCACAAATGCCCTGTTTGCATGAGTGTAAAATCACAGTCATGCCATTTGTTGTGTTAAAGGCATAAACAGTCGATGGTCACGGATTTGCCTGCACTTCAGAAAAAGACATGGATAAAGAAAGAAGAGTGTGTCCATGTTTGCGCATGGGTGCGTGTTCGGTATCTTGAACGCCTTTCAAGGCACTTCACGTTGACCCCATCCTGCCGCTGCATATCTAAAAGGCATTAGAAGGATGTGAAATTTGTCAGCCCATGTGTGTTCTGTTTCCCTTTGTGTGTGTGAGTCCCTAAGCAGAGCTGAGGCTCATGCAGTAGACAAAAAAAAATATCACATTGGATTCATGTGATGACTTTTGTTTCAGGTCACAAAGAAAGAAAGAAACGCAAATTGAAGTTTCCTCATCAGGCTCTTCATCCCCCTTATTCACACTCCTCTCCCTCCTTCCCTTTATCCCTCCCCCTACCTCTTTCTTCCTCTCCCCGTCACCGGGTGTATGTGGAAACCCAGCCCACTGTTCAGGGGATGAATAATTTAGCGGTGTGTGTATCATCTGTTTACCGTGCTAATCCATCTGTCAGCAGGCACCTATCGATTCGTGCCTGCCTGGTAATTGTGCATCTGCACCACACGCACACCCAGGAGCACACACATACACAAAAAAGGTAGTGGACACACACATTTACTTGTGCACCTATATGATGTGCAGGTTAGCTCATATTCAGATCCTGCAGTTGACAGCTGGTCGTCCAGGCACTTCATTTTCACTGAGTAAAAGTGATATTAGGGTCAAGGTCACAAAAGACAATAATCGGATATTGGAGGCAAAAGCACTGAGACTCCTGGACTTTATTTGGGAAACACAGTTATATGTGATCGCGGCTTTTCAAACACCACTATTGTTCTAATGTTAGCTGTGCATGGTTTTGTCTTCAGACAAAAGCAGGAAATGTGACGTAATACCACACCTGCAAATGTGCATACAACCATGACTGGGATATACAGTTAAGATACACTTTTAGAACTTAAATAACAAACTTGTAAACATAGCATCACAAAAGGTTAGTTTAAAGTCACATAATGGACAAAAAAAGGCAACTACCATGTACTGTATATTCAGTCGAGTACTTAAATATGAATGTAAATTAAACCTAAGCTAGTTAAGAAAAGGGAAATTCACTTGTATGTCAAAGAGGTAACCAGTGACAAATACAAAATAGGAATTTAAACAGTAAATTAATAGACAGTAAATTCCATGGAGTAGAAAGAAAACTAAGTAAAACCAAGAACAACTAATCTATCACTCCTTGATGTTTCACTTATGATTTTGTTTTAAAATGTTTCCCATATTTAAGAATGATTATTCCCTCTTTGTCCATCATTGTCATCGTCCTGCCCCCCTTTACACAGGATTAAGCCTTTTCTAATATGTATTTGTTTTAATGGAAACACACCAAAACATTTTCTCTCTTTATGATTTTTTTAAACTAGATAATTTAAAAACAGACAAAATAGATGTGTTGTAAATACACAATGAAGGGATACACAGAGGACTGGAGAGAGAGAGGTAGTGCAGTACAAAGGAGCACAGTGTGATATCCATGGGTGAACATTGATGGTTGTAATTATGAAATTGCTGGTTTTAAAAGCTCATTGATTCGTGTCATTAGCTTCATGAGTGATTACTAATTGCTGCTCTGTTATGTTAACCACACAGGATATACACTGTGTATATATACCCATGTACACCGAGATGCACATTTTCATGAAAACATCAAACACACATGCACACAGTTTTTTTTCCTTTGTCAGTGAAAGTGTAGGAGGTCACTGACATAATTTACAGAACCAAAAGGAAAAGGCCGAAGTTTTTCATTTCAGACTTTTCAAACAATCCATTTTATGAATCCATATCTATTAAAACAGTATTACTGGATGTGTAAGTAGGAATATTAAGTATTATCTTCCTTAACCCTGTGGTGCTTTTCTACTGTTCAACCTCGACATATATTCATCAAGAATTGTCTAGACCTGATTTGGCCTGAATGTATCTGGGCATAAAGAATGACAAGATGTTTTGTGGATTTTTTTTAAATGATTAGAAATATATATATAAAAAATCATTTGTGTTAAATTAGTTTCATGTCCATCCACCTGACCTTTCTGTTTATATGAAACATTTTACTGCTCGATTTAATCTCTATGTGTTGTGTGTCTTGAACTTTTGTGTGTAGCTTATATTGTCCAATTTGGGGCAATTTGGCATCAGGCGGGAAAGATAGTTGCAGCACTTTGCCCATGATGACCGGTAAAAGTCAAGAGCAGGGGGCTAATCTGCTGCTCGGTGTGTGTGTGTGTGTGTGTGTCAGTGTTGGTTTAATTGTGTGTCAATTTTTGTAACATTTTACTCCTTTTTTTCTCTGTCTGACTTTGTGTGTGTCCTGCGGTACTAGCCCAAGATCTGTCACTTACCAAGCTTGTTGATAGGTCATGTTGTCCAACCCTGGCTCCTGCCATCACCATTCTGTCTCACACAGTCACACAAACACACACACTGACTCACACACACACAGTTGGTCGGGGGGACGCAGCAGGGTTCATTTCGATGTGCAGTGTCTAATATCACATCCCTGTGGCAAAATGCTGGGAATTCTGGCCTCCTCCTGGTGAAGCGTCACATCTTTGTACGTGTGAGTGTTTTTTCCCATCTTCTTGTTTTTGTGTGTCTCCATCTGTAAGTCTGTGTGTGTGTGTGTGTGTCAGGGGGTGTTAGAAGCAAGCAGGAGCTTAGCAGAGTAAAAGAGAGCAAATCTGTCAGCTCTCCCTGGGCAGACAACCCTTCTGACCCTCATTCAAAGACATATTGATTCTCCTCTACAGCCAGCAGGGGAGGGGTTGTGCGTGCATGTATGCATGTGCGTGTATAGGCAGAGGTGTGTGTGTGTGTGTGTGTGTGTGTGTGCATTTGTGTGTCTGTGTGCAAAAGTGCTTAACACAGCCTGATAATTTCTCCTTGCTGCCTTCATACACAGAGAGCCTTGCTCCTCTTGCATTGTTAAGCAAGATAAAAAATATTTGATTGTATAATCAGTGAAATGTGTTTCACATATTTTGAGGGAGAGTGAGCAAAAGAGATTATTCCATCAAGCAGGAACACACAACCGGTACACAGCCTGACTTAGTTTGTTGTTTTTTAAGGCTTTTAACTTTCTTGCTCTGTCTGTCTGTGTGTCTGTCACACACAGCAAGAGAAAATAAAAGCATCAGCGAGTGAAAAAACACAAACCGAGCCAGCCGCAGAGACGAGCTTTTCTCTCATCTCGACACTAACACTGTACTAAACCTCGCTGTGCACTTGTTAGCTCTGCCTTGTTTTCCAGGAAGAAGCCTAATGACCTATGGGACGTAACCAGTCGGGGCTCGGCTGTCTGTTAGGAACCCTGTGTATACTTTCATGTGATTGTCAGAGCAGTGTCACATAATGACTGGGTCAGATACGAAAGGCCAGTGGTGGGAAGATTAGAATCAAGCTCCCAAATCATACTGAAGATGGTGATAACAAAAGAATTGCCCAAGGCTGTGAAGTGACTTCAGGGTCGGTCCATTACAGATACTGACTTAGACTGTGTCTTCACTTAACAACACCACTGCAGAGGAAACAAAGGCTAAACTGATTTTTTCTTTTTTCTCTTTCATTCCTTTGTACAATAGATGGTTACTTTCAAACAGCTGCCAATTTGTAAGTGTGTTGAAAATGAGGTGATGCGTTTCCAGAAGTTTACTGTGATAAAATTTCAACTTGTTCTTAAAATAAAAGAAACCATCTGCACGGAGGAGAGGGTAAACATGTCAGCACCATAGATTGTATTATGAAAAACGGACACAGGTTTGAGGTTTGGAAAGCCAGTCTGAAATCTATATTGTCCTGAATGACCATGAGGGGGCAACTGCCCTATTTGTCGTTGCAAAACTATAATGTCTTAAAACATTTTCCTGGGGAGTTTATAGCCTCAATCCAATTTTCTTCAATTCACCATGCCATCCATGTTTTAAACTATGGTCCAATTTAGAGTCAAATAGATGATAAACCATGGATTGCTTCAGGATTTGGCTGTTGTAACTGAGTTATCAAACAAACTGACAAACCAGTGGATGACGTCGCCATGGCTTCTAGAATTGTTAGCATACAAAAAGTCAAAGTTGGTAACCGGGAAAGCAAATCAGCGTGCTGGAAGATGCTAAAATACTAAATGGCCATCTAAAAAGTTTAGCTTAGATGAGCTGTAATGTAACAGTTCTGACTCTGCATCAATGTCAGAAAAACATGTTATATGTATGTGGGTGTATATGCCGTCACTGTCAGGTCACATGACCTGGCATGGGCAGCACAGTCCGTGGTCTCTGGTAATGGCTGGTCACTGGGGGGAACCAGTTATGGCAGTTTGTGTTCTGGAGGAAGGAGGTAAAGACTCCTGCATGATGGGGTTGTTGTCTAGAGTGTTTAAGGGCTTTAGTAGAATGTCAGTGGGCTGCATGCTGACCCTGCTGCTGATACACACACTCTCTCTCTCTCTCTCTCTCTCTCACACACACACACCCACACGGTCAGTGGTATAAGCTGAAAAGTGCCGGCTAGAATAATGAAAGGCAGGTGCACCAACAGGCCACCACAGTGAGAGGAAGCAGAAATGAGAGGACAAAAAGATCATGTGAAAGTCAAAGCAGGTGAAAACGAGTGACGAGTGAGTTCATGTGACGACGATGATGATTGCGTGCGTGCAAGACACAGGTGCTCTGTATCTAATAACTATGCGGATATAACGCGAAAAGACAAGCAGAGCATGTGCGTGTGTAATTATTGCATCGTAGCACCTGAGGGCACTTTGTGCACTTTTCTCCTGTCATCAGTGTGTTCATAATTCCCGTCAATGTGCACTTTACATGGTGAGGTGTCACATACATCAATAAGTGGTGAGAATACTAATTGTGGCATTTAAACAAGACCGAGTTTTTAAATATTCAGTGTTCTGTAGTATCCTGCTACTTAGCATCATGATAACTGGATGCTTTTACTTCAGTAAAAGATGGCATCATTTGATGAGTGTGGTAAAACAAACTCAGCATCAATACAATTTTTCAAACTTGTGTAAACATGTAATGTTCGCATCAGCAACAGAATTTCACTAAGAGATATTGCAGCCATAGGTTTTAAGGCCAATTTATTTTTAAATGGTTGGTTTTCATAGCCAACTAAACAGAATGCATCCTAAAAAAATATTAAAATAAGCGCATGCACACACAGTTGGGAGCCATCATTAGATGCTGATTCCAACGGTTTCTTTCGATGACGCACTCTTTTTCCCTGCAACTCATAATTAATCAGGTCAGTTAATTTAAGTAGTGAGGGTGCATCGAAAATTTACTCCAAGTTTTCTATTCTGTAATTTAATTCACACCACTGTTGATGCCTTAAAGACAAAACAAGACAGAAGATGAATTTGTGAGCACAAAAAAAAAACACAATATGTACTGTACATGTCTGCTTCTGCTTCCCCATGTCCCTTTGTCACTCTCTCTCTCTGTCTCAAACACAAACACACACACAGAGACACACACAGTGCGGGCCCCAGATGGCATGGTGGTGTCAGGGTGAGAGGGGTTTGTTAGGATCAAAGAGCTTCAGTGTGTGGCCCCTCCACCCTTCACTTGCTTTCTTCTTCTCTTTCTGTTTGTCATTTTATTCCTCCCCTTCCTCTGCTTTCAATCTCACTTCCTCTCCCCCTCCTCTCTCTCTCTCTCTCTCTCTCTCCCGCTCCATCTCTCTTCATTTTTTCCCCTAATCTGTCCATCAGAAGTGTTGATAAATTATTCATTCCTGTCTGTCCCCATCGACTTGTCACCTCGCCGCTACTTGCCAGCTCCTCTGCCTCCTCTCCTCTCTTGCCTCCATCCCTCTTCCTCCTTTTCCTTCACCACCTCCTCCTGCTTTTCTCTCATCTCCCCTTTCCTCGCTCCACCTCCTCCTGCACCACCTCTTTCTCTTTTGAAGAAGGCGACCACACACATGCCAAAGTGTTGCAAGTTAATGAAAGGATTTCAAATTATTTCAGCTACTCTGTGAATTCTCTTGAAATTGCTGTCTAGTACAACAGCAAAAGAATTAAATTTGATACAGTTAATATTCCTCCTCAATTTTGACTGATCAAAGATGCCTTTACAACACATTTGTGTTACTTTCCTTTATTTTGAGCTAGGTAGATAAAAGAAAAAAGGAAGGACTCCATCCTATGTCCTATAGGATGGAGTGTGGATAACAAAAGACAGAAAAAAGTAAAGGGTTTGAGAGGCATATAGGAAAGAAGATGGAAAAAAAGATACTATAGAAGTTAAAATTATGACTGGTTATAATATGGAGCATTTACTCCCAAGCACAATTTAGGAACACAGTCACAAACAAATGCATATTCTTTCAAAATAACTGAAAAGACTGCCGAGGAAAGCTATTCATCATAGGAAATTCAGACAGTGAGTCTAGTGATTAGTGATAAATTGCTTTATATCTCCCCATAGGTGGCGTGAGAGCTAGGATCGCATCTTGTGTGTGTGTGTGTGTGCATGCGCGTGCATGTGTGCCCGTGCACGCCCGTGTTGGCTGATACAAGAGTGTGAAGCACTTGGCTTGAACCCTTGGGATATTAGAATGCAGCTCTGTGTATTTGTGTGGAGGTGTGTTTGTAGGATTGTGTGTGTTTGTGTAGACGTGTGTGCGTGTGAGTGTGTCACATCTGCTCGCTCTCTCAAAAGATGGGCCTGTCTCAGCCTCTCTCATCCCGTTACCACAACGATTAATACATTTAAAAAAATGTCCTCTCCACTTTCCCCCGGTGTCACACACACACACACACACGCACACACACACACACTGCTCACTATTCAGCAGAGGTTACTGCTACATCAGCAGCACACACAGCACTGCCTTTAGAGGCTGATCAATCTGTACTGCTGCTTGCACTGATGAATTACAGAAGTCAAGACAGAGAGGGAGCAACAGAATAAGGGAGGGAGAATGAGGAGGAGGATGAAGAGGAGGAAAAGGAGTGGGAGGATAAAGAGACAACGAAGATGTGGAAAAGCTTGGTAGAGGAGTTGAGGACAAAATGAGCAGGGAAGGAAACGTGAGGCAAAGGTGGGCATGATGATGATGATGATGATAATGATATTGATTCGGAAAAGTCATGATATAGTTTCAAATTCCTAAAAGTTGTGAGGTAAGAAGAAAAAAGAAAGGAGAAACAGATTTGGTTTTTGGTTTTGGGGAAATGAAGGAGGTAAAGGAGTCAAAATAGTAGAGGAAAAACAGCAGAAGCAGAGCAGGAGTCGTCACATGGATCTGTCATTTAGGTGTAGTCAGTGCAGGTTCAAAGACAGACTGAAATTCACCCCTAAAAGCACGGATGCATGGATCATATTGACCTAAGCTGCTGTTACATTTGGGCAGACAGCAGGACTTTATGGTCAAGGACACGTGTGGGGCTTGAATGGACGTCTTTGTTTGGCATCGAGAGGATTCTTTCACAGAATGGAGACTGTTTTAAGCTGTCATAAAGGTTTAAGATTGGTCATGCATACAGTGTTTTCATAAAATGTTGCCAAGAAATATTTTACCACGATAAAATGCTCTGATGCTCAACTTTTTTTCTCATTTCTTATTTAGCATCCCAACTTCACATGGAAGTACATTTAGACATATTTTTTTTTTTTTTTTGCAGGCAGATCAGATTTTGTCCATTAGTCATCTCAGAAATACTTGGTCTGTATCAGTTTGGTTTTAGATTGCATTTAACGATTGAGTGTTTATCATTCAGGAGGGTTTAGGAGAAATAAAATATACTCAACAAGTATGTATAAATACCTTAAATTAATTTTTTTTGTATATGTTGTCTTAAAAAAAATGGAAAATGGAAAAAAAGGTGCTGTTGTAGGTTGTATTGTAATATTCATTGTTATATAACCGTTTATTGTCTGTATAAACATCTCCACTTTCATCCATCCCAGTTATTTTTAAAGGTTGTCAGGGAAAAGGTCAAGTACACCATGGACAGTTCACATCATGCCACAGGACCTACATTCAATTTGGATTTCAAGCCCAACTTACATGTCTTTGGACAATGTAACAAAGCCATCGTACCCAGAGAAAATCCCCAGCTCACAGGGAGAACATGCAAATGTCACGCAGAAAGGCCTCAGTTGAACTGGGATTTAAACTAAGAACCTTCTTGATATTTGGCATCAAACACCACCATATTACTGATATTACTGCATCACCACTGGTGAAAATGGCAGAGTGTGCTCACTCTGCCATTAGTCACTAAACTTGACGTTGATGTTACCTGAGAAATTGTTCAAAGCAAAAAAAAAAAAAACAACACCACCATCACAACTGTACAGTAAATGTCTGCGCCATATCCACATTGAATTCCATACCATCAAAGTTCTTTGGTTGCCTTGACTGAATGAATGTGTTAAATTGCACTGCATCCTAATAAGGAACTGTATCACATTAATAGTTGCTTCATATGTATCTTTAATGTATTGGCCCGTTGACCATGCATTGCAAATGTGCATCGCATTGGCCTCAGTGATAGAGATGCAGACCAGTAACTCTGACACATTATGTGAAATATCTTTTTTCTCTCCCTCCATCTTCCCTCATTGTTGCCGGTGATAAATCCATAGCTATCTATGACAGCTTTGTTGCTGCTGGGAGGCCCCTCCTGCCTTGTTTGGCTGTGATTCCAGCTGACAGCTTTAGGAGCGTGTCTTTATTTAAGAGCTGCTGTAATTACACAGGCTTTAGCATATGTAGACGGCCAGATATGATTCAAACCACTTCGACAGGGAGAGGGGAGTGGGAGCTCAACGGGTGAATGAGAAGAGAGATAAAACACAATGGCAGCAAGCGCAAGAGAGAGAGAGAGAGAAAGGGAGAGGGCAAGGGAATGGGAGGAAATGGAGGGAATGAGGAGAGGAAAGAGACAGAGATATGGTGAGCAGGGCAGACTGATAGAGCAATTGAGAGACGAGGAGAGGGCAATCAGGAGGGGGGGAAAGGAAGAGATATGGTTTGGCAAATAAAAGAGGAGCGTGGTGCTGCTGCAAACTGTTCGCCTTATGATGCCTCATTAGGGCTTAGGGCTGCAGATAGTGCCTGTTAGAGAGATCTATGGCCTCAGCACAGAGAGAGGAAAAAGAGAGAGAGATGGAGCGGCGATAGAGAGAGAGAAGAGCACAGTGAAGGGAGATAGAGATGCAGCTGAGATGTAAAATACAAAAAGAAAAGTGAAATAAAAGTGATTAGTGCAACTTTGTATGACATTTTCTTGTGAAGTACACAGACCAGCCACAGTGTTACAACAGGACACCCGTTATAATAATATGAATGCTGATCAGTGAATTTGTGTGGAAAGTGAATTGACTGCAAACAAATGTCCCTCACTTGCTCAACTCCAGGTCTGCTTGCTTGTTCCAGAGCTTTTCACACACTAAAATGGCTAAAATGACATTTTCAGACAAAATGACATACAGTGTCAGAACTCTGGTTAATGTACACTGGACACGTACTGTACGACAAACACAGACGCAGGTGAGATTCATTCACAGCAGAAGGAGAATCTTCAGATGATCCAGGTGAGAGCATGCAGAAAAGAGGACACTCTTCACAGTTTCTCCTGCTTCTTTCTCACAAGCTCACTCAGACGTTAACTGGAGATTATAATAGGGAGCTAGCAGGAGAATATCTGGCCTGACTTGTGTTGACATTTGTGTTCATATATATATAGCACTTCCACACAATATCCATTAAGTGCCCAGGCTTCATATCTGAAAGCAGCTACTATGTGGTCAGGAGACTTAAAGGACTTCCAGCTCTGACTCCAGTGCATGGATACTTTCTGTTATTTCGAGATTCACCTTTTTTTTCAATTGTTTTTGTGTTGTTTTTGCTGATGATATTTAAAATTACTTCCAGTGCTACTCACACTCTTCTGTTATGTATCATATATCATAGGACTGATATTAGAAGAGTGCAATCACATTTAACATGTTCTTTCCTGCTAAAGTTCATGGAGCAGAATAGACGACCTCTGTGTGGAGTTCTGGCTTCTGATTGAATCCCATGTGAGAAACTGGAAAAATGTTTTCTGTTAACCGTTACCATGTCACATCTTAACTCTCACACATTTTAACTTCAGCATTTCAATGGCAGCAGTATTCCTTGTTGTTTTCTGGCACTATCCTGACATGTTGCCCTCTATACAAATACAATGGTTGATATAGTTTTATCCCATGGTGTTTAAAAGATGGCATGAATCAAAGACAGTGGATAGTTTGTGTGTACATCCAAACCACTGAGGGCAAAGCTGACAGGAAGATGCGTAAACTATGAATTGATTTAACATGCTTTAGTAATCCAATAGTTCTTACTGTAATGCCTTTTACTGCCTTTCTTACTATAATTTGCCCATGAATGATTTGTGTGATGATGATGACGATGATGGGAAAGTAAAGACATTGTTCCGGACGGATGATGACATTTTTTTTATCTTTTTTTTTAAGCAGACTCTCTTTTGCTTTGCCAACACAAAGTTGTTCTGAACATGAACTAATTTGATGTAGCAACAGACAAGCAGAAAGAAAAAGAGCAATATTGTTAAATGGGTAACAAAGAACAGTGTGAGAGGGAGCAGTGCAGATAAGGAATCAGACACTGTCCAGGCGACACAGAAGAGAAAAGAGGCGCACCAAAGACCACCAAAATAAATGTCTCCTTTTCTTCAGCGTGTGTAAGAAAGATAGCTGATAGTATATCACCAGGCTCCACAAGCACCAATTAGGAGTTGGATTTTAACAAGCAGAGAGAAACAGCAACCTAGAGGAAGAGAGAGCGGGAGGGAAAGAGATGTGAGGAAGGCTGACGGCAGACCATTAATCCACTGTCCATTGTCCGTCACTACAGGAAGAACCATGTTGCATGTTTCACCATGGGAGACAGCTGTAAATCTGTGATGCAACCTTTACGTGCCACGCTCACAATACGCACAGATGCAGCCATATATGATTGTGGCTGACATGAGCGCAGCCACCCAGTGACAGATTGCTTTCATCAGAGAGAGCACACAAATCAACTGCCTGCAACTCGAACACACACCGTCACAGTGAAGGAAGCATAATCAGGCATTTTGTTGCAGTTATCCAAAGTAGTAAATCAGAACCTGTTGTTTCTATAACATCACAGGCGAGTGCTTATCTGCAAGCTACAGGTGTGTGCATGTGTGTGAGTGCGTGTGTGTTCTTTATCTTCTAACCACAGAGGGGCCCTTTGTGGTCTGTTGCTGATTAGCTGTCTTTACACATGTCCAATCATAAATTTACCTGTGCGCACCAGTATTAGTGCTAATGAGGCACAAGTAAAGGAAGAGTGGCTGTGTGCAAGAGAGATATTTGTGCTAAGTCCAGTGTCTTTTCTGCTGAGGTTTAGCACCGCATACTGTACCTGCTGCATCAGAGACTAAACGCGCTCACATATTGACAACACACATTTGACCATATGCATTACCCACAGTTGTAGCCCTCACCCTGAGGGGACCTGGCCCTTCCCTAATCATAACACAGCACCACCTGAAAACAAAATTGTGGGAATTTGTAATCGGCAGTCCGTCTCCAGATACACACACACACACACACACAAATGACAGCAGGTAGCCTGCTCCCACTGCCTCTCCCAGGCCTAAACATGCATGTTCTTCATCCTAACCACCATCATTTCCCTAACTGCTGCTTATGTCGCCCCGGAGGATCCTCTCAAGATGCTGATCATAGTCATGATGTGCTGTTAGGCACATGCAGGACGCCCTACATTATGCTGCAGAAAACTGTAGCCCAAGAGGACGATCGCTCAGAACTCAGGCTGTGTTAGTGTCAAATGTGTCGCCAATGCCCCTTTAGAGAATTTTATGGAGAGAATCGTTCACCAGATTTAGACAAAATGTAACAACATATCACTAGTCAAATATTGGTGATGAAGAAAATTTAGATTTCTAAATTAAAGCTGGATTGCTTGATTGTTGACCACTTGGGGACAAACTGAAAACTCAACATCTAACTTAAGGTAAAACATCTAACTTAAAGTAGTAACATAAAACTGCATTTTTTTTAAAAATTTCTTCTTATCTTAAATATTTTGCTAGTCATGTTAACACGACAGCAGAGATTTGAATTTGTTGAGCTGCTGCTTAATTGAAAAGAGGGACTGAAGTGCAGGTTTATATGCCTATATAAAACCAACATATATCAGACGCTAACTTTGGTGCAAAATTGGTAGGGAGCTGAAAAGAGTTTATGAAAATGTTTAAAATGCTCTCTAGATATTAGATTACTATAGGTAAAAAAAAGTTATGCATTTATCATGAAGTTTTCTTGAACATATTTCAATTTTGACATAGTGTTACTGTTAGAATTATATGCAATATTCTGATTATGTGTGTGTAGATTTTAGGGATGTAACAATTCTATAATACTGCACTAACAAGTCAGTGGTGCGTCATGCACTACTGAAAAAGTATCCACAGTGTACATGGAACAATGGCCTCTGCTGTTGTAACGTCCCTCAGTTTAACCCCAGAAGACCAATCATTTGTTACCGTCACTGGAAATTGACAATACGTTTCCCAGTTAGATTTTTTTTACTGACTGTGTGTCAGTGAGTGAACCAATCTGCTGCTGCAGTTTCAAACAAGTAGAAGTCTCACTCTGTGCAATAAAGACATTCCCCTCAGTCTCAGCGGACATTTCTGGCACTCGGCGCTTCACTCAGTTGAAAAGTGACTACAATACACAGTAATAGTGGTTTAACTCAGTGTGAAATGTTTGGCCTCCCTCTCATTGCTCTTCCTAATGGGACCTATTGACTGTTTGTGCAATCAGAGTACATCACTATGTATGTACAGTAGATTAGAGACTTGAACAGCAGCCCTCGCCTCTGCCTCGCACTCTCTATACATCTATTTGTCTTTCCATGTTGCACTTTCTCTCATCTTGTCTGCGTTTCAGCTTGTGTAATTTGCAGTTAAATTGAATGATGCTTCACCGGCATGGCTGTCAAAGAATTATCCATGTTGACAAAGCAGCTCACAATGTATGGTGATCACAACAATACAAAGAAATGATTAAGGTATAATGCAATCATTTATGCTGCCTTTGTTTCTCTTTGCATACCTCTTTTCCTCTCTCTCTCTCTCGCTCCCTCCCTCCCTCTCTCTGTGTAACAGCAGGTAAACAGTCTTGTAGCTTGTAGTGGTTATGTGATTCAGTAGCGTGGCGCGTTTCAGAATGGTAATTTGCAGAAATGAAAAGTTAATCAAGCATGCTGCAGAAGTGGCCCTGAATAATTTAGCAATGAGGGGAGAATGAGCGGAGGAGAGGGAGAGGACGGGGAGGAGGGTGTTGGTGTTACAGAAAGAAGAGGAAGGTGAGACTATAGATGATTCTGTCCTCCACTGATCTTCATCAGTTAATATTTGTGTCTTTGTCTTTCATGTGTTATATCATTTTATTCTCATTTCTATTTTCATTTAACCCTTTCTCTGCCCCCTCTTTGAAACCACCTGCCTTTTCTCTTACATTCTTTCTTACCGAGAGTTTTTTTCATTTTCATCACAACTTTGTTTCCACTTTTCCTCTTTCTCTCTTTCATATGTCCTCATTTTGTCCATCTACTCCTTGGTTCTTAGTGGTTTCCCTTGTCTTTGCCATCTTTCCATCATTCTTGACACTGTTTCCTTCTGTCTCTTCCTCATATGATTCTATGTTTTGTGATGTACTGGCACAGACAGTATATAAGCAGAAACAAATCTTAATTTGGAAGAGTTTATCTTTGTCAAATGCTTTCTGAGTGGGCAATTAATTACTTAGCCCCACTTAAACTTTTAATATCCTCCTTCTCCCTCTCTATCTTTAATTAATTTCTCATTCTGAGAAAGAAAGAGTTTCATTAAAACCAAAGCCATTTGTCTTCTAACAGGAAGAAAGCCCATACTGGGTCATTACAGATGACTCCCTCAGCCCCCTAAATGATTAGAGAGGTACAGAGTAAACATTTTTCTTCTTTCTGCCGAGTCTGAGAAACATGTCTGACAAGTGCCGATACATGACACCCCTTCCCTCTCTCCTTTGATGCTCCCAATCTTTTTTCGTTCCTGTGCATGCATAATGAGCTCCAGAGGCAGTCATTCATATCACAAAAATAACATTTCTATCTTCCAAATGTATGCACTACTCTGACTTTCAGCACCAGGATTTTACTTTATTTTTTTTACTAATGAAGAAGATTATTAGTTATTTTACTATACACTTTTCATCAAATTGGTGGGTGTTATAATCAGATCTGACAAATTGTCATTAAATAAAGTTATGTTCTGTGCATGGGACTACAGTATGTGCCACCATGATTCTTAAGGGACTGAACAATTTGTATTTGAACAAATTTAATGTCTGTAAAGCCATCAATTTCTAGTTTTTGTCAGACAGCCCTCACGAAGCATGATGTATATGTATTATATTGTCTAACCTCTCTCTCTCTCTCCCTCTTTCTCTCTATGGCTGAACTATGTACTTTGGCAAATTGGAGTGAGAATGAACTGCAGACCCAGACGCTAGTTTGTGAAAGCTCTGCGTTCTCCTCTCTAATGGAAATTAAGGGCCGTGTGTGTGTGAGAGAGAGGGAGGGAGATGTACAATGCCTTTGTCACACAGCCTCAGAGGGTCCAGATTTTATTAAGTACGCGTTGGAGAAAGAGAGAAACAAAACAAGGGGAAATTCTCTCCCTCTTTTTCTCTTGTTCTCTCCTGCTCTCTTTTATTCACACACACACACAGAGTGACTCAGACCAGACTCAGAATTTTATTAAGTCCCCTTTAGAAAGAGTGAGAGTGAGACAAGAGGGGAAAAGTCACCGGCAGCATGGTAATCAGCTCGCTAACCAAGACACCAAGAAAAGAGGAGAGTTTGTTAAAGGAGAAAAGAAAGGACGGAGAGAGGAAGAGAGAGGGAGGAGGAGCAGGGAAAGTTTCAGAACTCTTTTCTTCCTTTGAAAACAAGAAAAGGAAAAAAAAAACACGGTTAAAGAAAATTTTACTTTAAGAAAATAAAAACAAAATTAGTATTAAAAGAGTTTTAACACAGTAGCTTTGACATATTAGCATGTTCTTTTGTCTGTTTTAATTATATATGTATAAATAATATTATTATATCTAGTTATTGGTGTTAACTGCTTAAAGAAATGCTTTACATTTGCATGCATGCAATTTTGATCTTTCCCTAGACTTAAACATTCCTCTATTCTGGTTTCAAATAACTTTTTTCTCTGACTACACATGTTGTGAGAAAGACAGATACAATTTTACAAATATGATTTTACAATCAAAGGCAATCTTTAGGATGGGCTCATTTTACCAACATTACATGATAAATAACAGAACTGTGATATAGACACATGCAGGATGGACATGAAGTCACATGGGGAGCAGAGGAGAAGGGAGGAGGATGGGGAGCAACAGGAGACAGCAGCAGGAGGAGGAGCCGGGTGATACCTTGCATGACTGCGCATTCCCTAGACGTGCTCTGCCTCACACACACACACGCATACTGAGAAACGGCTGGTGTGCGGGTGGCTGTCTTGTTGGCAAGGGTTTCTGATTTCACGGCCTACTGGGTGGTGGCATTCAGCTTCCATTAGCCACCCCTCTTTCACATTAACACCCCCCCACACACACACACACACACTCTGAACAACCCCTTTGCCCTGTCCACTCAGCACCGCCCAGTTTCTTTTCTTCATATTTTACCTTTAACAGATAATAAATCAGTGTGTGACTGAAGAAAATAAGCAATGCACTTAAAGGGTTTTGCCATAGTCTGTGTCACACTGTGTTTCTACTTTTCTACTCTTTTTAAGCCAAATATAACAATGTTTGGCCAGTTAAGCAAGGCACCATCTCTGCAGTATTAGGGGTTCAATTTTCTGAGTGCATGTCACAAGCAGGACCCTCCAGTACAAACGCACACGCAGTGTGACAGTAGAAGACAGAAAAATGTTTGAGTGAGTGTGTCCCCTGAAGTAGGCGCAGATGATGCATTCTTAATCTAGACAAATGATAATTGATAGAGAGAAGGAGAAAGAGATGGAGAGTAGGTGGGGGGGGGGTGTCCTGTCAGCTTGTGTCTGAGTGAGTGTGCTTTGGACTGAGGGCTTCAGGGGTCAAGAAACAAGAGGTCTCTCATAGACACACACACACACACACACTGATGCCGCCACGCTGCAGCTTCTTTCTCAGGCATTCGGGGCTTTGTTGTGTCAGAGAATTTAGTGCTCAGCAAAGCAGCTCCGGTCAGTAAGGGATTATTTGACTTCATGAAGCTCTCTCCCACTGTCACTCTTTTTTTTTTGTGATGGACTGCAATGACATTGTTTCACAACAAAATTAGTAACAGCTTTGTTTCTGTATGATTCTTTGTAATGCCCTAAAATTGTCCAGCCCAATCTACACAAATGAAAATGTTATGTGGTGATGTAGCTATATTCCTATAAGACAGGTTCACTGTTCATGTTGTTTAAAAAAAATCCAATAAATACAATACATTTTCTTAATCAGCATATTTTCTGTTTAGCAGAAGCCTTGTACAACCCTTGTGCCATAAAGCTCAGCTGACCAAAATCAGTTTAAAGCACATTAAAGAACAGAAAACATCATCATATTGAGTTTTTAAATGCCACCTTTCCTGTGTTACTCCACTGCTGAAAATAGTCTTGCATTAGAGAATGACCTTGGTTAATAATATACCCAGCAAAAATATACCCAGCACCTCAAAACATTGACATATATATATATATATATATATATATATATATACACACACACACACGGTTAAACCATATACCTGTGATATTTTTGCTGTATCTGTTATCCTTCTAAAATGTAATCATATAAATTTTAATTCATACTTTTTTGAGACTCCTCTGTTTACAAGAGTAGCTCTACTTCCTTTAGATGAAGCTCATCTTTTGATTTAATACCACGCCAACTTAAACAGAACCTGCTGAAAATCCCCTTTCCTTGATTTAGTCCAAGAATATAAAACACTGTCCAAATGCAATTAAAAAAAAAAAAGCGCTCATTCCTTTTCTACAAGCTGTTAACCTCTGGTGATACTTTACAGAAATCACGCCATAAAGCCTAGACTTTTTAATGGGCACAAATCAAATATGATCCAACATTAATTTAATTAAGACTTGCCAACAAAATACAGACCTTAGTCCAAATATTTGAGAAGAGCAATACTTTTCTAACCTCCTCCAAGTTGATTAAAATATGTGGTATTTCACATTAGTTTAGTTTTTATGGTCAGTGAGGTAATTCGTTGTCAGTAAATGGCTTGTCAGACTCACTGTGAGTGATGTAATGCTATGAAGTCTATTGCATGAATTGCCCCTATGCCTATCAGAGAAAATCGACTTCTGGGCTCATTATTTGATTAGCTTGCAGGAAGTTTGGCAAAAGCCACTGGCATTATGTTGCAAGATTTCCTATCTTATAGTTTTGCATTTTTATTAGTGCTTCAAAAATCCTTTGAAAGAATTTATAATATTAATAAATCAACAAAGGGTAATAATTATATTATTTAAAAACTTTATTTTTCATAATGAAGTCTTTGTTTTTACCATATGCTTGTGCAGTATGCAAACACTTCTGATGTCCTTTAATTATGTTTCCATTGGCTGAAAATGTACTTGAACACGTTCCTTGGGTCCCATATCATGGTAGGGTCTAATACCTGGCTCTAATTAACATGCATTTAAAAATACTCATGATGCAAATTACCATTAACATCGGAGCAGGGGTGCAGAGGGTAGAGGGATGAGGAGTTGGGGGGGTGTTAAATGACAAGACAAGATAATTCTACTAATGCATATTTATCTCATACTAATTGGCGTGCACGACCAAAGAAAAGCGCGCACTTAATTAATTGACATGGAGGGGGGTGCAAATGAAACGGAGGCACTCAATCTGGAGGGAAGGAAGCAACTAGAGTGGGAGAGGAGGAGTGAAGCAAGAAGCAGAGAAAAAATAAGTTTAGTATGTTTTGTGCAGTATGAAATTCATAATAAATAAATAAATACATCTGGAGAAAATGTATTAAAATCCATTTATTTTGACTTTTTTAATAACTGGAAGAAGAATAGCCAACATAAACATGGTTTGATAAAACAGTAAAAAGTATAAAGGCATTGTAAATTCAAAGCTCATGACAGACAACACATGAAGCATATGCTGTAACTTTGTCTTTATTTATTAATATTTATGTGTATATATATATATATATATATATATATATATATATATATATGTATTATTTATTTCACAGGAATCTGAATATTTTGTTGCAAAACAATGTCTGAAAGTGATTTTAGTTTTAGCTAATTTCCCATTATAAGCATTTCCCGTGTATTTTCCTAGAAAGTGGGACATGGTGGATTTCCCAAACTGGCCCTAAACGTCTGCCCCTTTTAGTCACTCTGTGTGTGTCCCTGATGCCAAATTTCAGAGTGGTTTTGTTTCCAAAATAGCTGTGTCCGTCCAACTCGCCCCGTGTAATCTGGGTTGTGTAGTTGGCCCTATGTTATAGGGGCCCACACACACACTCATGCACCCTCACACACTCCCGCCGTATCTCTCATTTATTTGTTTACGGTCTTCCCCCTTTTTTTTCCGCTGTAAGAAACTGATAGGACGCTGAGGCAGGACCATTCACGCCCGCCTCCCTCTCCTCCTCCCCTCTCTGCTCCGCCCGCTGGGGAGGCACAAGAATTAAAACAGAAATGTTTTTGAACACACACAACACTCATCCATTTCAAGCCACAGATGGCCTTTTGAATGGAGCGGGGGTTCCCTTGTTGTGTGTGTGTGTGTGTCTATGAAACTGGGAGTTTACCCTCAGCCTCCCCCCTAACCTTAGTGTCTCGGCAGCCGTTTTGCTCTTGCATTTCTTTCTCTCTTTGTGATTCCTAACTTTCTCTTTTTCAAACTTCCTTTGTGTCAAGCCCACGGCTGCTGACGGTCTCTGCCTTCTGCTCGCACATTATGTGCGTGTGCGTTCGTGTGTGTTTGTGTGTGCGTGCACCACTGTGTTTGTGAGTGAATGATAGAAATCATTACTTACAATAGTGAACCTGTACTAAATTGTTAAGAAGATGAAAAAGTACAAATCCTTTAGGCAGTATTTTAGTTAAAGCATAGCAATATGCATCCAAATAATTTTGAATCCAATCTGAAATACAACCAATAATGCTGACATACAAACTTTGACAAACTTCAGTTCTGTTGGTTAAAATCCCATGGAGCAACTCACAAGACATAACACATGGATTATACTTGGATGCCTGGTATACTTTTTGAAATTATTATCATACAGCAGCACAGTCTTCTCATTGTATTTTCCCCCCAAGACCCGTGGAGAATCTGGCATCAAGGCAAACACATGCCCACTTAGATTAGTCAGGGTATCACACTCAGACGAAGGGACACAGGAAAAAAAAATCATTGCTACTGTACTGTGAATGTCAAATTATAAAACTGACCACCTGTTTCTCGCACACATTTGCACACAGACACTCAAGAACACTGTTGCTGCTACCAGTGCAAGCAGCTGCGTCGTTGGTGGGCCTAGTTACGTGTTGAATTTTGACTTGTATGTGAAAGGAAATTCCTATATTGTGCTATTCTCCATATAATCTGCTTAAAAAGTATATTTTTAATGGTCTACAAACTTTGTTTTAAACAAAGCTGCATTATAACAGAGCTCTCAAATGCATTTCAATAAGTTCACACGCTCACACGCCACACATGACATTTCTCTCACTGAGAAGTGATAAAATTCACCGCACATAAATTAGTAATCTATGAATGGATAATGCAAAGGCATATTGCGCCATGTAGTCCATTCGTACAGCTGTCAAATGGGTTTTTCCGCTGCACGAATGCAGCAAATGTGTGCAAAGATTTCAGACGAGATGGAAGTCAAAAAGCACGGTCAGGTAATCGCTTCAATTATATTCCTTAATTTATTATAATAGCTCCTTATTAAGCACTCTTGCCTTTGCAGCTAGAAGACCCGGGTTCACGACCTGGTCTGGTCGGACCAAGGGCCTTTCTACTTGAAGTTTGCATGTTCTCCCCGTGTGTGCATGAATTTTCTCTGGGTTCCTCGGCTTCCTCCCACAGTCCAGAAACATGCCGTTTTGGGGATTAGTTCAATTGGACACTCTAAATTGCCCGTAGGTGTGAATGTGAGAGTGAATGGTTGTCTGTCTCTATGTGGCCCTGTGATGGACTGGCGACCTGTCCAGGGTGTACCCTGCCTCTCGCCCTATGTCAGCTAGGACCATTATATGGAATATAAAGCGGTAGAGAGTTTATTATTTATTAGATTAACATATTATCTTCAAACGCTAATCAAACCCCCCATCTCACTCCACACTAAGTTCCAAACTCAAGAGCCCTGATTTTACAACTATACAATGTATACAATCACAGAAAGAGACAGCATGAAGAAAGCCAGTAATGGAAAATAAAGCGAACAGACTAAACAATCTCCAAACACAAGAAGAGGAAGATGACAATGATGAAGATTATTGACAGCAAAGGTGGGATTATGACATAATTTTTTTCCCAAAGTAGTATATTCATTGTCTACATAAAATGCAAGAGTTTCAGTGTTCCCAAAATGTAATTTCCATGTGGATGAAACACTGATATGATAAAAAATGGATTCGTCTAGACGCATTTTCGTATGGACAGTCCTTTACAAGGTCACATGTGAAAGGGAAAGTGTGCAGACACGGTGGAAAACAGGATGTTTTTGCTTTCCTCTTTCTGACTTAATCATTTCTCCTTTCCTCTCCTCTCCTCTCCTCTTCTCTCTGTAGGTGGCTCGGGTAATAAACACACTAGCTGTCTGTCTGTCTTGCCGTCTTGGCAGGTTGAGGCCTACTTAACCAGGCGAAACCACTGCTCTTTTCTAAGTCCCTTTGAATGCCTCCCTTTGTCGGCGACACGCCACCATGTTAATGTCATGTACCGTAGAAATTGCTGCAGCTATGGCTATTAGCTTCGCCGCTAAGGTACAGAGAGTGATGGAGAGAAAAAGAGGCTGCCACAAAACCCCACCGGCTTCAAATGCAGACCATAATTGCATTGCTGTGAAGAGGGTTAAACAGCCCCCCACCCTTCTTTCCCTCTGCCCATATCTTTTCTCTGCCACCCCCCCATCTCTGTCTTTTTCTCTTTCTCTCCCTTTTTGTGTGTGCGATTTGTCCCTTAAGCCGGCGTAACGTCTCGGCCGAGGCCACAGAATGTGGAGAGCAAATTGGAGGCAGAGCGTGAACAATGGAACATGCACTGCTGCTGGGGCATTCTTTGACTTTACTGGGAACTGTGGGAGGGGAGGACGGAGAGAAAGTCATTTAGTGAGGAAGCTCTAGAGCCACAGAAATCCAGACGTAGACATTGAGTGTGCAGTGGAGAGTCGGGATACTCTTGGGTGCAAACCAGCGAGTGAAAAGGAGGGGTAGTTTTGCCCATACTTATTTCAAGTATGTTGTTGGAATGAAAATATTCATACATTAGTACAAAAATGTGAAAGTTTGACAGGAAAGAAATACACAATGATATAAAGGAAACAAGCTCTAAGCATAGAATTAAAGGCACAGGCTGTTAGTTTGTATCAGTACACATATAATTACTATGTTATTTATTGTGTACAAAGTCAGGACATCATTAGTTTTGCTTTCATATCAAGTCTTTATGTCAAGTCTTTATGTTAAACATCTTGCAATCAGCTGTTTGTCAACCCTTCATCTCCAAGACAAGTTATGGCCAACACAATCTCATATATGTAAGTTTTATTCTTTTGAAGTCTGACCACATGGCGGAAAGACAAGACTGACATGAAGCAATGTGAGGGAAAAAAGAAGACAGGAAGAAAGGATAAATATGGACTATGATATAATAATACTGAGGTAGTGTACAAGGAAGCAGAAGGAAGAAAACCAAACTGAGGTGTGGGAGAAGTTATGAGAAGAGCAGGACCAAATGAAACAGAACAGATTAGACAGGTAGTATACTCCGTTTTGATTTTATTTTTGCAGTAATGACGTAATGTCATGCTCTGCTTCGCTTAAGCTGTACCTCACCTCCAAGGCCTTTGAAGCCTCAAAAACTCATAGAGGCAAAAAATGAGATGCAAAAGGAAGAGGGCAGATGAGAAGTAAAGTTAAACACAGCACACAGAAGTGAAGAGAAGCAGAACAGCTTGTCTTCGGTGCTTAAAAGTGGCGTGTACCATTCACATAGAGTCAACAGATTAGTGACAGAGAAAGCTTAGCTATTCCTGGCCTCCCTCGTTTGATGTTTTGGGAGGCCTAATTTGATTTTTTACCTCCCATTGTTTCAGTGCTGTGTGCCCCAAATCCACTTTTATGTGGAGATTGCTTTCATCCTTCCACCCCTCCCTTTCTCTCTCTCTCTCTCTCTCTCTGTCTCTGTCTCTTGTGCGTTCCTCTGTCTTTTGTTGGTCTCTTCTCAGCCACATTTCCTAACATCAGCGGAGGAAGTTGACCGAACTGTTGGCAGAAGCTTGCACTGTTCACTCACAACATTACAAGCATCATTTTACATTACTGGCTCCATTGTATAACAATGGATTTCTATAAAATAAAATAAACACCTTTTTTTCTTGCAGCCTTAGAATAAGCTTTCTTTACAGAGGCAGCCGTGTTTCTACAGAGCCCGAACAGACAAACCAGCCTGAGGCTGCGTTTCACATTTTAAAGTTGACGCTTACAATGCAGTTGAATAAAAAGGACAATCTTTCTGGCATGCCAGGGCCATGGCCATCATTCTAAAGCACTTAGGAAAGTGAGGGATGAGTGTTTTTTTACAAGCTGCAGTCACTAATTCTTACACAATGTAACTTTAACAGAGCTAACGTTTGAGTACCAGAAGTACATTTAAGTAACCTGCTGTGCATTGAACAGTAGTTATTCCATGGGAATAAACATAGCATCAACATAGCATCATTGTTTTCCAGTTTTTCCTCCTTTTAATCCATTTTACTGTTGTATAATACAGCCTTCATTAAAATGGCAGCAAAAAGAAAAGAACAAACTATTTCAAGCTTTCCTGCTTGCCTTCTCTCTCTCTCTCTCTCTCTCTCTCTCTCTCTCTGTCTCTCATTCGAGTTGAAATGCTCCACCAGCTCTTGACCGTAATAAAAGCCTTTAGGGTTGGAGGGTTTTAGTTTGGCCTTAAAGCTCTTCCCTCCACCAAGCCACGCCATCCCACCCTCCGTTGCAGGCTGTATTAACTCTGAAGAAAAGCCTGTGGAGGAGCAGAAGAATAGTTGGAGAAAAGTGGAGGTGGAAATTGTCACCACTGAGGGACTCCCACCACCTCCTTCTCCTCCTGCTTCCCCTCCTTTTTCCCCCTCAGTGAAAACAGCGAAATGACCAGCCCCTTGGCTCGCTGACTGCACACTGCTTGCTATAAGGGAGCTTAATGCAGCCAACCCTCCACCTCATTGTCAACTCCCCCCCCCCCCCCCCCCCCCCCCCCCCCCCCCCCAACTACCCCTGAAAAAAGGGATACCTCCCCCACCACCACCAACACCACCAACACACACAAACAGCCTTGAAAAGAGCCACACACATCAAGTCCTTTTGTGTTGGCTTCTTCTCCAAACCATTGACTGACTGACTCACTGCTTGCTGCGCTTACGCCCTCCTCCACCACATCCACACCCTCCTCCCCCTTTCTCCACCCATCCGTCCGTCCGTTGATCCATCCATCCATCCATCATCCATCCATCCATCCATCCATCCATCCATCCGTCCGTCCATCCATCCATCCGTCCATCCATCCATCCATCTGACTGTCCATCCAATAGTAAATTAGAATACGCGAATAAAGACAGACATACTCTCAGTGCATATGGTAGGTGGGTGAGTCCAGTCCTCTGTATTTAAAGAACCATCTGTGATAGTTTTTATTCAACGAGGCAGCATCAATAGAAAGTTAAAACAGCTTCTTTGTTCCCCCTTCCCTTCTCCGCATCTTCCTCTCTCATTTGCACCTGTGTCAGCATTTCTATTTGTCTCCATTGTTAATTTGTTCACACAAAGTGGCTACAATTTCACAAAGCTGCAAATCCATCTTTTTGTTTTGTTTTGTTTTTATTGACAGAAATGTGTTAAAACGCAGACCGATCATTCTAAAGGTTGGATTTCTAACAAATGAAAAATGAACGTCACATGTGTAATACAGCAAAAACTTATGACATGACGTTCTCTCTCTCTCTCTCTCTCTCTCTCTCTCTCTCTCTCTCCATTTGTGTGTGTGTGAGTGTGTGTGCTCACACGCATGTGTGTGGTGGATTAGCTCTGGAAGGGGCTCAGCAGTACACTGATATCTTTGCTCAATGCACACAGCATGATACACTAGAAACTGGCACATGTTCTCTCTCTCTCTCTCTCTCTGTCTCTCCCTCTCTCTCTCTCTCTCACACACACACACATACAGGGATTTGGTGTCCAATAGGGTGTAGATGGCCCAGTGGTGAGCAGCCACTGTGTGTGTGAATCCTTGTTCTTTTAACAGTCGTCTAATCCTCATAGAGTGGCCCTGATAGGCCTAATGACACACAATGTGACACAACAGGGTGCTGCACCTGTATGTGTGTGTTGGAGCTATTACCTCCTACTATGACACTTAAACATGATACTTTTTCTTTCCTCTTCAGCTTGTCTTGTATTGAAAGTCGCATTGCAGCAAAAAAAAAAAAAAAGTCTGTCACGTTGGTGGTTTTTAAGGATTCCCTTTTTCAGTGTCAGCATCTGGTACATATTTGCCCTTGTTGTCACCAAGCAACTGTAGAAAATGCCTCTAAAGGAATTCTTTTAAAGAACACACACCTTCTCACTTCACAGGACGCAGCCTACTTAGACCCATAAAACGAAAAGGTACCTGTTAACTGAAACAGGTGGTTTAACAACTGTCTAGCCCCTGGCTGGTAGGACTAATAATGGCTCCCTACACACACACGCACACACACAGTCTGTCTCTGTCTAGCACACGCACTGGCCCAAAGGAAATATGTATATATCTGTCAATGACAGGTCCAGTGAATAGCATTGGTTCTCTCCATATTTTAGAATACAGTCCTTTCAATCCAGTGCACACACTGCAAAACACTGGCCAAGTACCTGCAGTGTTGTCACTGCAAGGAGATGGAGTAAAGGAAACAATGGATGAGGAAAAAGAGGAAGACAAAAAAGCACAAGTGAAACGTGTGTGTGTGTGTGTGTGATGAGAGTAAAGTGAGGTTAGATTATAGGGTCTGGTCTCTCAGTGAGGAGGTGGAGGGGGTTGGTGCTGCAGGGACAGGCAGTGACATGATGGGACCCCTAATGGTCATAATTGGTGGTGGCTTTGACAGCAACTATATGATAGCTGCACAATATACACATTCACAGCTCGCTCTCTGTGTGTGTGTTTGTGTGTGTTTCTTTAAGGGCAAATTTACACAAAATTACAGCTTGGTTGATGAACCGCTTGTTTGCTACTGCTGCACGTTTCTATCTTTTTCTTTTTGTGTTACTCTCTGTGTGTGTGTGTGTGTGTCATTTATACATATTGTATAAACACAGTTGAGTTGTCTCCTGGCAGGTGTAAAAGGTAGCAGTTAAGCTCGCTCCACTCCCACTTGTTTTCATTTTTGCTCTTTTTTACAGTAATATTGCCTTAGAATACACACACATTGTGTTGTCATCTGAAAAAGCTGCAGCCACCTTTTACTGTGACTTCTTCCAAATAGAAATCATTTGTTCAACTGCTCAACCATCTGTCCATTCACCCAAGAGTGCAAGTGTGTATCCATCTTGTTTTTTAAAATGTTGCACATGTTAGCTTCCACAGACAAATGTATCACTCTCTGCCATTGTTCTGCTTGTCCGATGTATCATACGTGCAGATGTGTGTACTAAAATATCCAGAACTCTTACATCAGAGTCCTGTGCAGGTCCATTTTTTACAAAGTAGCACCTGTAAAGCTTTGTATGCGTTACCCACATTTATCTCACACCCAGACCTGCCTGGACATGTTAACATATGTCCTACAACCTTCCATGGTGAAAAGTGAGAACATTAGTTCTTAGAAGATTATAGCTGCTCAATGATCTCATTCACATTCCAATGGTACAACCATCACAAAAATCACAAAATATCTGATTATTCAATCTGTTTAGGTTTAGATTTGTTCTGAAGAGTGAGGGACGTAGATAGAGACAGAAAGAAGGCCCACAATCAAAACAGCAGACGATCGCTTCCACTTGAATGAGCAGAAGCAGTGTGTGTGTGTGTGTGTGTGTGTGTGAGAGCCAAAATGCTCCCTCTGATCATGGTTCAAAGGCAGCAGGGAAGATGCTCAAAGCATTCTGGGTCCAGGGGAGAGATGGAGGGAGAAAGGTTAGAACAGGAATGAGGATGATGCTAAGGAGGGAAAACAGCAGATAGATGCAGCAAAGATTCCCTGGGGTTGACAAATCATTTCAAGCGCAGATGGACACGTGGGATCAAAGGCCAGTTTTGGATGAGTTGTGTGTGTGTGTCATATCTCAGGTTGCATCATGTATTTGGCATGTCTAGAGATTTTTTAATTTCAGTTTACTAACTCATCCATGATATTAATTTGAAAAGGAAGTAAGAGGAAGACTAAAGAAATATCCCTTTTCCTACATTACCAGCTCAGGAAAATGATTCTGGGATGATACAGGTTTCAAATCCAAAGCTCTGACTCGACACAACTTTTACATGACTAAAACAAACAAAATAGTTTTTATTCATCTAAGTATACATTTGGAGTTGAAGAGAATGGAAAAAAGAGCATTACCACAACCTCCCTCACAGCTCCACATAGTTTAGGAACTGTGTGTGTATGCACAAGAGTGTGTGTGTGTATGTGTGTGTGTGTGTGTGAGAGAGAGAGAGAGAGAGTCTGATTGTCTTAACAGTAAAACTAATAGTGGATGGCTGCCTTAGCTGCAGGCTCGCGTCTCTGTGAAGTTTCCAGCTGCTTTCAAAAGACACAGCACAGTGCACTCAGAAAACACAGAAAGAGAGAGAGAGATATTTGCACATGTACTTTTTTTTGAAAAGTCAAACACAAAACCATAGTTATTTTTTAGTAAAGATAGAGCAGGAAAAATACATTTTCATGTGGCGGGATAGCGTGATATACTGCAAATCTTATTTTTTTGCCTCATCGATGTGAGCCATCTTTACGTTCTCTGGGGTTCGTCCCGTGATGGATGGAGTCGGAGGGAGAGAGAGAGGAATAGAGGCAAGGGAAAACAATTTGGAGAAATTTACGCCTTAGTTTGGCGCAGTTTGCGGAGGGTAATGCGATGTTTTATGGCTTGCTGCCTGAGTCCGTTTCCTCTCATTTTATTTCATTTTGGATGATAGTTTCTTTAGTACTAGTTTATTTTGAAAAGACACGTGCAATCTCATACTGTGTCACTCATGTCTGTTTATCTGCCTACATGTTGTTTGTCTGGGTCATAAAGTGGGAGCTGTAAATGCACATTTGGCCCCTAAAACATGACAGACCATTGATCTGTGTGTGTGTGTGTGTGTGTGTGTGTTTATGTGTTTGTCCCATCACTAAACAGTGATGGTCAAGGTTTCTGTTTGTCTGACAGGGAGGGGTGAGCAGCTGGACACTAGTCTGAAACACACACACACACACACAGACACACATATGGACAGGTTATGTCTGTTTTTGTGGGAGGAAGGTGTCACGGGTCAGCGGGAGAGGCCCAGTCTGCTTCTTCATTGGTCGACCCCTACTTCCTACTTCCTGGATGACCCAGGCACCATCTGGGGAAGTGATTGGCTGAAAAGAAGAAGGCTCTTTAGCAGGTTTGAGCAGGGTTGTTGCGAGTTACCCCTCCGAGGCCTGTCACTCCAATGAGTCGTAGAGCCGCTGTTAATGATCAAACCAGCCTCGTCACGAACATTTTCACCTCCATGCATTTCAAAGATCCATCCATGCTTCCTGAAGAATATGAAAGACGAGGGTAGAAGGGTTAAATAGAAGAAAACAAACAGTGGAAACAATAAACTAATATTAACTACATTAATAGTTGTATGTTGCTTTGGTTTAATCCATGATTATTGGAAAATTATTGTTTGTTTAAAACCATAAAATGACATGGCTGGCTGATTGTTGCTTTGCGACACTAAGAACACTAAAAACACAGGAGAACATTTTATTTTATTTCCTTACTCCCCGGGTCTGGTTCATGCTGTCTCTGTTACTGTGATTGTATACAATGTAATGTATACTTTATTTTGTAAAGCTTTATTTAAAAAAAGATTGTACACAGCGCACAAGCTTTATGCTATGCTCTATGTCTTTTTCTCTGTTTTTGGTGTATTTCTGTGTCAGCATTACAGCACCACACAAAGGCCTGGCATAAGTACTACATATTGTTTTGAGTCATTCTGGGGTATAGAAGATGAAGACATGGAATTCATTTATTGAAACAATGTTGTGTTTAAGGAAAACCTTTTAAGAACAGGAATGAAAAAGATTGTAAAGGGAATGTTACGTTTCCATGTGGATAAGACCTAAATGGGTCAACATAACACGTTTGGAATCTTTTTGCTTTGTTATGTAAAAGGGTTATTTGGAAGTATGACTGTTGTTATTTTTATTTAGGTAAGGTTTGCTCATAAGTCCTTGGATTTTCATCTTTATTGTCCAATTTATTCAACTTTTATAAGATTTGCTATTGCTATCTTTTTATGCATAATGTACAAATTGACAAATTAAACCTATTTTAAATTTGCTTCACATCTTAAACACATAAACAAACTAAAAAGGAAATTTGGCTTCAGTGGAGGCAAACAGACACTGGTATAAGGAAAAGATGAAAGGTAAAGAAAAGAAATGAGAATAGGGGAGGAACTGGGGGGAGAAACAATAGGTATTTGAGAGGAAGAGAGGAAAAATGGGTGAGGAGAGGAACTAGCAGAGGAGAAGCTCAGTCAACAGAGGAGAGGAGGAGAGAAGAAGTAGGTTAGGAAAGTAATAAACTTTCAATCTATTTATATTCATTTCCGTCTTTATTAATTCCATCTATCGTCCTTCCTTGAGTGTTGCCCATCACTCTCCCTTCCATCTGTCCCAAATGCCTCCTTCCTTTGCTTCTTTCCTTTGTCCTCACTTCTTTTCACCCTTCCTCCCTTCCTCCTGTCTATACACCCCTCTCCCTCCTTCCCCTGCCCCGTCTCTCCCAGTCTCTCCTGTTTATGAAGGTAAATTTATAGGTCTACCAGGGGCTGTTAGCTGGAGGTGGCCTCCGCCTGCTCAAACCACAACAAGGCTTCACCCTCCACATGGAACATAGGCAGCATAGTGGGCATACTGGGCTGTTTCCATCACCGCACATTACACATGATAGTGCACTCACACCTCCCATTATCTGCTAATGAGCATCCCTGTTTCTTCCTGCCCTCCCGTCTGTGTAATACCTCACTCCATCATATTCCCGATGAGTGGTTGGGTGGTTTTCTCCCTTTTTTCTTACTTTATATTGCTCTATCGAGCATTTGTTTTTTATTGGTCTACAAGGAGCAGTTAGCCAGTGGTGGGCTCCACTTTTTAACCAGCACATGTGTTGCACTGTTTCTCACACACTGCTGTTATGAGTCAGCTCACTCACTACATAGTTATATCATTTATGTAGTGTGTCCTCCCTGCCGTGCATTTGTCTTGTTTTATGCTGAACACAAACACTGCTGCCTATTCATTTTTAGCAGAATGTAAGGAAGCGTGTTATCGCCTGCTTCTCTTAACGTCACATTTTTCAGGCCAAGTTGGACTTCAGCTGTTTCCTTTGTGTCATATCACAGTCACAAATATAAACCTTCCACTGGACTTGCACCATCATGCTGTTGTGTTTCTGTCATAACAAAAGACTGCTCTCCCTTTGTGGACTTATCCTTCTTCCCACATTAGACAGTCAATTAGCCACAGAATGGAACCAGACTTACTGGATAATAGATCTTTAAAGTGAAGCTGGTCATCAGAGTTGCTGTAGTGTGTTTAAAATACCTTAGTGGAGACATATGTTTCATTCATGCACGTTTAAATCTCAGTGATGGATGGAACAAAAAGAGAACAAATCACAACTGACTTTTTAAACAAGGCAATAAATGAATAAAGAAAAGATAATAAAGCAGATGATGCATCAAAAACATTATCAAAAACAATGAGCAAATTAGGTATGATGAGTTTTGGTGTCATGAACAGATGATTGTTTCTAAATGTTTGTCCTCTCTCTTTCTGCCACTGGCACCCACACACCCACCCTCCACCCGGTTGACCTGTGTTTCCTGTGTTACCTGTCTTCATCTACTTCATCTCATCGACGCAGGTGAGTCAGATTTTCCCTTTTTTTTTGTGGGAATGTGTCACCAACACATTCACACTCAAACACACACACACTGTAAAACACTCAATGGGGAGTTCATTTCAGTAGCATCACATAAGTGACATGAAGGAAGGGGTCAGGGTGAGGGAGGGGGAGTCGGGGTGCCAGCATAAAGTGTGGTCTAAGGCAATGAGGTGCGGGGGGTGGGGGGTTTGGGAAGGGTTGGTGGTCAGACTTTTATGAAGTCACTATGAGAAATAGCTTTGACTTGTGTAGCTGGCTGTTACAAAAAAGGTCCCAGGCCATTCAACATAGAAGAGCTACAGAGTTATCAGTCACTCACCCTTAATGATAATAGCTCTGACGACACGCACACAGACTCACACTGGGTTTGTCCACAAATGTCTCCTTCTTTTAACCTTCCAAAGTTTGACTGTTTGTTTCAATCAAGTATCGTTCTCTCTCTCTCTCTCTCTCTCTCTCTCTCTCTCTCTCTGCCACACACACACGCACACACACACACACAGTTGTAATAATTCCTCAGGGTGGCAGTAGCCATGTCAAAGAGTTTTACTGATCACTTGTTGTTTGGTGAGACCAAGGTGACATTTCCTGTTACTACCCTAAATATAAAGTATAAAGCTCATACTTCAGTGTGTGTGCATGTATGTGTGTGTCACTTTATAATAATGAGGGGTCTATGCAGGGCTGGCACGATATTAAATATGTATCAGCTGGTTAAAAGTGGTAGACAGAGGTGGCTTGTCACACCCTCACAGCTACTGTAAAATGCAGACTTTCTTTCTTTCTTTCTTTCTTTCTCTCCTACCACCTGTCACACCTGTCTCGCGCACTGAGTTCCTCTGAATTGTTGCATTTCCTCGTGTGTTCTCTCAACTTTAAAATCAACTTTAAAATCTATTGTAACTATGCAGTTGTTGCTCTCTGCCTCTAAAGGCTACATCCTGCAGTTACTTTGAGCTTCTGCACAGCTTCTTCTACTGTTGTTTGGTTGCTAGGATCACTAGCAGCTATTCCACAGCTGTGGCCATGCAGGACACACACACAAACATGCACACTATACCAGGCACTCCGTACCATTCAGCAGGGGTTTCCGCCTGTTCTCATTCTCAAAAGGCGTACATCGTAAAGAGTCTGGTCTATTTCTCTTTGTGTTTTCTTTCTTTCTTCTCTCCTCTTCCTTCTCTCCTTTCCCTGCCTCCAGCCTTTTGTCACCTCTGTCTTTATCCTCTCATTTTCTCTTTACCTCTGCCAACATTGATTTCCTTTCTCAACATCTCCAGCACTCTCCAGTGCAGTCAGTGTAGCTCGCTAATATGCACATGCATACATACACACACGTTCACGCACGCACTTACTTTTGAGCATTGCTGTAATGAGATTAGAAGGGTCTGCTGAAATATTGAAGAGTCCCGATGCAAATAATGAATAGGCTGGCAATGTATCTGGGTAAGTGTGTGTGAGTGTGTGTTGGGAGCAGTGCAGGTGCTTAGTTGTATTAAATGTGTGTGTTATGAGGCAAATGTAATGTATGGTGCACAAGTGTGTGTTGGTAATGCAGTTACCCTGAATGCGCAACAAAGTGGCACAATAGTACACACACAAACACCCACACACACGAGGTTGTGACAGTGCTCTTCATCACCCAGTACTCTATCTGCTCACCCCACAGTGACACCCCACTTACATCAGTCTTATAGCAAGACAAGGGGAGTGAAGCCTTTGTAATCTGTGTGTGTGTATGTCTGTGTGAATGTTTGTGAGTGTTTACGACTGTGAGGAAAGTGTGTGCAAATGTGACTATGTATGAGTTTATGACCTTGTCTTACTGTATTTGTGGGTTCAGAAAAAATCAGGGGCCCTCTATTCTGTGTGTGTGCGCGAGATACCAGTGTCTAAGGTTGCTGGCTGAATGGAGGAGAAAATTAGACCTGATATGATAGTCACGCTTCACAACTGTCAGTGTGTGTGTGTGTGTGTGTGGTGACAGCCACTGGAGCCATCAGTACACAAAGAGAGCTGAATATCAATGTGGTTTAAAAAGCAGAATGACAAATCCCAGATATAAGAAAGCACTCGAGTTACAGAGATGAATTAGCATTTTTTTTTTTTTACACAAAGAAGAGAATGTACTGGTACAGTATGTATGAAGAGCTTTTGAGAAACAAATGGTTCCAGTAGAACAAAATTAGTGTGCATTTGTGTTAAGCTTCTTATAGATGCTATGCTACAACATGTTGTTCAAATACATGTTCTCCTGTGGTTAAGTCTACTTCCACACTAAAAACAGCCACGCCATAAAGGACTGGTCTGACATTTTAGGAAATGCTGTTAAAATGAAAGATGGATACTACTCTCCTGCACGTATGTTATGCTAAGTTGGGTTATATGCCCACTGTATACGTATATACAAAGTTAAGAGTGCAGTATTGAACCTCTCATGTATCACAGCAAAAGTGAATAAATGAACATCCAAGAAACTGTGTTATTCTATAACAGCAATAGCCAAAATAGTCACACAAACTCTACTTACATCACAAGTTAATTGATCCAGAGTGTGTTTTTGCATATGCTTGACTGACTTGGCATTGAAGCCGAAGTTTATTGTGGTTTGACAGTTGAACTGGGGTTAATGCAGAAGAAAATATGAGAAATAGGCCTAGTCATAAAACCATAGTTGAGCATATTTGCAGTAGTTTTCCTGTGCTTTACCTTTAAGGCCTATCCTTTACAGTGCTAGTGTGCTTCATGAATCTCAGTCCCACTGTGACTCTAAATTTACTCACTTTCTGTTCCGGGATGAAGGACGTTACAGAACCCTCGGTCTAGTCCATTGCCATTTCTCTTCCTCTGCTTAGATTAGACTGTTGGGAGTAGCAAGAGACACAATCCACAGCCGGTATAATGACCTGCAGACTGTTATCAACTCAGCCTAATGTTCAATGAGACAGAAGTATAGACCTGAGCAGTCAGTGGTTAGTCGAATACCCGCAGCATCTAAACCACTCAGACAGCACTGTGATTGAGTCTCCAGTTAGAGGATGGAGAGTTAAGAAGACAACAGTGGCAGTACCAGAGACCCCACAACTGAGACCTGCAATAAACAAAGGCAAGTAACCTTGGCAAGTATAGTCTTTTTCAAATGCATTTTCTTATAAATTTAAGTAGCAGTGTTTGGAGATAGAAAAACAGACACTTATAACTATTAATGTTAAATAAATATATTGCACACACTAACAAACATAGCAAAGTTCAAATAAGTAATTCAGGCTTTCTACTGCACTCAATCAATTTGTGTGACCCATATGTCTAAATGTAAGTGTGCGCATGTAAATACCACAAAAATATTTGTTTTTGCCTTGAATCTCCATCGGAAAGAAATGTCCCTGTCTCACTAGGGCACATGCCCATCTGTCCTCCTACACGTGTAATAATGGAAGTATCTACAAACTCAATGTCCATCTGATAATGGCACTGCATTGATATCAATGGGCTGAACCTAACCTTTATTCTATCGGTTTCATTAAAACAATGGGAACACATACAATACAGAAACAACTGATTTTAATACAGTGATCTGATCTGTGACCAGTTCAACCACCAAGAATTATGTGAGGGAAGACAGTAAAATCAGGTTTCTGCTCACTAAATGTTAACTAATCGCAGTGCCTAAATTATTTAAATTCAGTCACACTCAAACGCAATTGGATGATAAGTCATGACTGACAGGTGTTTGAGCCAATAGCATGCAAGTGTAAATCCTTCCCTGAGGAATAGAGCAGTCCTAATCAAGCCCTTGTAATACACTAGTTCCCGTTAGCTCCCAGGGGCTAATTAGCATTATAATTACTGTTTGCAAATGAGAGCTGCGTTGATTGTGTTCCGCCTGTGAGTGGAGAGGCTCTAAAGAGACGCGCGTGCGCACACACACACACACACACACACACACACACACACACACACACACACACACACACACACACACACACACACACACACACACACACACGCACGCCCACTGTCATACTCAAACACTCTGAGTGATCATCGTTAAGAAGCTTATCATGCTCTTGTTCCTCTGTGCCTTTCCAGTCCCCTCTCATCAACAGTGTCTCATTAGGATCATAATGCAGTACATATACACACACAAATGTGCAAACACACCCACACACACATACGGCGATGAACATTAAAGATCGCAATAAAGAAACAAACATAAAACATTATATTCTGCCAAAGTGTTGCTTTTCTTCCTACCAATTAGCACAGCAGTGATTTACTGCTCGGGGTCGAACACAAGCATGGAAACCACAAATGCACATCACACACACACTCACAACCTTGGATACACACTGATATGTGTATCTGTAGGAATTAAGGGTGGCAGGACGAAAGGATGCAGAATGGATGTAGGGGGCAAGAATAATGAACAAATAATTCTTTATTACAGTGTAACTATAAAATGTGTGCTGGTATATTTTCTGTGCATGTATGTGAGTAAGTGAGTGTGAGAGGCAGAGGTGTGGTGGGGGTGGGTTAGTGTGCGGGGGGCAGAGATGAGCCAACTCCCAAATCATCATGTTATGCTGCTCATTTAGGTTCTTTAATAAGACTCCTCTAAGCTGCACTTGAGTACTGTGTGTGTTTGTGTGTGCGTTTGTGTGTGTCTGGGTTCTGATTGTTGTAGATGCTTGTAGCTACTTACCGTTCTCACTCATCACTTGCTTTCTCTCTGTCACCCTAATGCTTTCTGATGAAAATTACACTTATATTTGCTCATATTTGAGTGGTAAGTGGTAAGTGCTCTTGTAATGGCCACTAACTGGTTATGCCAGGTTTATTTAATGCAATTTGCTGTAAAACATAAGTCACTGTCATAATTTTGGCCATCACTCATCTCATATTGGACATTATCTGAAAGACAGTGCGTTATGGGCATAAATAAATAAATACAAAATGGGGTATAAATGATTTACTGCCCTCATAACTTTCCTCAATAACATATTTCCTCATACTGTCATAAAATATACCTGATAAGGCTCAAAACCCATGGATTTCCTGGGAATAGCCAGTATGTCACACCAATGCAACAAAAGTGGTCAGACAATATTACAAGTCAAATTTGAGTCTTTTAGTTTAATCATGTCTGAAGTGCTGTATACAGAAGATTGATATTAATTCAAGTCAAGTCAATTTCATTTATATAGCCCAGCATCACAAACACAATTTGCCTCGAGGGGCTTTACAGTCTTTACAGCAAGTGACACCCTCTATCCTTAGACCCTCACATCGAGTGAGGAAAAACTCTAAAAACAGAAAATCCTTGTACAGGGAAAAAATGGGAGAAATGTCAGGAAGAGCCACAGAGGAAGGATCCCTCCTCCAGGACAGATGTGCAGTAGGTGTCACATGTACAGAGACAAGTTCAACAGTTTTAAAAACAAAACATCAAATATTACAGGGAGAGAAATCATAAGAAGATAGAGACCAGGACGATTCAAGAATTAATAACATTTATCATCATCATCTCATTCAGGGTGTGACACCGTCTGGGGTTGGTTCCAGAATACAAGCCTGTAATGGATAAGGAATAAGTTGTAATACATTTGCAATTGCTTTCATGCAAGTATTGTCAAAGTCCTAGTAACGTCATGTGTGATGCCAGTGTAGCGACCTACAGCAGAGTTACATTAGTATCATAGTGACACACACACACGCACACACACAGTCTCTCTGCTGCATTGTCTCGTCTTAGATTGTTCTGACCATATTCTGTGAAAAAATTGGTTAGAGAGGAAAAAAAAAAGCAACACAGAAATTGGAGACTCACTCTGTCTGCTAGTGTGTGTGTGTATTTGTGTGTGTGGTGTGATTGATGCTCGGCAACCGGTGTTTACTCTTGTTGGCCAATTGAAAAGCCAGTGTGGCAGGCTGGGAAAGCACAATGGGGAGAGGAGCTAAAGTGGCGGTGTGAGGTGCTGAACACTGACACTGAGACAAATAGATAGAAAGCTGTTAGAGAGGAGAGGACACAGTGGGAGGGAGGGAGGGAGGGAAGGAGGGAGAGATGAGCCAGACATGGACCACGCTGAAAGGGAGCATTAGATTTGATTTCAGCAACAGAGAGGAGCAGAAAAGAGTAAAGAAAAAATGAAGGGATGACAAAGCATAGAAGAGACAGAGAAAAGGAAAATACTCTAAAGTGTAAAAAAAAAAGAGAGAGAGAGTCATGAAAGACAGCAAACAATCTAATAAGGAGATCTAACACATTGGAAGACATAATTTGAGTGATGGATGGAGAAAGGCAGATGGTTTAAGTAACAGAAAGAAAGAGTAATAATGAGTGGTGAGACAGACGGAGATAGAGAAAGGACCAGAGGGAGAAGAGAGTGGGAGGGATGGAGGAGTGGAGATGCTGGTCATTTCTGTCAGCAGGCCTTTAAATGAAAGGCGACAGTGTGTGTTGGGGAGAAGATTGGAAGGCATTAAGGCTTGGCATGTCCTGTGACACTGAGAGGCAGAGAGACCTAGAGACAGACAGAGAGAGGGAGAGAGAGAGAGAGAGAGAGGCCAATTGAATTCTTCAAGCAAGTGCCCACTTGTCCATGTTTAATCTCTCAGTGTGAGTGTGTGTGCATACATTCCTACAGTATATATATATATGTGTGTGTGTGTGTGTGTGTGTGTGTGTGTGTGTGTGTGTGTGTGTGTGTTGTGCATATGCGTGTGAAATCCTGAAAGGTGAAGTGATTTAGTGGGAACAGAGGAGAGAGACAATCTATAACCACCATGCTGCCCTCGCCTTTGTTCATGACCAAAGCCTGTGCCTGGCTTATCGGCTGCACAGATTACTGCTGTATCGATGACACCCCCCGTCTGTGTGTGCGTGTGGGTCTGGGTGTGTGTGTGCACATGTTTACATGTGTAAAAAATAAGGACTAGAAATAAAGCATGTTGGCCAAAAGTAGCCACGAGTGTGAGGTAATGGTATACTTCTATGATTTGTCTTCACTTCAACTTGCACGTCATTGTCTTAATCACCTTAATATTGTCAGTCTGATCTTGCTCAACCTGTAATCTCCTAATCTTCCTGGACCCAATCCTTTCTTTACCTCATGCTTCTAAACTGATTTCTTTTGTTATAGCTGCTGAAAGCTAACTTTTGGCGATGTTCCTGTTCATTACTGCCATTAGATGTCTTCTCCTTCATGAAGGCATTTGTTGAGGAGCATTTATCCACAGACAGCAGACAGCCTCAGTTCCTGCACAGAGGACCACCTCTTTGTGGAGTTGTGTAAAAACAACCATTTACACTCACATTTATTTTGGTTGATGTTCCACATGATATAAAGACATGGATGTACACAGTAATACAGTACATCTCAACCCAGGTACACAGTATAGCTACAAGTAGGCAATGCCAGTCACCTTCTGGGAGCTGGGATTCAAATGGAGCACCCTTGTGCGCTGAGGTAAGAGAGCTAACCACCTCACCATCATGTCACCCTGATCATGAATTGTACTCCATAAACACACACTAAGTGATGAGAAAGAAAGAAAATGTGCATCTGCATTGATAAATGAGTACGACCCCAGAAAGGTCTGTGGGGTCAAAACAACAATAACAAACTTAATCTTATGATTTGAAGAGGACGGATATTTAGACAGTGTTGCTTCTTTCTTATTCATCTTCAATCATTTTTCTGTGTAAAAGGGTTCTTTTCTTTCATACCAAGCAGACCTGTCTATTGAGGAATACGGACAGACACTTGACACATATAATCAAGACATCAACATGTACACATTAGCCAGACTGGCCCTCCTCAATGCACTCAGCTTTGACGGGCTTGAAGATGCTCATTTTCTTGTTTGAACACAATGAAACCACCTTTGTGTGTGTGTGTGCATGAGTGTGTGTGTGGATTTGGAGGGGAGGGATGCTGTGTGAGTGTGTGCTGCTTAATAGAAGGTGGTTAGAGGTGTCACCCTGCACCCATTTTAATGTGCTCCACAATTACAGTTGTCACGACTTGAAGATAATGTTTCAGTCTTTTATTTTTTGTCTCACACACACGTTTGCACTTCTATCACAGTGAGGACCCTCATAGACATAATGCAATCCCTAGCCCCTTACCCTAGCCTTAATCATTACAACTGGATGCCTAACCCTAACCCTAAAATCAGATCTTAACCCTGAAAAAGCCCTTTAAAGAAGTCAAAATGTACTCATTCTGTATGGTTTCTAGCATTTTTGGTCCTCACAAGGCAACAAATACAAGAACACACATACACACACTTAAGATGTGAAATATGGTAGCCAAGTAACAGGTCCTTTCACATACAAAAACACCTCAACAACCTCCATCACCCTTGTGTGTGTGTGTGCATTAAGGTCTGTGCCTCTGTGCATGAATTATTATAGTTTGGGTCTATGTGGATGCATGCTCATGTGCAACTTTGTGTGTGTGTGTGTAGTGACAATATTTGCTTTGTTGAACAAGCCCCTTGGTGAGAGTCATGGTGGTAGTAGCATTCCTTATGCAGCAGTGGAGCTGCTCCACTGACATAAAGACACAGTTAACAGTCGTGCACTTTAAGACAGCAGGAAAATATACCATGCAAAGACAAGGAGCATTTTAATGCTGCAAGACACACACATTTAAGCTGTTCACCAGTGACACAAACTTGTTCATTTAGTATATATATATATATATGTATGTATAATGTGTGTGTGAACTGAATCCCAACTGATATTGTTGTTTCATTTTCATAAACAGCTTTTAAAAGATCTTTTTCAAGTTGTGTAACAATTGTATAAACAGTATACAGCCTCTGTAACATAAACTATAAATATAATTTACTACCATAAAATTAGAAATGTATTCAGTGTGAAACCGTAGACTATATAAAAATGGATGTAGTCTACCGGTTTGAGAAGTGGAGACCAGGATGTATGATGAAGTAGCACTTATCCACTGGCTGAGACAGCGGTTGCATGAAGATCTTTGTTTGAATGTAGGAAAACGAGCCTACTTCTCAGTTAATTTATAACATCAGTAAACATTTTCCCGAGGAGTTATTGCACTCGTTTGCTAATTTCAAGTCTTCTTCAATAGAATAAGATGTCAGTTTTGTAAAATTTAGAGGGAATGACCTGATAAAGGCAGGCACATATAAATGATCATTGACAGCTAGTGTCCAATAGGTGCCTGGTTGCAGGTGACATCTGTGAAATTCCAATATCAACGACTTGGCAATGTTCAAATTGCAAATCTTAAGGCTTCACAACTTGTATTCTTAATGTAGGTGTGCTGTAAATATTCAAATCATATAAACAGTATACACATATAAATCACTGAGACTTATGACATTCCCTTGTAAATTGCATGTTTCTTTCTTTCTTTCTTTCTTTCTTTCTTTCTTTCTTTCTTTCTTTCTTTCTTTCTTTCTTTCTTTCTTTCTTAATATGGCTGCTAAATGGTGTGTTGTATTGACTGTACCTCTTCAATATCTGACCTCACTGTCATAAAGGTAACCTAGGGCCTTTCAGTGCTCTTGAGAGGGGGGGACCATACTCCCGGTCTCTCTGTCTGACTCCATCTGGGTCTACCGCTGTCTTCCGTGTCGTTGAGTGCTTCATAGATTGGTTGTATGACCTCTAATTCTCCTGAGACGAATATGTTCACATGGATAAAATGAGACAAACAACAAAAGAAAAAAACAACAACAAATCTCTGAAGAAGAATCAACTCAGAAGTGTTTTAATGTCATGTATTTAAGGCACTGATGGCAGATTATATATATAGTGCGCACACACACCCACACATTTGGCTTTGGGGTGTGTGAAATCAAATCTCTCCAAATCTCTTTTCTGGCGTCACGGAGCTGAAGACGCAAACACAGATGATCACTACTCGTACATACGCACATGCACATTACATGCATGCACGCCTACACATATGCAAACACATGCATTTGAAAAACACACACAGATGCACAAATGGAGGGGTAACCCTGGTAGATTTATCAGTGGAGGTCTGCAGCACAGTGGCTGCCTTTCTCATTTCATAGGCCACCGGGGCAGAACAGGCATGGGCTTGTTCAAATCCAACCCCGCAAGACCAACACATACGCTCACACACACAGCCACACACACACACATAGGCACATATGCACACACAAACATGCATACGCACTTTCTCTTTAGCAGCTTAACAGATGCCAGCCAGAATCAGTGGAAAGGAAAGGAGGGAGGGATAGAAGAGGGAGACAGACAGGCTGATGGAAGGATGAAGGTGAAGAAGATAAAAAAAGATAGAATGCATCTGAAGAGACAAAGAGAGCGTGATCAACACAGGCAGAAGATGCCAAAAAAAGAGGGTGAGAAAAAGGTTCTTCTCTACAAATAAAGAGATATCATGTACTGTATATGGACATGCTGGATAAGTGGTTCTTTCTGTCCTCATTGGAACCTCACAAAAACCAAATACAGGCTAACTGGGGAATTCTAAGGGGTGTAAGTGCCGTCTCTGTATGTGTGTGTGTGTGTGTGTGTGTGTTTGCACATTCTCAAAGGAGGAAAATCAGTGTTTTTGGTGTGCATCACCGTGAGACCAAAATTTAATTGGATTCTATGGAAATGAAGCAGGCTTATTGATGTAATGGCTTGTTCATGGTGTGATGGGAGTGAGTCCTTGTAACAATACCTAGTGCCTTGTTAGTTTGACAGACACTCACAGACACACTTGTTCACACAAATGCTAAAAAGAGTGTGCAACTAGCGGGCAAGATCATGGGTGGATATGAAGCTTTGATGAAGGCAAACACCTTCCTCGGAATCCATTCTTTGTCTCTCAAACTTGGTGTCTTCCCAGAAAAAAATTAGGTCTGAGCGAAGGCATGGGAGGACGTAAGCTTGAGGCACTTCTTTGATCTGACCTCTTTCAGCTAAGGGAAAATAAAGAGGCAGCCAGGGAAAAACATACAAGGCCCCGTGTGGAGCCTGGGCTTCACCCGGGGGAGGCGACCCAGCGGAAGAGCCCTGCGTTAGGCTTGAATGGGGCCAGCGCTGCTCGTGTTATTCTAACATGGTTAGCACATGGGCTAAACTCCCCTGTCATTTATTTAACTCACAGACTCCCCACAGCGCTCCCAGATGCCACAAGGCTAAAGGGAGCTACAAACACTTCATGTGCGGTCAGCTCCACAGGGCAGCTTGTTGATTTTTAATTTTTTTTCTCTCATTTGCCTTTTTTTATGCAGTAATTTCCAGTAAATGCCTGTATGCTTCTCTCCGCAGGAATGGGAAGGTGCATGGCGTCACTATTCACTGATGCTCTGTGCTGAAATACTATTTTAACATTGCTCTTATCTTATTTCTACAAAAAACATGAGTGGATTAATCTGTAGTGGGACACTGGGGGAAAGGTTTGCTGTTGGAGCCCCAGTGATCCCCAACAGTACAGAGCACAAAGCAGATTTTACTGTAGATAGCAGCTTCATTAGTTTGCCAAAACCCAGAAACCAGAAGTCATAATCTGGAGTTGTACTACTTATGTCTTTTTGGAATACCTTACTGCATAGTGGCTCTATCCTGTCACCCTAAATGAACTTATATAGCCTAGACCTTTTTTTTTGGAACAAACAATTCATCATTTAGAGAAGAATCAGCCAATAGTGACACATTGTCAAGATTTCTAAAAGCCCAGTTTTACATGATCAAATTGGACATTCTGTTTATCATTTGGCCCCAAACTGAAAGATCAGGTGAGTTTTCTGCCACAGACAAAACAAAAAGACGAGCTGATCATTCAGTCGCAGAGTGTGAGGATGTCATTGTTATTTTGGCTGAAAAAAAAAGATCAAAATGTAGCTGATTAGTCAACAAAAAACAGTGACAGCGTACAAAAAAACAACAACAACACAGAGAGAGAGAGAGAGAGAGAGAGAGAGAGAGAGAGAGAGAGAGAGAGGCACATACCCATACTTGAGCAAAATCAATGACCGGATGCCAGTTGGACATTTCGCTGTTTTCGTCTTGTGATATTTGGCAACTGTGCTACACAAACAGACAGTACACACAATCCCTGTGGGCAGCTTGCTATACCACAGAGTGTGTATGTGTGTGTTTACCCTGCGAGCAGCAGCTGTGTTAGTAATAGCTCTCTAAGCTGCAGGCTAATGACAGAACTCTTAGAATGGGACTCTAACATGGATAGATGTTTAACCCCGTTTAGCCCCAATCCGAAGACCACTGGGCAAACACCACACATACACACGTATACACACACGCACACACCCACAAACATAGAGAGAGAGAGAGAGAGAGAGAGAGAGAGAGGGAGTGACATATAGAAATAAAGCGAGGGAGAGCAACATAATTCACCCTATATATCAATCCTGCCTACTCCCCCTGTTACCCTGGCAACAAGACCCCACACAACAACAAGATCCCACACCAGTAACCCTCCCACTGCGGACCCACACTAACGCGCACACACTGTCCTTTGGAGAGCAAGAGGGGGCAGGTGGTCACATCAGGAGAGTGTGGATGGGGGGTTGTTAGCTTTTAGGGGTACTTTGTGTATGTGTGTGTTTGTGTGTGCATGTGTGTGTGCATGTGTGTGTGCACGCTCATTGCTCAGCCAGCACTCTATTGTCCAGTCCCATGAAGTGACTGTGAGGTCTAATTAGCAAGTTAACAAGTTGAGAGGTCGAGTCTGTCAAATGCTTAGCTCTCAAGCGTTAGCCCACCATTGCTGGGTATGTGTGTGTATGTTTGACTGAGAAGCCAGTGATATAATTATGAATGTGGTGAGACTTTGGGTCTATTTTGGGTGTCTTAATGAGGTTTGGCTGGACTCGTTTGTAACCAAACCTGCCACAGAAATGGAAAAAAAAAAAGTAATATCTTCCTCTGCCAACATTTTAACCTCTTTCCCACATCTCTAATTCACTTATTTGAGGCTTGGATGCCAGCAGTTAAGTGCACTAAATGTAAGTTCAGAGAATATGTCAATAAGTGTTATTACCCCAGTGTAGGATTTAAAACTTTCCATTTTTTATTATTTTATTTTTAATCAAATATTTTAAATGCTTTCTTTTCAGTGTTTATTTATTTCGTTGGTTGTTTTAAACTGTCATTTTCATCTGTTTCATGATTCATCTTTCCTCTTCCCCTCACTCTTGCTTTCTCTGCCTTATGCACCCTCTGTCTTTCACCCTGTTAATCTGTCTGTCTCTATATCACTCCCTCAATGAACTGAAGCCCTCTACCTCCCACAAAGGCACCACCATATTTCTCCTCTTAAACACAGGGGGTAATATGTATTGTCTGCTGTGCAATGGAACTTGTCCACAATAGAGGGATGGCTCAGTGTGTGTGTGTTTGTGTGTGCGTGCACACAAAGTAGGGGTTCCCCAACCCCGTTTAAACAGACAAAGACCCCAATTTGTCACCTCATGTACAGCTGTTGACCTGGTGAGTTCAGTTTGCATGTGCGTGCATATTTCTATCTGTGTGTGTGTGTGTGTGTGTGAATGCGTGAAAACAGAGAGGGAGGCAAGGAGGGAGAAAGTGATGTGGGATTCCCTTTTCTGCCCCAATACAACCTCTGAGGGGGCAGGAAGGCGGGGCATGGGGGGGGAGGTCAGTAAGTAAAAGGGGGTAAATGGTTTTCTGCCCCTTTTCTGTGGGAATGTTTGTGTAAGAGGACAAAGCAGCAGCCACTTTCTTGCTGTGTGTGGGAGAGTGAAAGTGTTGGGGGGGGGTGAAATCTGCTCTCAGGAGAAGGAGGAGTTTGGACAGCAAACCGCCCTCTTCAACCTCAATCCTTCAGCTTTTCCATTTATCCAACCTCTACATCCACTAAATGCATGTCAGTCCCTACTTACAATACAGCTGAGGGCTTCTCTGTGCTGCGTGCATGTGATTTCAAATGGTCACCTGTCAAAAGATGTTAAATGTATGTTCTAAACTCTTTAACCAAACAGTGAAGAGACAAACGGTATATTTTGATGTAACCTACAGTACCTGGGTCCACAGAGGTCCACTATTGTCTGTGTGATGTAAATTTCATCATCCGCCCATGTCTGCAGTTGTGTGCGCGTACCCTATGCAGACAAAAGTGAGCGCCACCACATTTTGTGACTGCACAGTTCGTTCACACCTGCTCTCTATAGCTCAACACTTTCCAGTCCAGTTGGCGCACTCTTGTTTTGGTCAAAAGAGACAACAAAAAAAGAAAGTAACCATGGATATTTGGTTGAAAATATGCAAGGTCGTCACACATATACAACCCAGCACTGAAAGATTACAAAAGCATAATATAAAGGCAAACCCCTGGTGAGAAATTGTTACTACTTGAATGGAATACACGATCAAGTACGTATATGTTGAACACCAGGCTGCCACCGACCCTCATTTTAGTATAAATGGAACTGCAGCCACGTATGGAAAATTTGACCCAGGCCATACACAGACTGAAACTGAGCTAATTCAGTATTTAAACTTTAACTGGGCACATTAATGCTAGAATAATTATTGTAGTTTGTTGAGATTTTAATCCCTAGATCATCTAATATAATGAATTGTTTTGGGGATGGAGGCTCTCTGTCCTGAGCTCCTTTCACAGGATGAACTGCATGGGTTCATTGTGCAACCTAGCTTCTTTGTAGCCAGCCAATAGGAGGCCACTATGTCTACTGTCACAGGTCTCATTTATCCAAGAATGGAAAAAGACTTTAGAGTTGCAGAAGTCTTATTTCTCACTCAGATCATTTGATTATGCTGAAAGGTTGTTATGTAGTTATTGATTAATAATTGCAAAAATATGTTGCTTACCCCAGGTTTAAGACTTAAACATACAATGCAGTGATAAATTAAAAGTGGTTCTTGTGGTTTCTCCAACCAACACGTATCTAAACTCCATTAACTTGTGCTTAAAAATGATAACGCTAATCCCTTAAATAAGTACATATCATAATGCCAATAGACCGAAATGCTATAAAATCTGGTTAGCCAAAAGTCAAAGGACATAATATAGACCTGCCATTTCAGCTCCACCACTAATATGCTACAGGCCTCACCTGTAAGTAAAGAGCTGAGAATGACACATCTTTATAAACCATTTAGTTTCATTTCTCGTCTTAGAACTACCATTTTCTTTCTGCTTAAATTAGGTAAGACAGCTCCACTTATTTCCACTTATCTTTAATACTGTATATTGAATTATACAGCCAATCCTGTCCCCTACCATTCCCATCCCATAGTGCCCCAAGGCCTCTCTCTGACTCAGCCATCAGCTCAGCACCATCCTGCCTGCAGCCATCTTCGTCCCCTGGCTGGCCCCTCATGTTGTGACTCCTGACAACTTCTCCAATTTGCTCGGCTGTGTGAAGAGGCAGGGAGCACATTGATGTCTTCCCACCCACACACACACGCACGCACACACCCATACACACACACACAGTCCCTCCCTCACACATGCACACACATATAAGCACACATACACTGAACTCATCAATATCCCCCCATTTATAAATGATCTGGCCCTAGGATAGAGTTTCAAACCTGCTGGGCCCTTCTGCCCCCTGCATGTCACACACACACACATGCACACACACACTCCTTATTGGTCATTGATTGTCTTCTCAGATTTAGCACAGCTCCATCCGTTGTTTGAGCAGCAGTGGGGAACCTCTGCCTTGGCCCATATTTGTCCCTGTGTGTGTTTATTTCTGCAGCAAATTTAGCCACACAGTGAATAAAGGTCAAAGGAGTAGAGCAGGGTCACACTCTCATGTTCCCCGTTTTTGTTGCCAGATTTAGTGACAGTAAAATGAAAGAAAGAAAGCAACAATGACGGAAAGAAGGAATGGGGGGGGTGAGATGCTGTATCAGTGTGGATGATCTGTTCATCAATTGATGTCAAACTGCTCTCCATAGTTCAGAGCTGTGGATGTGGATGTGTGGGGCCTTACAGTCAATACATGGTCAGAAATATCACACTGAGACAAAAACTGTTTTCCCTTCTCTCTTCACGGTGGTAGAGCTTGTTTAGAACCTTAATATACACATATATTAATTTTATATTTGTAAAAATACAAATATACACATTTCTGTAAGTAAAAGTGTATCTAAAGTTACAGAACAATGGTGGCAGTGAAATTTCATTGGATTATCAGCATAGTAAGAAGCGACACATGACCGTATTGTTGAATATGACACCTCAAAAATGTACACTATGGTAATAATCACTTCCCCGTACATAAAATATAGGAATGAATGCAGGGTCACAGATGAAGCTTCGCAGACATAAAAAGAAATGATCACAGTGTCATGAACAATGACAGTTTTAGAGCTACTGTAAATCCTGCTGTCACGTGCAGTATATTTTAAATTAAGATTCTTTAATGTTTGTGCTGTAGATGCTAGGCTTCGACTGTTACTTAATTAAAGAGTTGGAAGAAACTGATTTATAACTATAATACTATAACTGCAATAAGAATCAGGCAGGTTGCTTACAGTAATGTAAACAAAACTTGCTTGTATAATTAATCTGTTTTGATAATTGTTTAATTAATTTCAGCTTCTGAAATTTAAATTGCCTGTTGCTATGTCCGTATTTTTGATAGGCTGGCTTTGTCATTTTGAGGTTTGGGAAGGTTTATAGGCCTTTTCCACAAGTGTCTGATATTTTCTGGGCCAAAAATCTTAATTAAGAAAATAACTGACAAATTAACTGATAATGAAACTATTTGGTAGCAGCAGCCACGATGTTTGCTTCATCGTGGTCATTTCATACAGGTGTTGCCACAAAAACACTGCACATATGCATCTTCAACATAAAACCCCCATCCTGTGTCTGAAAACCAAATGACTTACACTCACAGGGACACACACTGTCTCTTTCTCTCCCTCTCTGTCTCTATTTTCCTCACACTCCGGTGGGCTGTGCCTCAATGTAGATTCCTTAAAACCCGATCCTGTCTAAATTTTCAGGCCTTTCCTCATTGATTTCCCCGGGTGAAAATAAGAGGATAGGAAAGCATGTTAGACGTCTCCGGAATCAGAGCCAATCCATTAGCAACGATCAATACACTGGCAGAGAAGAGAGAGAGAAAGAACGAGAGGGAGAGAAGGAGACGTGAGTGTTGACAAAACCAAATAAATATAGACGCGCAAAGAGAGGAGAAATTAGATTAGTGCCAAGAGAATCTAAGCACAACACTTTTAACCCCTAACCTAACAATCTGTGTTTACACCACAGTAAGCAGAGGGAGGAACGTAGAGGGAGGAGAGGGAGGGAGGCACAGAGGGAGGAGGGAGTTTGCGGTTACGCGGAGAGTGTGTCTGTTCCCGACTTGAATTTAACAAGGTTTCTCTCTGTTGCTCAGTGGTATTAAAAAACTCTACACCCACATACGTAGACATGCACATACACTCACTGAAACAGTACTTGCATGTAACCGTTGACATGCATGCTATTCACATAATTACTGTGGTGGAGAATAATGTGACTTTAGATTTATGGTCATCTTGTGGTGCTGTGAAAGTCCTTTTTCTTATAAAGATCATTACATGGTTTCAGAGAGGCTGGATGTGAAAATACAGGCCATATGTTACTCAGCAATGCTCCTAATATTGTTGCTTTTTCTTTCTTTCTTTCTTTCTTTCTTTTCTTTGGCTGCTCTTGTCTTTAATTTGTCCTCAAATCTGCAAAACATTGTTTCTGACTAAAACTCTTAATTTTCTATCAGCCCACAGTGAAAATATGCAGACCAGACTGTCATACTGACTAAATAATCACATATAATTTCAAATGGAACACATTGACTTTAATTACAGCAGCAGCAAAAATTTGAGAAACTTATTTTTGCCTCACACATACAATGCTACAGTGGCTCATGTAATGCACACATCATCATCAGTGATATCATCACATTCAGTAAATTGAACATGCAGGGTCTTTGGCGTACAGCAGTGTGGTGGTACTGATGCCAGCAGAAGCAAAGAAACTTAGTGGTTTGAGAGAGAAAGAGAGAAAATTAAAAAAAAGGAGAGCAAGAGAGAGAGACAGACAGGAATGCAGACGGGTCTTTATTTTAATTCCTTCATTTTGAGGTCACAGAAACACACATGGGCTCACACTCGGCTGCTACCCAGATGGAGGCATAACCTGGCAGAAAATAACTGGCTCTGATTAAATATTTAGTCATCACTGAAGTGTCACGTTTTGGGTGTTTGCTCCACTGCTGCAGCAGTGATGCTTCTCAACAAAGACAGATTATTTGGAAGGCTGTGCTCTCATAATAAAAGAAATGCAAACAGGTAAGGTTTTGTACACCTAAAAGAATCCTTACTTTACCATTGTTAATTATTCTTATTTGCTGTAATAAGCTTGTGGTCAGATGATATTTATTTTAGGTGTAACCTTGCTATAAATCTGTCTAAACTGTCTACATGTTTAAAAAGACTTAGTCTGCTCTCAGATGTGTTAATGACGGGTAACGTGTATATCAGTGGCGACTGCTGGTCTTTGAAACAGGGCAAGCTTATTTCAGGCCGTTATTTATACATAAATAATTACCGAATGGAAATGTTAAAACACTACAGTTAATTCAAAATGCTGCAGCACAAGTTCTGACAGGAACTGGAAAGAGAGACCACATCACTCCAGTGTTAGCTTCTATAAACTCCCTGTACAGTTTAGAATTCAATTAAAAATCCTCCTCCTCACGTACAAAGCACTTAATGATCAGGCCCTTAAATATCATATCTTAAAGAACTGGTTTCACCTTATCAACCCGACAGGTCACTTTGGTTCCAAAACACAGGCTTACTTGTGGTTCCCAGAGTTCATAAGAGTAGAATGGGAGGCAGAGCCTTCAGTTACCAGGCTCCTCTCCTGTGGAACCAGCTCCTAGCTTCGGTTTGGGAGGTGGACACTCTCTCTGTATTTAAAGTTAGACTTAAACCCTTCCATTTTGATAAAGCTTATAGTTAGAGCTGGCTCAGGGAAACCTGAACCAGCTCTTAGTTATGCTGCTATAGACCTAGACTGCTGGGGGATTTCCTGAGGTGCACTCACACTCACTCTCTCACACTCAGGGTATGAATATGACTTTATTACATTTTTGTCATTAACCTTGTTCTCTATCTCCAGAGTCTGTGTTTTTCTCCCTGTCCTCTCTCTCTCTCTATCTATCTCTCTTTTTCTCTGTGTGTGTCCTCATCTTGCAGGCTGCAGGATCCAGATCCATTTTTGATGCTATTATTATCACTAACAGTGGTATTATTGTAATTATAATTATGCTATGATTAAAAGTTGACATCAGTATAATTTCATATCAACAATCTCTGCCCCTGCTTGTATAAATGACAATGATAATGTATGTTGTGATTTGGCAATATACAAATAAAACTGAATTGAATTGAATTAAAATGGTCAATATTGCCAAGCAAATAACATACAATGGGCTGCTATCTACTTGGGACGCAAACTCCGGTAATCTCAATATTTCTACAATGCTGTCACTTTAAAAGACAGTTCCTCCAATCATCATGCTTCAGCCCTCTGCTCCACTGACCTCCAGAGAAGCTGAGCTTCCCTGGAAGTCATGATTTTGCCACATTTACCCAATCACCATTTCGCTCGCTGGTGTGAATGAAAAAAGCTATTCTATTCTGTCTCATAGAGTCTCATTGCACAACACAGCAGCACATACCATTTATTTTAATGACATTTTCGAGGAAGCAGAGCTTCCTATGCTGTCATAGAGCAATAGCCTCTGGTGTATGTGCACCCCTGCCATCGAATGAATCAATTCTGTGGGAAACCTATACACTCGCCATGTACACACAATTACCTAACAAGTAATGTACATTTACAGAGCACAACCTTATGCACCAAAGACACAACACAAATAAATAATCTCAGATGTTTGATGATTGACTGGTGAATGATGTGTGTATGTGTGTGTGTGTGGAGCATAAACTACCCTCTCTGGAACAGGAGAGGTTTGTAAAAGTGTCTGGATTGACTTTGTAACTCACACTCAAACACTCTCAAACACTATGAAAATACATGTCAGTTTCCCTCCTCGGGAAAATAATCGCATTCAAGCAATCGTTAAGCATTACCATGTAGTTCCGGTCAAAGAGTGATACTGAAGAGTGAAGAGGCATTCTCCTCAGCTCTGACTTTGATAGATGGTTCCCATTTTCACTGCAAAATACTGATGTCACTACCTATAGATTTGTATTCAATCAGCATCTTGTATTCAGCCTGTGTCTTTTTTTATTTAGCTTTACCCTCTAAAGTTGGTTTGTATGCAGCATATTATATTAGGTTGAATTAAATGCGTTGTTTCACTCTGATATCAGTTCAAACTGAATCTGGCAGTTTGTGTTAGTGACAAGCTTGCTGGCAACTTGAAGCATTCAAGAGAAAACACAGGGAGGAAGAGTATAATTTCTGCCTCTTTGTCTTCGAGACCATGTCTCTATTTCTCTGTCTCCACCCTCCTCCTCCTCCTCACCATAACAGGCTAACAAAGACATAACGTAATTTCATCTGAAGCTCAACTGGAAGTTAACTACATATATGGCCTTAACATTACAGACTCTCTAAATTCCGTCCTTTCCTTTATGGCGTATTGAGTGAAAGATAATAGCTGGTTTGGCAATGAACACACTTTGCTTTGTTGTCTTTGTCCATGTATCCTAATGGCTGATGATTACCCACAATGACAGTGTCTGCATCTGTGTGTCAAACAGAGGACGCTACACATCCATGTGTGTGAGTGAGTCTGTCTCTCTGTCTGTGTTTGACAGTTTTTTAAGTTGTGTAATCGGAAAAGGCAAGTCGTTGGTAACAACAGTGTATCGGCAGCTGTGGAGTTTCAGGCTTTTATTTTCTCTCTGTATTGGCTGATTGTCATTTAACTGACTCGCCAGATATTTTGTTTAATTATATGACAGATAAATGGAAAATCTGTTGAGTGTGCATGCTTCCCCAAGGAACCCACCTATATTTGTCCCCTTTTTAGGTACACCTCTTCAACTGATTAATTAAGTTAATGAAAATCAAATCAGCTACTTACATGGCACAAACCCAATTTTTTTTACATACAACCATCTCTAAGGTCCTGTTTTGTTCCATTACAGAGAAGCAGTTTCTTGGGAAAAGTTGTTGATGCCAGAGGTCAAAGGCTTCTGCAGCTAACTCGAGTCTGTTCAAGTCTGGCCTGTGGTCCTTTGATTCTGTGTGTTTGAGTCTCCTTTCCTCCACTTTAATGCTAATCTGTCCTATTTAGTTCAGGAAGAAATGTTATAAAATGGTGAAATATTATAGAAAACTGTGTTCCATGGTGCCATGTTTTCATAGTACCACAAACAGATTAATCAGCCATTCTGAAGTTAAAGCTTAATATGCAAACAGAGGAGAAAAACATCCTGTGTGGTGTCTGCAGGCCACCATAGCTCTCGAATGTACTTGGGAAAGGGATTGGTGGTAAATTTACATTTTCCTCACTGTTAGGCATCACTAATTCTTAAACACTTAACCTTCAAGCAAACAGCAAAGTTTGAATAAAAAAGACAAGTCATTCACAAACCAATGCAGCATTCTCAGACCCATCAGTTCACCCTGAACTTCTACATAGACAGGATCACCTGACTTCCTCCCTTGGTCCTGCCATAATTTCTTCATTGTTAGATGTCTTTGTTACTTTAACTTGAACATATGATTTTAGGGAGCATTCCCCAAAAACAAATGACAGGAATACAGTCTTCTGTACTTTGTGGTGCACATAGTTGAGAGGTACAGTACAACAATGTTGGTTTTGGATGGTAAGTGCTGTTAAGAGAGGAGAGGAGAGCTATTAATGTTGGCACATGATTGGGTTCACAAATAGCTATCAGTGTTTTAGGATGAATATTATTGCCATGTAAGGAAGACCATAATTACTTTATTAGCCTCTTTAAGTCATCTGGCTCTGGCTTACTTAGGTGACCCCCTTCCTGAGATCTCCTTACCTCTCTCTCTCCCCAATGTTCCACCTCCACCTTCTTCTCCTTCTCCCTTCTTGTCTTCCCCATCTCCTCTCCCACAACATAACCCTCCTCCCCCTTATTTCTCACTGCGCCCGTGATGATGAAATCAAATTAGGTGAACTGGATGGGCCTAAATCACAGCTTGCGTTGCGGGCCGTGACATAAAGAATGGCCACGATGAGGTTACCCAGAGTTCACAGCAGATAATGAAAGAGACAGGGAGGTAATAGCATGACAGAGTGGTGGGGTTCAGTATACTGGGTGGAGGGGATGGGGGTTAACATCAGGGGAGGGGTGGAGGTTCATTTGGAGGGTACCTGCCTATATGATCACTCCATCTGGTGAGGGACACTCATTCACCTCCTCTTTCCCTTTCTTCACCTTTTCTGTGCTCTTCTTTTATCTTAAGGCTCTTTGCTGTCTTCTCCTTCATCCTCTACCAGCATCATCCCTTCTCTGTCTTGATAGTGATAAAGGATTCACACTCAATTAAGTAAAGTATCGCCTAAAAGGGAGTCAAGCAGGAGTTATCAGACATTCGCTAAGTACTTCAGTGATGGTTAGCCACTTCCCGAATGGTATATCTCCTCGTTGTCTAGTTTTCAATGAAAAACTGTCATGTCCCCTACGACTCTAGAAAGTATGAAGGCACTGAGACATGGCACTCAAACAGTGTTTGTTTCATGTTTAATTCTTAAATGTGGACATTAAACTGAGGTATAGTGTAAAGTCAAGCAATGATTTTTGGGGACAAAGACCTAACAGGCAGAATTAATTATAATTTGTCCATTACAGAAGAAAAACACCCTTATTATTCTCCAGCACATTGGCAGGTGTGTGTGTGTGTGTGTGAGTGATGGTAATTCCAACTTAACTGGACACCTGTCACTGTTTACAGTCACTCCTCTGTTGTTTTTCCACTCATTACTGAATACCATTGCACAGGGTATCCTGTTTTCACACAACACACGGCATGTCTTTGACACGGGGCAGCAGTTATTCTGCTCTGACACAACATGAACTGACCCCTAACCTTTGCAACAGAGATCATTTCCTTCCTGTTCATTTCTAAATGGAGCAAGTAGGTTAAATGAGATCACCAGGGTCACAGCGGAGTTTGTCTGCTGCTTAACTGCACTGCTAATTAGTGTGACTGCTAACTTTTAGCTTTATTATGGTATTCTAATAGAAATGTTACCCACGATCAAAGGTGGCCTGAATTTCTGGATATTTTTTCCTACTTGGTAGACTATTCCTTTAAGTTCTGTTATCACAGGAAGGCAGCAGATTCTTGTCCTTTTTAAAACCAAATCACTTTGGACATGTTCTTTTAACATCCTTGCTTAATATGTCTTCAACAGTTTAGTTTATAATAGACAAATACATAAAACCCCATCTGTCATTCATCCATCCATGATTTGTACTGCTTTCATTTTGAGCTTCATAAATTGGAGCCAATCCCATCTGAGATTATGCAAGAAGCTGCGTACAACCTGGACAGGTTGCCACTCCAAAACATGGCCATTGTTTAACAACAAACAACCATTCACTCTCTCTCACTCCACTGAGGGGGGTGCTGGTGCCTAACTCCAGCTGACATAGAGCGAGAGGCAGGGCCAGCCCCATTCTGCTGAAGAAAACTGAAGAAACCTGAACCTGAAGAAAACCCACACAAGCAGGGGGACAACATGCAAACTCACTCTCACACAAAAGGCTCAAGTGGAAGCAGGGTCAGACTAAGATGATTTGATATATTCTCAGCCAAATAAAGAAATTCACTTCAATTAGATTCATTAAAATAGCAGATGCTACTTAAAGTCCTTGCTTTGTTATTCCCGTTCAGCATACTGGTTCATTTTCAGATTAAGATGCAGACATCTGTCTGAAATGTTGCAAAATCAACTGGTATTCATTTTAAAATTTGCATACTTTTAACAACCTAGACCAGTGCATTCTGTGATTTTGAAATATAAAGGTGTCCTCTTCACCCTCCAGCTCTACCAGTGACCTTGAGGCCACCTTGTCCTCCATTCACCAAACTGGGCTTTAATTCTGTAGGCTGGAGCAACCAAACGGAAATAAAAAGCCCATTATGTGTTGCCCGCAGCGGGGGCTTGTTGACTGGGTTTTATTACAGTGCAGGATGAGAGCGCCTGATGTCTTCATTTAGGGCCCCAAGCACCCAGCACTGACAGTTCTGTGACAGTACTGGTCCCTGTGGCTCTGCTAAAAGAGATCGTGACAAAAAGAGACACTGTGTGTGTGTGTGTGCTGAACAATATCTGTGCCCTGGCTGTCTGTAGTCCAGGTTGGCACGGCAGGGCTTGCCTGTATAAACGCTGTCATAAAACTGACACAGAGACATATGTATGGATCCCCCATTAAATTTTACTACAAATCACTATGGACGCCCTGGCTGGCTGACAACTCACACACTTCACACATGCTGCATGCATGCACAAAAACCCATGTAATCTAATTAAGCTTTTAGGAGCTAACCTGCCAGATACACCCTGCAGTCAGTGGTGGAGACCTAAATAAGTAAGAGGAATGAACATTTAACTTTTATTTATCAGGTGCCTAAAACATGACTCCATATAAACGCTAATATTGCTCCGTTTCTAAATATGTTAAAAAAAACTCTTAATAATCTATGTTGCGTATCTTAAGACCCTTCCACCTTGTGTTGTACTGTTATCAGCTGAAGGGAAGGAAGGGAAGGAAACATTATGGAAAAATAGAGTCTAAGAATATGTGTGGAAAATCAGGCTCCATCTGCTTATAAACAAGATCCTTCAGTGTCTTCCTCAGAGAGTTCACTAAAGGCTCAAACCTCGCACCAAGTCGTTTTATTAGACAAGATGCATTTTTGTGTTTATGTGCTTGATTCTTATATTAGGGTCCTTAACAAAAAAACAGGTCTTTTCATGAACCAGACCTCACAATCAGCCCTCATAAAACTTTGATGGGCTTGTGATGAGCCAACGTTTATTTATACGAAAATGTCACATGTTATTGCCATTGAGAACAGAATTCAGTAGCATTCAGTAGCATACAGTATGTTTGCATGCCCTCTTCTCAGAAACAGTTAACAAGAAGTACAAAGTTCTTCTTTTGTTCCTCAACTTTATCCAACTTCCTTCCTCCTTCCATAAGTTTACATCTCCTCAGCCTCCAGAAAGACTATATGATTTAAGATAGGCTAAAAGGCCCTGTGTGGTAAAGGTTATCCAAATCAGTGTTCTTCAGGCCTCCATAATGCCCCCGTTGGCTATAGTGTGACAGGCAGCGTGTGTCAAACGTGTGCATTTGGAGTAAATAAACACATCGTTTGGGAGGTCACCAAGGCAAAGGTGAAATGGCGGTTGCAATCGATACCCCCGGGGTGTGTACATGTGTGGGTGGGCAGGTGTAAACAGAGCACCCCCGTCCCTTAGTCTCTCTCTCTCTCTCTCTCTCTCTCTCTTGCTAACTCTGTTACCCCACTTGTAAGCCAGTGAAGGGTGACCCTACACTCTCTCTCAAATGCACCTGACTAATGGGCTGTAATGAGAGGCGACCTGAGAGGGAAGCTTCTTTAATGGCTCGCCCAGGGGACTCAGGACTTTCTGACTCAGTGTGTGTAGGTGCACCATGGGTGACCTTGTTGCAACACCACCGTGTATGTCCTAATGTCATTAGCTGAGGGCAGTGTGAGGTCAGGGCTCTGAATGTACACCATCCATACCTACAGTAGAAACAGGTATTGTACAGGAGCAGTCAATCCAAGGCATTTCCTTTGTTTTCACAAAATATTGCCTGTAGTGCTATGATTTATGTGAAGAATGTGATAAAGAATGTGATTTTATGTATCTAAGTTGGCAATATCCATGACATGTTCTGAGGTTGTTCATCCATCCCATTGCTGTGAACACGATGTTTTTGGCTTCTTGAACCATAAATTCCTTGTAAGTAAACAAATGCACATAATATTAGTCTGAAAAATAATTCATTGCAAAGTGGCATTTGTTGAGAAATTTAAATTAAAGTTAAATTAATGGCGAGAAGAGAAGAGAAGAGAAGAGAAGAGAAGAGAAGAGAAGAGAAGAGAAGAGAAGAGAAGAGAAGAGACAAATCTTCTTTAGCATCCAGATATCCATTGTAAATCCCCAAATAGTAACCTCTGATTACGGCCTGTCTATCACTGTAATGCCTCGTGATTAGATCACCTACAGTATTTGTTACCTACACATGACCACCAATCCCGACTCACTTTCCCTCCCTCTTTCTCTCCCTGTCCGTCACCCTCTCTGAGTCGATAAGCCTCTATTCTCCTCTTTTCTCTGATATGATCGGTGTCTTCAGAAGCACTCAGGCCACTTTTACAGAAACCACTAACTAGTGTTCCAGGCAGCTCACAGCTATCAGGGAAAATCGCGTGAGCTTGTCTGCCGACATAAATGTGTGGCTGCCTCCATGGGTGCGTGCGCTCTTGTCAGTGACTCCACTCGTCCATCTAGCTGTCGGCGTCTATCGACCGGGGGCCATCATGTGTGTTTTGGCCTGAGCGAGGCCACAGATGCTGCAGGGCTTTTAGGTGCCCATTGTTTGTTGTGAATGGCAACAGAAACAAAATTGGTTTCATTCTGATCTTATTGTGGGTAACCCTACCTTCCTCTGTGGCCAGGGGAGGCAAAAACCAATCCTAATTCACTTACCCCACCCCAACATTGGCTTTTCTAATTCTTTTTGAGGGACGAAAATATGGCAACATGCAATAAATGTCGACAGTACAGAGGTCTTAAAAGCAAGAGGGTGAGACAAATAGATGGGTAGATACAGGGAAGGGTGGATGGATAAAAATTTTCTCTCTAATCTCTAATTTCTATTCCTTTATTTCTTCCTTTCTTATTTCTTGACTACCTTCCCGAATCTACCTTTCCTTTCTTTCCTTCTCTCCTTGCTTCAGCAGCATATTAGTTAGGTGTTATGGTTTGTAATTTATGGAGTCCTTACAGTAAGTGGACCACACTGATAGGGCTGTTCAAGGCTGTGTAAGGCATGAACCCACAATTAAGTTTATGCACTATACATGCACTGATATAGCTACACACAAACACCTCAAACTGCTCGTGAAAGTTTTACTAGTAATTATTGATTAATAAGCTGGTTCAAAAAAATATGCAGCTTTTATCCAAATAACAATTTAATCAAAAATTACAAAGTCCTCACTTGTTTTGTTGTCTCTAAACCAATGATATTCAGTTCACTGTCATAGATGAGCAAAGAAACCAAAACATATTCACATTTAAAAAGCTGATATCAAAAACTTTGTTTCTATTTTATGAAAAATAAAAAAAGTCACTCAAATGGATAAATTGATTATCATATTAGTTGACGATTAATTTAGTAATGGATTTGTCATCAATTGATGAATTTTTGTCTCTCGAGTGACCTGGCCTGACAGAGTATGCTTTTATTTGCTTTTATTGACAGCACTTTATGGGAAACAGTGGGATGCACAGTGTTTATCTTGGACACAAGATCAACACAGTGCATTTTGGAACATTAATGGTCAAACATACACTGTATATAAACATGTTCACTAGTGGTTTGAAAATAACTTTTTATATTTCTCCATGAATCACAAATCAAGAGATGAAAACATTTTAAAAGAGTCAGCCCGCTCACCCCCACTTCACCCTCAAAGCAAGGTTTTCTCTGCTGTTTTTCCTGCTGTTTTTCAATATTCACTTGTTTGGGTTTTTAAAAACACAAATCAGGTTTCGTCTGCCTGCTCTCACACTTCTTGTCAGAAACAGCCTTCCACTCTCCGTGTATCCAATCCTCACAGGCCAAAGCTCTAGAGAGAAAGACGATCTGCCCACAGTGGCCAACCCTGCCCTCTTATCTGCCCTTCACACAAACATGCACACACACACACACACACATACGCAGCCTTGCCCTCTCCTCTGCCCCCCACACACCAGCTGTAATGATGTCTGTTGACCTCTAACACAAGGGCTGCCCTGGAAGATTAGTTTACAAGTGGCCTCAGGACTTTGGGTTTCAAATCTTAACCCCTTACAATTTTCTGCATTGATTATGAATACTTTGTTCCTGTGCGGTCATGCCACCATTGTCAGAACAGACAGTGCGTGATGTCATACACATAATCCACATATTAGTAGAGTTCTGCATGTTAGCACGTGGTACACATTGTACAATACAAAGAGTCACAAAATAAACTTGGCTTTGCCTTTGTTTCCAAGTTGAAAATCTTCCTTGAATCTCCAATAATAAAGTCCCCTCTGTTTTTATTACTCCGTATGTTGTATGCTCCCTCTCCCTACAAGTTAAATAGAATCCAACCCTGACTTACATAACACTTACAAGCTCAAACACACACGCACACACAATAAAATGTATAAGTACCACCAATCTTTAAATGCCTACTCTGTCACCTCTAACCAATGTATGCACACGAGCAAACACACTTGCACACAAACACACACACACACACTCAGACATCAGTGGTGATAAGTGGCGAGTGAGTAATAGCCTAGCTGTCTGGCAGCCAGCTGCTGGGCCTACTGCTTACATGCCAGCTGATTACCCTAATTTCAAACGCATGCAAGGCAGCTAGGCTGATAAATAGTCCCCCCACCACCACTACTTTCTATTTCTCTATTGTGAGCCACTGCAGGCTAGTCAGCCAGTCTGACCCATAATACCTTTTTGATTATTCAATAAATAACCCATAATTTGACATTGATTGGGGCCGCGAATGGGCTTTGTGGGTAAGAGGAGGAGGTGGAGGTGGAAAGTGGGGAGGAAGGATTGGTTCGGTGGGTGAGAGGGTATCGACCAGTGGTGGTCATTGCTTCGATGACCACTGGTCATCGGGGTCACTGTTTTGTACGAATACACACAAACAGGCACAAACACTCTTGTGTAGCAACACACACCTCTGCCTATCCTCTGATGTAATTAGGACAAGGGTCATTAGTTCAGCCTCATTGCTTATTGTCCAAACAAAGATGTCCAAGACTAATGGAAGCTACTTAATAATTTGGATGAAAGATGAGAAACGGGGAATCACAGATGGACCTTTTTTATGGCCATCGTGGCAGTGGAATTTCTCTTTTCACATTGAAATAATTACATGCAAGTTGGTTATAAAGATCAAGCAACTGGTCAAGTGATTCCTGCAGTTACACTTCACCAAAGACAAGCAGCTTGACTGTGATTGTAATGCCAGTAGTTGGTCACATTTGCTGGCTTTAGGCCCATTATGTTAACCACCTTGATGAACATTGATTGACTAATTCTTATCTGTGCTTCCGGCAATATGACCTCACTTCATTGCTTCAAAAATTTGCCAATGTATCTTGGGCCCAAATTATCCCCAGATTTTGGTGGGCGCCTCACTGTGACATGGTTAGTATGGACCGTATTGAAACCTGTCCCCAAATGGATTATTCCTTTCTCCTAAGTAGGATGGATTTTATGGTGCTTGCCTGATCACTATCTGAAACCCACTAATCGTTTGTCTGTGTGTATGTGTATGCGCGTGTGTGTATGTGTGCAAATCCCTCTGCCTTGATGTTGCCATTGAAGTGGCCCTGGCGTTGTACTTATTGGAGTTCCCTGATGTTAGATATTGGAATATTGATCCTGAAGAATGTTTAGCTTTCACTCTTCTCTGGTTTCATTTATATGCTCACACAACTGACACCCGCTTCACACAACAGTACAAGCTGCAGATGTGGCAGTACATGAGGGACCTAGATCAAATCAAACTCCTAATCAATGCTGGAAGGAAAAGAGAAAAATCTGAGTAAAAGATTTGGCTTTCAGTGGGGATTTCATGCATAACATCTCACATATCTGACAGAGATTGGAACGAGATCAAATAAACAACAATCAATGATGTAAAAAAAAAAAAGGGTCCGCAAGAATAAACTATGCAAATTGTATCACATTGTCTTCATTGATTATATTTTAAAATGGAGATAAATGGTAGAATACATGGTAAAATAATTTTAACAGTTATAGGGAATGCTGGTGTCAATTTTTGTTTACAAAAAAATCATAATCACCAGCTGATGACTTCAAAAGGAAGAAAGTGAGCAGGAGCTGCCCACGTTTCAGCTTTTAAAGGGAGAGATACTCAACCTCTGTGTCTCTCCTTTTAACAACAGTGGCATTACCGAACAATGTCAGTTTCCAGTTAAATACCGTCTCCCAATTACCCATTATTTCCCCCTATAAAACTACTGCTAGCTGCATCGAAAGGCTGGTTTATCCTGCCATCACCCTGAGTCCTTTGGTTGCGGAAAACATGTTTCACCTAAATGCAACAAGGAGAGCTATGAAAGAGAAGGGTGGGAGGGAAGGAGGGGAAAGAAAAGTTAATTTAATGAAGTGAAACGTTTGATGTTGTAAATAAAAAGCAGACTGGTCCTGGGTGAGAGGCTGGGGCTAATGGACTTTGTTGGATGGTTTGTGTGGAGCTGCTGATCTTTAAAAAACCTAAATAAAAGAGTGAAGTTCTCAGAAACAATGCCAAGAAAACTCCAGCCTCCTGTGTTGGATCTCTTGCCTCAGGCATTTACTCACTGGTGGGGCTTGTTATGCAATTACAGCAAGGTGAAAAAAGCCCTGCCAGTACCCACTCATCTCCGTGTGTGGGTGTTTGACTACGTGTGTTGTATGTGTCTCACATTCTTTTTGACTACAATAGTTTTAATTTTAGCAAAAGATCTGCCAAGTTAGCTCTGAGAAACCTAAAAAGAGATTTAAAGGAGGAATGAAAAGCAGCAAAATGCCATGAATAATGAGTAACAAGAGAAAATGAGATTAATAAATGACAAAACGTAAGTGGTTAAAACATTTAGAGAAGGGATCAAGAAAAGAAAGTAGAAATTTAGATTTGTGTGTGATATTGAGGAGTAACTGGAAAGTTGAACAGAAGACTGATGAATAAAACAAAAGACTCACGTAGTTATGAAGTTAAAAGAAAAACAGGGAATGAAAGAGGAGAGCAAAGAAATGAGAACACATGATTATGAAGGTTAAACAATGGCAGTGGTCATTATGCTTCACTTTCGATGAGAAGGAGGAGAGAAATCACCCCACCCCACCCATCCCCATTTATAATTCATATCCTCAATTACCACTAATAAAGTGGCATGAATGGGGCCAGTCCAGGGAACGGCGCAGGCACAATTACATGTAGTATAGCCCGGCATTAACATTTTCTATTTGAACATTTTTCAGCCTCAATTTCTCTTGGAGTTAATAAGAACGATGATCCCTCCTTGACTTTTTCATGAAATTATTGTATGGTTATAATATTCCAATCTATTAGCTCTCCTCTTGCCCTCACCCCCTCCCTTTCTGTAATGTATTCTACCATTTAATAGCCTGACCTGAGTGGACGGAGGGATTGGAAGAGAGCGAAAGGAAGGGAGGTAAAGAAAGAGAGAGACCATGACATTGATGAGAGGAGTAGGTCTTGTCGTTTTGACCGCAGAGAGGGTGAGACAAAGGTCTGATACATCCCATACAGCGTTTGAATTGAGGTCTCTCCTGAGGCCGTGCCCATCATCTGGAAAGCTCTCTGCAGCGGCGGCGTTTTTTTCTTTCTCACCACGGATGTAGGAATCACTGCGGAGCTGATTTTAAATCTTCTGTTGTCGCTGCAAGCAACTTGTCCGACTTAGTTAATGTGCTCAGTCTTTTGGGAAGTAAATTGATTAATATGTTGTATGTTGTTGACATGACAGCAGCCTGACCACTAAAACATTGACATTATCAGCAGAACTTCCTGTTTTGAACAATAAATTATAAAACAGCCTAAAAATGCAGTAAGGCTGGATTAGCCCATATTTTATTTGGCCCAATAAAACTTGAGCCATAGTACTGTGTTGTTTATCAGGAATTTCTCTTTAAGGCTTCATACGTATCCCTAATGATATTGCTTTAAGGGCTGTAAGTATTCAATTTAATAATCAATTACAAATAGCTTGCTATATTAATATTTTGATAAATGTAAAGCAAGTTGTCTGATTTCTGCTTTATTACAATTGTATGTTTGGTTTGTGGATAAAAAAAAGAATTTCAGGTCATCAGGGAGGTAATGGTTATGTCAGTTCCACAGTATTGTAAGAACAAAAGTATCTCAATACTACCACTGTTGTGTGATGGTACCATAAGAAAGGTCTTAACCATACAGTCCATTGTTCCATGGGTACTGTTATCCTCTGTACTCCATTTTCTGCCTGTACAGGTCTAGAAATGACAGATACCAGTGTAAAAGAGAACATTGTAAGTACCAAAAAATTAACAGACGTGTTGATAATGAAAATAATAGTTGGGCATGTATGTGATAATTGGTTTCTAGAAAAAAATAAAAGTTGTGTCCGACTACATCTCTACTCAAAATGTATTACAACTGAAACATCATGTTTCAGGTGTGGTTGAAACTGTTAGCCGGGCATTACAATAAAAAGTAAGGAAATTATATTGCATTTAAAAAAAATACCATATTTTTGCAGTCCACTGTAACTCTGTAAACACAGTGCTGGCAAAATCAAAAGAAACATAAAAACATCACAGGCACAGACAGATGCACCACGATGGCTTGCTGCAGTTGGAGCCACGTACCCAATCATCACACTGGTCTAATGGGCCTGTTTATTCCACCTTTCCTTTCCTGCTCTTTCGCTGCCTCCCTCTCTCTCTCCTTCATCTCCCCACATAAAATGGCAAAAGTATTCAGCAAACCTGCCCGTCTGCTTTTATATAAAATAACAAAGTGTTCAAAGCTTGTAAAACACTGCAGGACTGACAGTTTAGCAGACTCCCCACAGAATAGAAACATCTATTGCGGAGGCAGCAACAAGGAACAGAATTGAATAGAACAGAATCAGTAATAAACTTTTTGGGAGGAAAAGCCTATGTATGTGCTACAACAGAGCACTAAAGTCTGGTTTTTACTTCCTGTAAAACATCACACGCTAAGTTTACAAAAGTCTATACAGTGCTTGGTCACGCACCTCCAAATGTTTTTTATCTATGGACCTGTCACATGTACAGTGGATATGTGGATGAGTAGATTTAGCTTAAAAGCAGCTCTACAAGACCACTGTCACAATCACACAGTTCTGGATTCTTAAAGAGATTTTGTGCTGTAATTGACAAAGACATGCAAGGAAGAAAGTAAAGAAGAGACTTTCTTAATTTGTGAGACATAGTCTTTATTATTTTAATTGTATGCATTTGTGTGGAAACACATTTCCAAATATGTTAATTAGAAATGGTTCCCGTATTTGGGAACAAAAAAACCCAACAATTTATTGTCAGCTGACCACACAGTAAAAAGACTCATCAGACTTTAGAGATATGGAATATGGGCTTTCTCGGGTCTCGTGTAACCACTATATACGTCATCCCAGACAAATGCTACTCTGTGACTTTCTGCTTATCAATAGACTTCTTTCCTTGTACGCCACCTAGTAGTTTGTAGACTCCGTCTAGAAACCAGAAATGCCTCTGTACCTGCTCATAGGACGCACGTCATCTGTGGAGGTGTTAGCCGTGATGCCTTTCACCAATAATAACAAGGACATTGACTATGATGCTCCTCAATAACACACGCACAAACACGCACACACACGCACACACACACACCATGTGGCTAGCTGAGAGCCAGCTGTTCCTTTCCACTTCACATCACTATGGGCTAACGACTGCTAATCCCCCATAGCTTTTCCCTCAAAGGAACTGAGGCAGCAGCCATGATCTAACTTCTATTGAATTCCAATTACCCTCTACTGGGATTTCACAATAAGAGTCTGCCACTCTTATCATGACCACCACCTCCACCAACACCATCTTTCTTTCAACACTGGATCACACATTACAATTAGAGACATCCAGGACCATGCATTTACTCTTTGTGTTTTCTTTTTTTTCCACTTTTCATATTATTATTTGGATGTTTTGAAAAAACTCACCTGATATTAACTCCACCATTAAAATTACTTCAACAAAAAAAAGGAAGGGGGATTTCTCATTCTCCCCCCCCCCCCCCCCCCCCCATACAAGCAACAGTTGCATCCTTGACTGGAATTGCCCACCCCCTTTCTTTTGTACCATGGAGGCTTTGCCCCTCTCTGCCAGGCAGGGTCTCTTGTAAAAGAGCAGCATCAATGAAAGGAGGCCCAGCAGGGAGCCTGGCAAGCACAGACCACTAAACCATCGCCTCCCATTAAGAACACAGTCTTGCCCACCCTTGCCTTCCTCCTGAATCTCCATCTTCCCTCCTGCACTCTTACTCTTTCAGTCCCAGTTATTAACTTTACAGGCATGTATCAGGAATGTGAAAAAATCACTAATGAACAGCCCATTTCAAGAATTTATTTTATATATGTGTAATCATCAATGTAATCGAGTGCAACAGTTCCAAAACCAAAAGAGTTGCAGTAATACAATTTTTCTTTCCCTCTTGCCCCACATATCTGATTTAATTTTGCCCCATGAAACACTGAATTCCAGTCTTTCAGAGAAAAACACTGGGCAATAAAACAGTGGGTGGCTGTGGAGTGACTGTAGGCATGGAGGGAAATGTAGGATTCCTGGTGAAGACTGAGATCAGATGCTTCTATGGTTACAGTGTTTTAGACTGGAGTGAAGAGGGTTACACATTCAGAAAAAGTAGGTGGGCTATTGGGAGTAAGATGGGGCTTTTTCTCGTTAGTTGACCGACTTCACTTTTCTTTTATTCCGAAGTGTCTAGCTGGCATTCATAGAATCTCTGTCAGGGATCCGTTTTGGGGTAAAGGTAAATTAGGCAGACTCTAAAAAAAATGATATCTTTGCTGGACAAAGCCTAAACTTAAACTTATATTTTGTAGGAAGGTATTGACAGGTGGCCTAGTCCTTTCATCCTGTTAGCCATGACTCAGTCTGTCTACATGACATAAGAAAATTTAACCAAAAAATAATTTTGCTAGTCTGACTAAAACCAGACCAAGCCAAAATAAAAGTAAACTTGTTTGTCAGACTCTAATTGTACAAGGTCGAATTTCTCGAAGTCGTATACCTGGCATGAATACCTGCATTCGAACTAGAGTTGGGCTCGAGTTGGCCTGGGCGCTCTGCTCCTGTGCTGCAGTTCTCATCTGTGGCTAATACCTGGAAATAATAGAAAAAGGCGATGCACTTTAGGCCGGTTATTTTTTTGGACTGACAAGGAGATTGACTGTATGCTCTGTCAGCTTAAAGGATATGACAATTTTAAGTTCAATGAGTATAAAGTTGGAAACAAGTGCACAAATCAAAACAGACTCCAAGGATACACATAGAGCTTATGGAAATTCATTTCTGACTTTTGACAGTTGAGATTACAACATTTATTAAATGTTTGCCAAAAGCATAACATCATTTGGTTTATGACATTTGTCATAATCATCATCATAGTGACGATTATTTAACATATGACACGACTGCTGGTAATGAATTTGAGGTGTGTGAATGAAATAGCAGTAATTATTCAGTGTTTCTAATGTAACTGGGACAGAAGCTAAAGGTTAAAGTGAGTTTGTGCGGCACTCTCACTGTGGTATTGGCACATGGGTTTTTCCCCTTCTTAAAATGTCCTCATTCCCGCTTTAATGTATTTCTCAACTTTTATATGATTACAGTATTATGGAGAGATCGAGTCATGGCACCTTTTATTACCACACACACACACACACTGACACACTCACACACAAATAGCCCTAAGGATGCAGAAAGACTTAGCAACAGACTCTAGACTGTAAATTTGAGGTTTTCCATGCTTAATTTGGTGAGTGGTAACCTTTGAATCTGAATGTGAATATGACTCAAATGCAGCACAGCCCAATATATTTACATCACACTCCTGTTTAAAAATGCAACAGTTTTATCTTAAATGAAATAGCTTCAGAATTTTAATGGCATACTGACTAGTAGCAAGGACAATGATGCCCCTTTCATGCCATTGGAAACCCAACCACAGTGTATTTAATTGAAATTATGAAGAATCTGACTTATTCTGTTTCACTTCTGTGAGTGGGACGTTGCATATCACATTAAATGGGCTTTTTTCATGAAAACATCCTAAACAGAAAGTTGCAGAAAGCCACTTGTGGCTACAAAGGAAACTAGTAAGAGGATGTTGTTTTTAGTAGACATTTAAGACATTTCCCTTCTTACCTGTACATCACCTTGTAGATCTTTTGCTGTAAATCAGTGATACAACACAGTTACTTCATGGGTTGGTTCTGATAATAAACACAGTCTTTAACTGCTGTATGTCTGACATTTATACAATCAAAGCATCTAAAAAACAAAGAAAACCAGTTTCTCTTCTGTTTAATCTCTTTTTTTTCTTTTTCTTCTGTTTTATATACAGGCTTTAACCTTTACTGTGATTAAAGTTTACACAGAGGGCTGTACTGTTCTATTCAAAGTTGAAATCAAATATTACATGACTTAAGTTTTTCAACACGTCACAATAAAACCACAAAGGTGCAAAGTGCAGGAAAATAAGTGACAAATACTCCTCCCTCACATTTTCCAGAGGGAAATAAAGACATTGGATTTGTCATCCACGAGAGTTTTGATATTGAGGTTTTTTTCCCCTTCTCAATGTTCATGTTAATGTATCAGAGGTTTTACAACCCCACACCCCAACAATTCAGCTATTAAAAAAGGCTTGGAGACCAGTAGAAGTGGGCATCAATCTCCAAACATTCGCAGTTATCCTGAAAAGTGAGGAGATCTGGTGCCACGCCAGCACTCCAATCAGAGGAGGTTGGGCCTTAAATGTCACAGCAAATTGGACATTGGTTCTCAGATGGAAAAAGAACGTGAGTGAGACATTGTTTGGTTAATTACCTTTTCTTTTGTGAATAAGTGTGCGTACATATGTGTGTGTTCCGTGGCCATCTATCCGCTCAGACATGTTTAATAGATCTTTGGCTGTGTTGACCGAGGGTGTAAATGTGTCATACTTTATTAGAAATTCCAGAGAAGAGGGCTAACATTAATCACTGACTCTTGTTTATGAAAGTCATAAATGTTTCACTGAGTGCTTTATTGTTGGCGGCTAGATTTGGAGAAGCATAGAGGCTCTTTAGTGTGTCTGTGTGTGTATATGTGTACATTCAGTTCACCGCTGTGTCATAATAGCACCTCAAACCTGAGGTTCCGACACCCTCTTTCTCCCTCTCCCTCTTTCTTGCTATCTATGTCTCCTTCTTTCCCGCTCTTTCTCTCTCCCAGGCTTTTTGTCATGTTGTCAGAAAGTATGACATCAGCCTGCCCTTTGACCCATGTAGTCAGGAGAATGCTGATTGGATGATTGGCTTATAGAGGACATCCACATTGACTCCAAACTCAATTCTGCTGATGTCAGGAGCTATTACAACTGACGACATGCTCACATAGATGGGACAGGACAGTGTGTGCGCGTGTGTGTGTGTTTTTGTACTTGCTGCAGCGTGAGGACCAAAATTAGTATAATTCCTACAAAGTGAGGACATTTTGGCCAGTCCTCACTTTTTTCACCCCTTAAAATGGCTTTTTCAGGGTTAAGACTTGGTTTTAGGGTTAGGGTTAGATTTGGGTTTTGGTTAGGGTTAGGCATCTAGTTGTGATGGTTAAGCTTAGGGTAAGGGGCTAGAGAATGCATTATGTCTATGAGGGTCCTCACTCTGATAGAAGCGCAAACATGGGTGTGTGTGTGCGTTTCTGTGTACTGTGTGTATTGTTCCATGTGTGCTGGTGTGTGCTGTCATGCCCAGGGTTATATAGGTCAAATGTCTGAGTGTAGAGCATCTCCCAGCTGAAATACCATGCGAAATGTCAAAGTCTACCACTGTGCAATCTCTCAGATCAATAGTTCAATTGGACATAAAGCCATCATTCTATTCACTACATGCTATATCATGTACCAGCTTCTACCTGATCTGCTTTAACATACGTTATCTTGAAACGATGCCATAGAATCGAGAGGGTGAAGCTAATTCTGTGGACGAAATTTTTGCGCAGCTTTTCTTTTATATCTGATTTAACGTGAGTGAAATTAAAGAATTGAGCTATTTTAAAGGATTGTGATTGGATTTTGTGCAATACAAATGTAATCAGTGTCACTAAGCTACATCCGTATACACTTTAATCACAGAAGGCATTTTGGCTTGCCCCAGTTACAAAAAGCTCAGGTGTAATAACACTGAACTTAAAAAAGTGACTCAAGAGCACACTTATCCACTCAAATGGTTTTCCCTAATTCCCTGAAATCTTACCTGTTTATATATATTAATTATATAGATATGCTGTTTATAGTTTATGCTCATGTCTTTTCAAAAAATGATCATAGTGGTATTTCTTTAAGTCACAAAAATGTTGAAAAAAGCCCCTTTACTGTATCTTGCACTGTTACATAAAGTGGAAAAATGTCTCCACCCTAATTGTCAAATCCACTTCAAAATGTGGTGGATCTTTCCTTGAGTCACCTTCGCCCCAAGCTTCTAGAAAATCAGTGTCATAGTTTTTTACAAAATCATGCTTACATTCACACAGAGAGACTAACACAGACACAGCACCACAAACATAAACTCCTTGGCGGTGGTAAAAATGGATCCATTCCATTTAGCTGTCCAACTGACTCAGCACGCTCACACTGACATGTACCGCGCCGCTATGTTACCAAGCAGCCACATACATGTACGTGACACAGGTCAACATTAACATCCCATGTAAGTATGGCCAAATTAATATACTCAGAGTGTTTAACATATGCTTTGACATTCACCTTGCTGTGATAATGTTTGTTTAACTTGTAACTGTAGTATAAGCAGCTGCAGTATATTATCAATAATTCATATTGACAAAATCACATTTGTCTTAAACTGATATGATTTCAGTCTTTAATGTATTTATGTCATGATATTTCTATTTTAAAAAATTGGATTTGCTAAAAGTAGGTCACTTGAGTTAAACATCATTGTACCACTTTGGAAAGAATAGAAACTGCACTGTTAGATTTCAAATAGGAAACCCCCCGATAACATGCTCCGTGTATTTTAAAAATCTCAGATGGGTGCTAAACTTTTATTTTCCATCTCGAAAATGAATCCCATGGACACATTATGGAGCTGTAAGATAACAATTACATGGCTCAAGTGTCATATGGGGAATCTTTAATAGAAAGGCCCCTCACTTCCTGTAGGAACTGTGTTGAGTCAATGGAAGCTTGTCTCAGCTTCTGATGCTCTGACTTTAAATTGATCATAATGTACAGTAGATCCATAACATGTCTGCCATACACTTCTCTTCTCTGCTTCCTCTACCCCTCAGCAATCACCGCTGCTCTTTTAGCCTTTTCCCCCAAAGTCACATGTCAAAGCATAAAAGTCATAACGATACGTCTAAAAAGAAAATGGTTCGCCGTGTCTGTGTTACTCATGAAATCATGACAAATCATAAATTCAACGAGTCTCCCCCGCCTCCTCCCTGTCCCCCACCCACTCTGTGCTCGTCCTCCACCTAGTTAAGTGTGGAATAATGTCATCTTAATGATTATTTTTTTGCTGTATGCCACAACAGCATAATTCAGAGAGGGCGTAATGATTTTTTATGCCCCTGACATATTGTTTTGCGGGGAGTGACATAAAAGCACGGTGACATGTGGCATTTTGGGAAAGGTCAGGCGCTCCATCTCGGCCGCCCGTCCATCTTCATAACGTTGCCACTTGTCATATGGAAACTGGCATCACCAATCTTTGTCTCTCCCTTGTCACTCGCCGCCCCTCCCATCCTCGCTCATATCCCGACTCTCCTCTTTTTTGCCCCATCTTCTTTTCCTGTTGCCGTTTTTCCTGTCATGGCTTATTTCACGTTTAGTTGAGAAGACACAAGTTGTTGTTTTTTTTTTCTTTCTTAACATGGAGGAAAATTATCACTGTAGGGCATAGGAAGCAGCACACACACAGTCAAGCAACCACGAGGCCTCGGGGATGTTGTGAGGGTCCGGGGACCACGTCAACACTGCCTGTGAGGACTGTGGTGACAGAGAGAGGGGCTAATACTAATGTGATAAATGCCTCAGCCCTCTTTCCAGGCGAATTGTATGTGTTTGTTTTTCATTAGTGGTTTTAGAAATCTGCTCAGAGCCTGTCGCATCTGCCAAATTGATCCACAGACAGCGGTTTGTCACATTTGCTCTCAGGAAGATGCCACTTTTATGAACAACAAAGCCACAGGTCATTGTTTATGAGTCACAACAAATGAAACAATGGGTGTGACATGGAATGTCAAACATTGAAAGTAACTACGTTTGTATTTTGCGAACAGGTACAATTAGGGAGCTGATTTAAAAAAGTAATTACATTTGATAAAAGATTACACTGTATGTTCTTTCTATTGTATTGTAAATATATATATATATACATATATATATATATATACTGTATATATATATATATATACTGTATATATAATGACAATTATTTTTCATGTGTCTCCTTCTCTACTGAATTCTGGGAGGTTGGACTTTATGTAGTCCATCCTCTATCACCATTTCACATTTTAAGTAAAAATACTTCATAAAACTGTATGAATTAGGGGACGTACACTTAACACAAAAGCAGCATTTGTGTTTCAGAGAGAAAGGGAATATGCTTGTGCTCTGGCTGTTATCGCATTTTTAATAGGTTTATAATATCCTGATGCCAGAAATTGAAATAAATCTCATTAACACTTTGTGGCTTTCAGTACACATCATATCAGAGGTTTTGTTAAATATCTGTCCTCTCGGTTTTCCTTCAGTCTTGTGACTTTTCCTCTGTTTCCAGCAGCCAGGGTTTGGTAACTCTGTCATCCATTTATCCTCCACAACAAATGAGGGTTTTTTTTCCCCTGAACTACTGTATATCTTAAGACAAATTGTATATATTCATACTTTTTGTCTATACATGTGTGTTTGTATAAATATACAGTAAACAGCCCTTTTGACGCACAGTGAGGGTGATTCTTTGCCGCGTTGTAAGCCTGGCCATTGACAGGGGAAACACTTGTGCAGATACAGTACGACACCACACGCACACCGAGTGAGTCACGGGTGTGTGTGGACAGACGCTGGAGCTCGTGTGTGTTTGCAGGTCACACAGTGTCACGGAGGGTGAGTGAGGTGTAATTTCTCTGCAGTAATACTCAACACTCTGGCAGTGACAGCTTTAATGGTGATGGCCTTATTATAGAGAAGACGCCTCGTGTGTATGTGTGCGTGCACACATTGTAATGGTGATGGCCATATTATAGTGAGAGGAAGACGGCTAAAAGGCTTGGATTTATACCAGGCCACGTTTACTGACATAAGAATAATAGGGCAGTAGAAGGAGGTGAGGGTGGCGGTGGTGGGGGAGCCATCTGGTGACTTTTGAAATGGTATGAGCGTAATAAGTGCTGTTTGTGTTGAAGAGAAGAGTACATATATCTTATAGAATAGAATAGAATAGAATAGAATAGAATAGAATAGAATAGAATATCCAGATACTGAATCGGATCAGAGCCAATCTTCACATTTTTTTTAAACTGACTGCAGATCTGCAATCACACAGATTATTTACACCAGCACTGGCTTTAATTAATAATAGTGAGCAGGTTCTTCATGTAGCTCAGCTAAAAACTATAGCAGAGGTTTTTCTGTGACAGATTTCACTCTTTCCTCTGTGTGTGAGCACTGCGGCATGTGTGCATGTGTGCGCGTGCACACTCACACAGGTTTTCGCGCAGCTATCCCTTCAAGGACTCACACTTACTGTACTTCCACTCATTCATGCCTAATCCCTAACCTTAACCATAACCGGTTACCACAATTCAAATCCTGGGCCTAAACTAAACTAAACCACCCAATGAGGTTCTGCCTCAGGAGCACAAGGTTTTGGTCCCCATGAGGACAAATGGTCCTGACAAAGTCAATTTTTATGCCATAAAAGTTCCTAAAGAGGTAACAAAAGAAGTACACACGCACACACACGCACACACACATGTTTGCGCTTATATCAGAGTGAGGACCCTATAGGACATAATGCATTCCCTAGCCCCTTACCTTAACCTAACCATCACAACTAGATGCCTAACCCTAACCCTAAAACCAAGTCTTAACCCTGAAAAAGCCCTTTTAAGGGGTGAAAAAAAGTGAGGACCAGCCAAAATGTCCTCACTTTGTGGGGTTTATACGAAGTGCAAGAACACACACACACTCAAACAAACACACACTCATTCATTCAGTCAAAGAGGGGATGGAGCAGCAGGTAAATGTTTCACGATCAAACCACCTGTTCAACAAACTTGTAGAAATGCATTATATTCACCATTTTGGCTCTGTAAGGACATGTAAACAAAAGAACAGCTGTACTGTTCAGTATCAGATCAGGAGTCAGCAGTGAAACGATCCCTAATTTCAAGCATTTTTTAGTGAGTGTTATGTGTGTCTGTTTTCACTGTGAACCTCCTATAAAAAAAAAAAGGGTAATGTGACTCTGGAACTGTGGTTCATGTTATGTTGGTCTGATTTACTATCTCTTTCTTACTCTATGTCAGACACACAAACCCAACACTTTTCTCTCTCTTCTATCACCCAGTCTTCCTCTCCCTCCCTCCCTCCATCCCTCCCTCCCTCCACCACATTGTTAGCTAATATCCTCGTCTGTCTCGCTGTGATACTCAGAGTAAAACTTCCTGTAACTACTCACTGTTACAGGACCAGCACCTGCAAAGCCGTTGCAAGAGCGGAAAAGGGATGTGTGATGTGTACGGTTTCAGGAGCACTAACGGACAGACTGTAGTTACACTGCAGCGTGGATGGTCGGGTAATGGAGGTTAACCTTTTCCTTGTATTACAAAACCAGGGGGCTGCGCCAGCTCTCATTTATTGGTTCCACAATAATAAATCACTCACACTTCAAGACACTTTTTTCTCAAAAGTGTTACAGTAAAATGAATGCAGTGGGTTTTAAGACGCTGGGGTCACAAGCCTTATGAAGCACATGCTGAATTAGGATGTGTGTGTGTGAGATTGAAAGCTTAAATGTAGTTTATGCCCAGTGAGCACTTGATCCTAAAGGATCCAGTTCTCATTTCAGCCTGTAGACTGATAGAAACATGGCTCTGCTGCTGCATTAGTACATGATAAGTTCCTCTAAATAGGCAACTGTGAGCAACAAGCACCATTATTACTCTCCTAAATGACTCTGTATGTTGGACAATAATAGCATATGTAATATGACCTTAAAGAATTTATGATACCATTTTTTTTTGTTTGCTCTAGATTTCCTTAAGGCCTTAATATGTCTACCTTACTTCCTTATTAGTAGGCATAATAACCGCCACTTAAATCACTAGTTAAGTACATGCACATGATGGCTATTAGTAAAACAGCAAAGGGGGATTTTCACTATCATCATGCAGTTATTGCACATGAATAGTGGTATTTCACTGTAATGAGGATGAAATATTTTATTTAATAAATGTAGTTTATGGGAAAAGTTCTTCAGTGTAACAAGTTCTTTTCCACATTAAATATTTAATTACTGAGCCTCGAATGCAAACATGTAAGACACACAGTCGTCTGTACTTTCAAGCATGTCATTATTTTTGCTTCAAATTACGTTAAAACTGCATATTCTGTATCTCTATAAATTATAAACTGAAAACTGTTCCATTCAGAAACTGTTTGTTTCTATTCAGACCCGAACCACCTAATAATATCATATGTTTTTTTATTCAATAATCAGTTTTCCATTGTGCTCATAGCTACATTTACATATTCGGTGATTATGTCAGTGCTTTTATTTGTGCTTCATTCGATGAAAGTGAACACAGTCAGTCAGCTTGTTAGCAGCTCTCTGTATTGCTGCCTCTCTTTGGTGGAAAGGGCCACACAGTTGAAAGTCCAAATGGTTTAGCAGTGCAAAGTGGTGTGTGTGTGTGTGGGTGTGTATCTATGATACACACATTAACATTTCTAGTGTGTGTGTGTGTGTGTGTGCGAGGCTGACTGTGTGCATTTTTCTGTTTGAACTGAAGCTGTGCTTACGTGAGTGTCTGGCACACACGTGTGTGCGTGTGCGTGCGTGCGTGTGTGTGTGTGCCTACCCACAGCAGACGCTCACAGAGACACAGTCCTGTCACATCCCATGTGTGTGATAAGCCCTAATGACGACACCTTGTGTCTGATTTTCTGATTGTGTCTGTCCCTCAAGCTGTGATGTTTGGCAGTTCAACCCAACAACAAGAGGCAAATGAAGGTGTGTTTTAGGTAGAAATGATGTGTGTGTGTGTAAGTGTAACCACACACCAAATCTATCTGCTGTTTGTTTATTTTTTTTATTTTTTTTTTAAATCAGGAAATTGATTTTAAGCACCTTGTTTTACAGATGGAGACAAAAGCTCTGAGTCAGAAGTGGTGCAACATATTCAAGTACAAATCATGACAGTCAATCCTTAACCTCATCCGCTCTTATAACCTGCACATAAAATTTCAGTGTTTGCACTGTATTTTTTCACACCTGTAGAAGTGAAAATTTGTATTTGTTTTCACCACAAATCAAATAAAAAACTGAAAAGGCACATTAAAGTCATAAGACAAAAGAGGATAAAAACATTGAGGAACTCAACTAGCTCAAGAAAAACAGTGACATCTTTAGGGAATCTGTAAATTTAAGAATTATTCACATTATTTACTGGAGCAAATGTGTCACGTTTATCACCAACTCTAATTGCTCGTAATTACCACATATTTCCAGCACATACACATATCCCTGCATGTTCTGTAGCTATAGGCTAAAATTTGTTTTAGTATTTCTAATCCAAACTAAAGTTTATATTTCACAGCGTTATATGTAAAACATATTTATTACTGTTAGTCTTCTTTTTTTTTTTGCTATTCAATCTCTAACCCCAGTATTTACTAACTGAACTTTAACTAATGTCATTCTCTGTCCACGTCCACCGTCTGACCATCCTGTCCTCTAATCTTGTTTGTCAGACCTGGACCTAGAGCTGCTCCAATGAGGTGTTTGAACCACTAATGAATTTATTGCTTGATAAGAACAGTGCTCATGCTTTTTCAACTTACTGCAGTCATAAAAGCCTGGGGGGGGGGGGGCAGAAACTCTGTCATTAACCTTTACTAGCTGTGTGCATAGGTGGTGCCGCTTGATGATACGTGACGATGGGAGATGTGTGTGTGTGTGTGTGTGTATGGTGTCATTGTGCTTGTTCGCATGTTTGCAACAGCGTGTGATCATACAGTATATGGTGTGTGTTGTGCAGTCATGAGGAGGAGGCCAGTACCTGTTAATAATGCTCTATCAGTTCATCGTTAATCACATTTTGCCTGATAAGTGCGTCACCTGATTGACTCCAGACTGACTGGAGACAATAAATACATATAGTCTATAAAACAGCAAAGCACCATGGGAGAAAAGGGCGACAGGGGCAGGGTGATAGAGGTTGATCCATGTGCCACTCTGCCAACATTGCACGCTTAACCATAAGTCTGATATCAGTTATACTGTTTTACAATGTCACCTCTTATCTAGATGTACTCAATTAAAATAGAAGAGAAGAGACCTTTTGGCATTTAACTTTAATAGTTCACACAAAAACACACAACCTAAAACTTTTGATTTAAAGTTGTCACCAAAGTACAAACAGCACATGAAACTTCTCACAGTACCTACTTCATGTTACTTAAAGTAGGCAGTGGTCCAACATAGAAACTTACTCCTTATGTAAATGTAAGTGGTAATGAAAACAATACATTCAAGTGATTGTATACTCACAAAAACTAATGGTGGGGCCTTAAATTCAATTTGAATGCAAAATGTGTAATGCACATTCTTGCTGGTTTGTCTGTTCAGGCTGCTGTAGAAACATGGCAGCCAAAGTGTCGGACTCCACAAAGTAAGGCTCTTGACTAAAGTACAGATAAAAGGCGTATTAAACCCAAGCTGATATTTTGTACACTTATACATACATACATACATACTGTATAGCGACGTTCATTTTCTGCCCAAAAAAACTCTTTTAAATGTTACAAATGTTTTCATCTCCCTAAATAAAACAAACAGATTCAGGCTTTCAGCCTTTATTTTTCAGTGAGTGAACTATATTTTAGCCATGAAGAGAAGAGAAGAGAAGAGAAGAGAAGAGAAGAGAAGAGAAGAGAAGAGAAGAGAAGAGAAGAGAAGAGAAGACATCATTAGGAATTATGTCTGCACTTTCTCTCTCTCTGCATTCATTCCCTAACAGGAAGCCTCTTGTCGTCCAACAAGACATAAGCTGCAATTCTTCTCTTACAACGAAGCCATTTCCTCTATTGTCAAAGACACATACACACTGTAATGGGTAATAGATACAGGACTAATGCCTGAGCTAAGGAATAAAGATGGATGATAGAGGGAGAGGGAGGAGAAGGAGAGAGGAAAAAGAAGAGCAGAGTGAGTTATGAAGCAGTACCCAGGGGGTTAATCTCTCACAGGCAGTTTTCTTAAGCTACACACACACACACAGAGTAAAGGTGATGTCTGGCCGTGCCAAGCCGGTAGCATGCTAGTTAAAAGTGAATAAGTTTATGGCCGGTGTAAGCCCTAATACATCAAGGAGCAGTTTGTTTAGCCAGCATTGTGACAGGGTACAGTAACATGGGCAGGGCCGGAGAGTGGCCACAGCCATGATAAATGAGTGGACTGCAGGAGGGATAGTGTCTCAGCGTCTCTGTGTGTGTCCGTGTGAGTGTGCGCGCGTGTGAAAGGGACATCAAAGCGTGTTTTTAGCCCTTAGATTAATGGCGATTCCAATATTTGATCTAAGTGATGTTTTTCTCATTTGAAGAATCTCTTTTTGAAGCCGTAAATATTGCAACACCCTTCCAGAGTTATCTTGCAGTACCTGGTGTGAAATTATATTTCTCTGCAATATCGATAAAAGCTTATGGGTTGCTGTATCATATTTTAAACTGCTGATTTTTTTTTCTTCTGCTTCGATTGCAAGTCATGTTTTTTTTTTAGAGGAGAATCGCTTTGAGTTACATTGTTGAAAGAATATAAAAGTAAAGGTTTCTTTGCAGTTAGTGAGTAATCCCATATGACCAAAATTATTGGATTTTCTCGTAATTTGGTTAAGCTATTTTCTGCCCCTTTTATTCTACCATCCAAAGACGGGGAATCCTGGAGATGGATTGGTGTGCGCCGTGTTATTGCTTTATAATTTCATGTTTCCTATTTGGCCCACAATCCCTCCATCAATATCCAAGTGCAACAGAAAGCAGCTTCCCGCTCAACATGAGGAAACATGACATATAAAACAAAAATAGTTACATGTGGCAGAAGAGTCTGAGCTGTAAGACAGTCATGGAGAAATGTGTCCACGCCTGTAGTGGAAAAAGTACATCTACTAATGTAATTTAATTAGAAAGTTCTTCAAATTCAACATTACCAATTGTTTTGTTATGTTTTAGGGGGGAAAACTTGCTTTTTACTATATCCATCCACATAGACAAGTGTAAAGTTAGGATTTTTAATAAACCATAATGCCTTAATATTGAACTGCCTTCCTCAAGTACATGAAGTAATCAAAACCGACCACATCTCCACACGTGATGGAGAAAATGTGTATATGAATCAAGTTTGCTTAGGGAAAAATTTGTTTACAAATGTGCTATATGTCTATAAATTAAAAATTTAAATATCCATGTCCACCCACCAAGGGAGGAAACACTGGGGATATTTTAGAATTTGCTGCCATTTTTCTTTCAACCTTCAGTCTCAATTTGTTTTTACAAGTTCAGCACTAAATTATTGGAATTTCCATTTAAGATGCTTTTCTCTTTATTTTATCAGTAATAAAAATCCAAGGATATAAGACTCCAGAGACATTCTACATAATGAGAACTTTAATGTCTTCCTTTCCTAACTCCTTGCCTCCTCCTCTTCCTCATGCTGTCCTCGTCCCAGGCTCTGTCCTGCACTGATCCAGCTGCGGATCTGACTGTACCACGGTGCTGAACAACAATAGTCCACTCACTCAGTGCGCGCGTATTTCTGTATGCAAGGCTGAAATAAACAATAGCTTTATTATCTGTGAACAACAATAAGGACAACAACTCTGTTCACATTTGTTCACTGGTATATGTTACTGCATGAGACTGTCTGTCCCACAGACAGACGGAGAGAAGCACAGAGACAGATCCTGAGACAGTTAGTGCTGTGGAGACAGACAGGTAGACAGGCAGAGAAGGAGCAGCCAGCCGCCGTTTCTCCCCCTTCCAATAACTCACTTTTCTCCCTGTTGGTGAAGGAAAACAATAAGATATAACAATTGGCAAATGGCTGATGCAGGCAGAGCATTACAAATGAAATGTAATGTTGTTACTGTTTGGAAATAATGAATTATGAGGATAAGCGGGGATCTGTAAAATCGCTGTAGCGATTTACAGAGGTTTCATTTTTCAACTGTATTGAATTATGGGGAATTGGCCTCATTCAACTGCAAAATACAAAATGGGGGAAAGAAGGATGATTCACCGTTACATTCTGCATGCATGTGTGTTTGTGTGTGTGAGAGAGAGAGAGTTGCAGTTGTGTGCAAGCATATATGTAACCCCCAAATGTTTATTTGTTTGTCTGTGTTAATGCACTTTAGTGTGCACAGGTGCTCGCACATTCGCATGCATGTGATGTGTGTGCATTTCCAGGTGTGTATGTGTGTGTGTGCGTGTTCCTTCCCCTATAGACCTGTTGAGGGCTTTTTCCTCGCTCTCCCCACCGCACATGTGATAAATGTCCCTTATCGCCTCTGTCATTGTAATAGCCCCACAACAGGCCCAGAGAGAGAGAGGCAGACAGCGGGGAAGAAGAGGGATGGAGAGAGGGGTGGGAGAAAGGAGAAGGAGGAGATCGGGTCATGGAGATGTTGAGAAAGTCACAGTGACCAAAGAAAGAAAAAAGAAAAAAGAAAGAAGAGAGAGGGAGAGGGATGGTGGAGTGGAATGGGATAGCTGGAGTTATCAGTCGGTCTTGTAGGGGAAGAATACGCATCAAGCTGCCAATCATCCGGCCTGAAAATTGCTCTGAGATTTGAGTCCCCCGACGGTTTGTGTGTGTGTGTATGTGTGTGGTGTGTGTCCAGAGAGAGAGAGAGAGAGAGTATCCAAAGCCCCTGTCATCTTTGTGCTATTAATGCTCCATCCCCTCATCCCACCATCTCACCCTCTTCTTTCCCCTCACCGTTTTTACAGCTCAAACTGCACAACAACACATCTCTCATCTGCCTGTCACTAAAACCTATACTCAAGTTGTTTGAAACACTGTTGTCGTCAGTGGCACCGGCTATTAGATGAGGGCGAGGGACAAAGAGACAAAGCGAAGAAGTGAGAGGGAGGGAAGATGGAAAGACATGAGAAGAAAGGCAACAAAAAAGAGAGGGAAGGTTAATATGTGAGCAGAAACCATTTCAGTCTCTTTAATTTTCTATTGATCTGAGCTGCAGACCAGTCCCCTCAAAGGTGTGTGTGTGTGTGTGTGTGTGTGTGTGTGTGTGTGTGTGTGTGTGTGTGTGTGTGTGTGTGTGTGTGCGTGTGTGTGTGTGTGCGTGTGTGTGTGTCATGTATAGTACTATACCAAAGAGACAACATCCTTGCTGTCTGCAAATGTGTTAAGCGATAAAACAATTTTGAACATTTCCGAATAATCATTTTCTGAAAGGTGTGTATCATATACTGCTAACTCATGTAAAGTCAGTTACATTAGAGACATGTGTTTTTGTAAAATACTTTAAGATTAAATAAACTGATAAAAAGTTTTTCTCCTCAGATAAGTTAGAAGTGTCCAGTTGGGTTCAATCATTTTTTTCTTTTTACAGCATTATTCTGTGACAGCAGTGGTACAGCAGGCTGTTTTACAATTTAAAAAATCTGAAATCAGCAATAATAAACGTTTTTAAAAAAAAAAAAAAAAAGAAAGATTAAGATTTTGTGTATTTGACTCAGAAGGGAAATTTTAAAGCTGTTAAAAAAACTGTCCAATGAATGGTGTGAAGTAAATGTTTGTTTATTTGTTTGTTTTTTTACTTCATCCAGTTGGGTTCAATCATTTTTTTCTTTTTACAGCATTATTCTGTGACAGCAGTGGTACAGCAGGCTGTTTTACAATTTAAAAAATCTGAAATCAGCAATAATAAACGTTTTTAAAAAAAAAAAAAAAAAGAAAGATTAAGATTTTGTGTATTTGACTCAGAAGGGAAATTTTAAAGCTGTTAAAAAAACTGTCTAATGAATGGTGTGAAGTAAATGTTTGTTTATTTGTTTTTTTACTTCATCAGAAATAAATACCAAAGGCCCCACAACAGCAAAGTGTAGGGAAACATCTCCCTCTGTTGGACACTTTGATATCAACTGAAAGGAAAGGAAAGGAAAGGAAAGGAAAGGAAAGGAAAGGAAAGGAAAGGAAATAGACTCCTGTAGAGCAGCAAGATAGCACACTGATAAAGATCACAATGATGTCCAGTTACAGCTGACTGATGCACTCATGTTGTGTATGATTCTCTCTGTCTCTCTCTCTCACACATACACACACTTATATATACAAAATAACCCCAGGTGTGACCTCTGTGTGACTCCACTCAGGAAGATAGCCATCTATGGTCTACACCTATATATTTCCCCTCTATCCATATTTTCTAATTTTGTAGTATAGTGTAATATGAGTGTATATGAGTGTAAGAGTGACAGACAGAGAGAGAGAGAGAGAGAGAGAGGCATCTGAAAGAATGTAATGTGGTCATCGTAACCAAGACAATGAGATGATTCCATCTGGAAATTGTGAAAATAATGGTACAAGTCAATAACACTTTTGTTGTAATGTTTTTTTTTTATGTTAATCTCATTTTAGAAGTGCTCATATAAAAGAATATTTTACATGAGTGCTGTATAAATGATTCTCTGTGACTTTATGAAATGTTTTCACAAGCAAAACCTCGTCTGTTCCCGTTATGGAGAATGCTCTGCTTCTTGGATCTCATGGGTGACCCGCGGCGCCCACTGTCATGAGCGCATGGCAAGCACCCAAACCACAACACAGCGCTGCGAGGCGTAGGCCTGACCAGGAACTTAGGAAAGTTTTCATTATTGGGTTACAGTCATTTTTCCAAAGGGGCCTGTGGTCTCTTTTTTTTTTTATTCCAGCCAGGACAACTGACACCCAAAGAAAACACAAAATTCCCACCAGTAAACTTAAGTGTGATCCTCAGTGCAAATAATTACACAGTATTCGCAGTGAATCTTGTCAAAAACTCTGTGAGTGTTAGTCTCATCAAACCTTCCATCTAAGTTGTGCCAACTGAGATTACCAAGATGCAGGAAGTTTGTTTTGTGTCCGTTTGATTTCTATTCTGGTGACACTTCGGAAGGACGGGTAATATAGCAGACAGTCAGACAGACAGACAGACAGTGAGATAGATGGAAAGCCAGACTGCTCCTCTTGTATGAAGGATTATCCCCTATCCTCCGTTTGTGACAAGAGCTGATAAGAGCCTGAGAGGAAAGCCAGCTGAGAGGCTGAGAGGGCCGGTGACACACACACATGCACACACACGCACGAACACACAGAGTGACATCCGGACTCTCACACACATATGCACATATAATCCACACTGAGAAAGATATCAATCCATCATTCAGAGCCAGGGATTCAGCAAGAGGAAATAGGTTATTCTCCATTGCAGACACACATACACACACACTGTACTGAAATGAACAGGGCTGTTTGAATTGCGGTTCAATTTTGTCAATTTATCTGATTTACATGTTGGCTATTGTTGTCACTGCAGATGTATATCTGTGTGGTTATAGCTGTGATTGTGTCAGAGTCAGTGTCACATGTCGAAAGCGTAAATCTAATTAATGCAAAGGTAGTTAGCACAAGCTATAGATATTATTTTACTATGTCATAGACATATATATTTTATGTTTAGATGAAAAATATCAGTAAAAGATATATATATATATATATATTTAAATTTAAAAAAAAGGAATAAAATAAAATGAGTATCATTGCTAAGCATTAACACGATTATACTTACAGTTTGTGCAGAAATTGAAGATAAAATGCCTAACTTTTTTGATTAGTTTATAATCACCTGATTGCAGAATGAGTCATTTCTGTTTACGTCAGGAGGCAGGTCAGCTTTTCAGTTTTGATTTTAACTGAAGGTTACATAGATTCTCCAGCACACACTGAAGTTAAGGGTGAGGTGAGGGATATGCAGCTGCAAAATGCAACTTCACCAATAAATGTTTAGAAAGTTTGCACACTCTACCTGTAAAGGTGGGACGGGCAGTAGGGGAACTTCAGAATGCTGAAGAATGCTGGACTTTTAGAAGTTCAGTTTCCAGAGAAATCATTTTTAGTGCTCCTCTCTTTCTGTGTTTTCACTGAGCCTCTACATCGCTCACTTCAACCCTGGTGTGTAAATGTGTAAGAGAAACACACACCACACAGAGAGAGAGAGAGAGCTGTAAGTGCTGCTATTGATTATAGTTTGCAACAACAGGTCAAAGGGTTAACATGTGTAAGAGGAACCTTATTGCAAGGTGTGTGTGTGCGCGCGTGTGTGTATGCGTGTGCGTGCGTGTGTGTGTGTGTGGGTCGGGGGGGGTTATCAGTGGGAAGTGGTTAAGGAGGTGCCTAAGGGTCTACAAGGGACCTAAAGATGATATGATACACACACACGCGCGCACACACACACACAGAGCTATGGATGATTTTCTTAAATATTGAGAATGTCTTGACTTTAAAACACTCGGTGGGAAACAGTGGTCATGGATTGTTAAATTACTTGATAAATTGCATGACTTGATACATTTGAGTAGATTTTTTAAAAAATGATTTAATTGCAAATGTTTGTTACATGGTACACAGTGTTTTGTATGTCTTTGGAATTCGCTTTAATACGGAGCTCACAAGACAAGAAAAAAAAATTGACATCCAAGGTGAAAGAGATCTAATCACAGAGAAAAGGCAGAAATCACAAAGACAAGTGAAGACAGGAGGCCGGGCAGATTCATTTGATACTGTATTGCTAAACATCAAGTTATGAGAGGCAGGGCCATTTGGCAAAGACAACTGCAGCCTCTTTTCTCTTGTAACTTTGAAATCATTAACCTTTTTCATGGATGTGCACATTTTTATAGCCACCTTAGCCAATCTGCCTCTGTCTTTAAATCAGCAGGACAGAAGAAAACACGCAGAGGGCAGTTACATTTTTGATATTTAAAAAAATAAATTAATTAACTGGTATAATACACTGATTTGTCGCAGGAAGAATGAGAGATTTTGTTTCCATTCCTTGCTTTGGTTTTTTTATTTTTTACTACTTGGCCCTGATATTATTCAATTAAAATATGTATAGGTAAATATATATAAGTAAAACCCAAATTTTGCCACTTAACAGCCAAAGTCATGCTTTTACAGTTTGGTTTTAAACTCCGGTTTCTAAGTTGTTGCACAACAACATTGGACTGACACTAACAACAACAACAACAATAACACATTTGATTTGTTTTACTTTTGGTAAACACTCAGTATAAAGATCTGAGAGACGGTTTCCAGATCCTGTATTGTAGGATGAAAATATTCACATTGACTAAATACCATAATGAAAGAGGCCTGTGCACATATCACATCATATTCTCATGATGCTGCTGTTCAGGTACGCAGCAGGTAATCCGGCACTAAGAGGACAGCGTGACATTGATCTAAGATTTTAATCTGCTGCTCCTTTACACCAGGCACGTTTTGCAATAACAAATACAGCCACGTATACCCAGCAGATACATGGCGGGGATATGAGTTGTGTTAATAAAACCTTGTTAGCTAAGCTTTTACCCAGCAAATGAAGGGAAAGCACACGGTGACAGAACATAATCATATCACTTGTTTTCCTTCTTTTCTTTATTTCTTGAGTGTGTGAGTGTGTGAGTGTCAGGAGGAAGGCCGAGGATGTTAATGATAAAGCAGCAGCAGCAACAACAGGGTGGGTGTTACTGCGACACGCTCTAAATAGTATCAATAACAAGTGTGCACACGCCTTGATCCATCCATCCATCTATCAATCTATCTATCCATCCATCCATCCATCCATCCATCTGTCCATCCCTCTCGTTCTGCCTCCACAGGCCGCCTCCTCCGCTGTTAGGATTCAATTAACATGGTGCAGGCAGCCATGGCAGCCTCATTAAAGCTAATTAGTTAAAACATCAGCCAATCTAGCGTTAATTGGCTTTGGTAATTAATTCAGCCGCTAGACCATATGAAAGCAGCAGGGAGAGAGATAATGAGAGGGAGGGAGGGAGTGGAATCAGCAGAAAGCGGAGAGAAGAGATTAAAGGAGGCAGAATGAAAGAAGAAAGTTACAGTTAATGACAGAGTTAAAGAGGAATAAAGTGATGGGGAAGTAAAGTGAAGGAAAGCCTAATTTCTGCTGAATCGCCATTTCTCCGTTTAAAGTGACGAGCTGTTGCACAGTTGTTGATTCAGGGTTGTATGTTACATACATGCGCTGAAGTCACTGTGTAGTAAATGCATCAGACCAACACAGTCCTCAGCCACATTTATCTAATGTGAATGGAAAGAATGTCCAAAAAGCGTTGTGGGTTATTGTCTTAAAAAAACAAACAAAAAAAAAAAATTCAGAAAGATGTTTCCAGAGTCAGTTCAAACACAAAGGCGAAGATTTACAGCACATTGACATCTATCTGACATTCAAGTGAATAATAAATGAAATGTATACAATGTCAGGGGTTGTGCTGTATTTACATAGTGCTCTAACTACACCAATGTAATTTGCAGGAGCAAGTGTGTGTGTGTGTGTGTGTGTGTGTGTGTGGATAAGGGCTGACTCGGCGTCTATTTCAGATCAGACTTGCTGATGTCCCTTTTTGCCCACTGACACGGCATGTTCTTGTCGTGATGGGGCCTTTGGGATGGAAATGAGCGCCGACAAGCCGCACGCCCCCGCACCTTGCTGTTAGGTATCCCTCCTCCTCTTCCTCCTCCTCCACCACTCCGCTGAGAAAGGAGAAAAAGAGTAGCGTCATTCAGCTGAGAGAGTAGAAATAACAGGACGTGGAACAATGACAGCAATACTTACTGTATAATTGTGTTGTTGTTAAACACACATGCAAATTCAGTCTATACATATGAACCAATAGCCTACTCTTCTGTAAAGTAATACAATAAATATACAGCAAAAGCATTTTGCATGCACCAAGCTGAAAACTGAACTAATAAAGAAGTAATGGATATTTCACTTTTCTACTTTTAATATTTTATATTAATTATTAACATTCATATCAACCATTATTGCACTCAGTTATTTATGAATCATAACATTTTAATGTGACAATATGGCAGAACAGCACTACACATCTTTGTCTTTGTATATATGTGTTCAGTCCATAAGTTAATAATTAATCATTGAATTGTTTCTGTGATTTTTTTTTTTTTTAAAAAAGGTACATTGTTCTGTAATTTCCCTTCAGAACATTTGTTTATATGTGTGTGTGTGTGTGTGTGTGTGTGTGTACTTCTGCTCTGACGGTCAGTACTTGGTTAATGCATCATTAATTTACTCTCTCTCTCTCTCTCTCTCTCTCTTACACACACACACACGCACACACACACACTCTGACAAGGTGATTGATTAAATAAACAGCTGTCAGTAGTCTGGGTTAACCTCACTAGCATCACCCCGGAGTCTTTCAGAGAAACGCTCGTGGAGCACAGTCCCAGGAGTAAAGCTCACGCACACGCACAGATCATCAGATGACCATTTATCAGAACATGTTCAGAACGAGGCAACTGATGATTTATAATGCATTCATTTATTGGTCTTTCCATTTCACTTTTCCTAAATTCCTGAAATACCATCCTTTAAATTGTTTTCAATTATATTGACACACAGAGTAAAACTTGTGTTGCCACGGACACTGAGAAAGAATCGTTTCCCCTTGTTGCCAAACGTCCTGCCCGTGTTAAATACATTTATTCTCAGATTCACATTTCACTCTGAGCCTCACAGAGCAACATGTTCTTTTAGTCCCATGACCCAAACAGCCACCAGACTCATCCACACCTCTGTACGCGCACACACACACACACACCTTTCCCCTCTCTGTCCGTCTATCCGGCAATCTCTTCATCCCTCCTCTCCACTGCGCCGACATTTCATTTGCTTTTCTAAAAGTGACAACCCCAGGGAGCGAGCAGAGGGAGGGAGGGATGGTGAAAGAGCCTGGTGATGAGTTTTGAGCAGGGTGTGGAGGAGTGCTATTTAAAAGTGCCATGCATCACTGTCAGGGAGTGAGACCACGCGCACAAATTCACACGTTAACACTCACTCACACACACACACACAGGGACAGACAGACACAGGAAATACTCACATAAATTGAGCAGAGTAACGCAGCCTCGGTGGCAAACTGGAGTTGACCCCCGTTCCATTTCATCAAATGTCCTCTGAATGAGCCACACGGCCTCATCTGTTTAACACACACACACTGACGGTGAGCTGATGATCAGCCTAGTGTCTAGCCTGCTTAAATCACAGCTCACTTAAGGAAAAACTATATCACCTCACCGGGAGGCGCAAACACACACACACAGACACCTTGCTAGTCCCATTTGTGTTAATACGGTCCCTGGTTTTTGGCTTTAGGGCTCATATTTGCCATTATGGAGATGATGGCTTTACTCAGCCCTCTCACCTCACCTTGCGGTGGTCGGAGAAAAGAGTGGGGAGAGTTGAAATGAAGGCTGACACCTCGGTGGGATTTATTTGATTGTGGATGTGAGGCGGTGTCATTCTGGTGAAGGGGAGCATAAGTGGGGGGAGATGAGATGAGGAGGCTCAAACCCATGGGCTAAGTGAAGAGGGGGTGGAGGAGAAGATGCTGGGGTGAAGGGAAAAAAAGGATAGGGAATGAAAGAAATACAAAGCAAGAGAAAGGGAAATGAAAAAGGAAGAAATTGGAAGGAGAGCAGAAGTGGCCCTCTTTCCCTTTCTGTGAATCAAATCAAATTCCCCTTATCGCACATTATTTGAAGAGGTTATCGGGTGCGGTAATGCGGTTACATGTCGAGCTGCGGCTGAGAGATTTCCTTGTTTACCGATGTTGGCGGGTGTTACAGCTAACTGGCCGGGCGAGCTGGGAGGGGAGGGGTGAGAGGGGGAGAGAGAGAGAGAGGGAGAGGAGGATGAGAAAAGAGGGGAAGCAGGCATAAACACTTGATGCATGTCAGAAAACTCATTTAGGGGAACAACAAGGAGGGAAATGGAAGTGTGTGTACATGACACACACACACACACACCTACACAGGAGGAGACAGTTGTTCAAGGACAGAAACACAGCCAATACATGGAGACACTTTGTAATTCCATTTGGGAATTGTTGTTGCGTTTTTTGAGTGTGCATGTTGCGTTGTTTGCAGAAATGTGTATGTGTGTTTATGTGTTTGTATGTTTATTTGTTTTTGATACTTCTTTTCTGGCATAAGCACTGACCTTGTCAGGACCAAGTAGTTGTTGTAGAAGCCAAAACCTAATGAGTAAGAATCTCATTTCGGAAGAATTAGTTGAGTTTAGGGCTAAGATTTAAATTGCGATTAGTCAAAGTTAGGTTGGTCACTGGTAAAGTTAGGGATAAGGCTTTGTTTAGACTGTCCATATGAATGGAAGTCAATGCAGTCTCCTAAAAAGAATAGCTGTACAAATTTGTGAGTACATGTGTGTCACCAGCACTTACACTATGCGTGTGCCAACTCATAAATCTGGCACTGCTCCTCTTATTGTTGTGTTTAAATCCAGTTTACATGCTCACCAGTCATTAGCTGATTGTGTGTATAATTTACAATTGAATTCAGTCCCTCACAGCAGATTTTAAAGGTAGGAAACCGTCACTCCAATAGCTGCTTCCATCTATTAAAAGAAAACCTCAATAGACTAATGATTTCTTGAGGATGGTATTTTTGGACTTACAGTACAAAACAAGATTTTATTTTTTTTAGTTTTTGGTTTTAGAAACAGTTTAACATACCATTCTTGTGTTTCCTGAGCAGCAGAATGATGGGCAAGATAAAAGCAAAGGGATGACACGCAATACAGGTCATTAACTGGGATTTGGACCCACAGTGTTGTGAGTACAAGGTTTGCCTCTTAGGCCACTGAGCCATGAGGACACCCCAAATGGTTTTTTATCTCTGGTCCCATTGAGGGTGAGTATTGAGCTGACAATCCCTGCCCTCTCTGGAGGTGGCCTTTTACCTCAGCTCATTGTAGTCTGGGACTGGGAGCCTGCACTATCTAGCATCTATTGATTCCCACTTCATCTGGACCAAAGCGACACAGGAAGAGGAGAGAGAGAGACTGAGAGAGAGAGAGAGTGTGTGTGTGCACAACAGAGCAAAAATAAATAAAAGACGCAAGATGAAAGATACTGCACATGTTAAAACAGATTAAATTTGCTGTAAGGACAGAGGGGAAACAAAGTGGTAAAAGAAAGGAAGGATGGGAGGCAGAAAGGTAAGAGGCACAAGGAAGAAGTCAGAGTGCAGGTATGAGGGAAGGAAAGCAGGAGGAAAAGGAGGGATATAAGGATGAGAGGAGGGAGGATTCTTCCTCTTTTGCGCTTCACTCTTCCGGATGATCTACCTCCATCCTTCTCACCATCTGGTGTCTATAAGTGTCTGTCTTGTGTGCGTGCGTGTGTGTGTGCGTACACTTTGATGTGAAACATTGATTTTCTTTTTTTCTTCCAGTAGTTCAATAGAGTTGAATAGTTAAATCCTGATCAGAAATAAATATAAATTAGTTCAAATGCAATAAGTAAATAAATTAACACACTTGCTGTACAAATAAATAAAATATTGTTGTTATCATTATGCAAAGTGAAGTCAAACCATTAACTTCATCATTGCTAATGTGTTGAATGAACACATTCAAAATGTTAAAAATAGACACAAATTAGACAATTATTACACAGTAACTTGTTATTGGAGGCTTCCAGTCAACTTTTTGTTGTAGAATTTGATTTGTTAAAGTTTATTTTTTAATTTTCAGCAAAAAGTCAGTGGTTCTGCTTCCTGTCAGCTGGGTGACATGTTGTTTTACGACATGAACAAAACCGGTGAGCGCCATTAACTGGATCAAGTGACAGAGATGAAAAGAGGGGGAGAGAGGTGAAAGGAGAGGGGAGTGATGGAGAGATGGGTTTGGCTTAGAAAAACTGGGTGAAAGCAGGAGAGCAAGAGATAGGGGGAGAACGACAGATAAGAAGAAGTGCAGGGAAGGTATAAAAAAAGTCAGAGAAAGAGAGATGAGACAATCCATCTTGGCACATTAGGAGGGATCAGGCCGACGCTCCATCATGGCTGTCAGAGAGATGCACACCTCCGCTCCCCTCTCTTCCAGCCACGCATCCATCCATCCCTCGTTGGCTCCACCAGCTGGCATTCACTGAGGAATATCAGCACTAAAAAGTCCTGTCAGGCCTATTTCCTTGTTATTGTCCACCTCTTCCTCTTCTCCTCACCTCCACCCTCTCCCCCCCACCTGCTCTGACTCCCGTGTCTTCTCTCTGCTGCCTAAGATTAAACGCACCCTTGTTGTGCCGCAGGGTATGTGTGAGGGCCACAGCAGGACATGAGGGGACTGTGTATGTGCGTCTGTGTGTGTGCGTGTCTCGACATTAATCATCTTTAAGGCACTGACAAGCCTGGTGTGCGACATCACATCAACATTGCCCCTCTTTCACACCCTTCTCCCCCCTTTCTCCTCTTCTTCTCGCCTGGATTTATCTGTTCGTCCACCTCTTTCCATCACTCACTTCCCTCAGGGAGCGTTCAACATAGAGTGGGGGGAAAAAGGAGGGAGAGAAAGAAAAAGAAAGGGAGAAAAGTGAAAGAAGTGGTATAAAGGAGTAAGAGAAAATAAAGGGGAAAGAAAAAGATGAAAAGTAAAAGTTTCTGTTGAGCTCTCATTTGAATGAAAAGCATAAACAACCATATCCACTGAATTAGTTATTTCCATTTTGTTTGATTCTTTTACTCTGTGTTGGCCATCACACCTGAACTGCAGCGTAATTTACATGTTTACATAAAGTTTTCATATTTTAAAGTTTGTTTTTGTCGTTATTGTTAAAAAATGTACTCAAATGTTTTCACATCTCACACAATTCTTCCACCTGTTGTTGGCCACTGTCATTCCTTTGTCCCCATGCATTTACATTCTGTTAACGTCAATCTATTGCCAGAGAAAATAAAAGTTCACATTTCCAAAGAAAATCACTGCACATTGACTTGCAAAAAAAACATTTACTTTCACTAAATTGTGATATTACAAAAGCCTAAATATAAAAAGCATAGGCATATTTGTATACATGTCTGTGTGTGTGTGTGTGGGTGTGTGTTTTCTGCATTCCTCAGGTGTGTGTTTGCCTGCAGAATTGAAAGAGCCCCATCAGCAGCAGATGGGGATTGGATCTTTCTTTGTTTGCTGTGGCGTATGGTGATGGCTTCAGCATGACTCAAATTATCTTGTCAAAGCAATAAAGGGGAGAAGAGGAAGGGGGGGGAGAGATGGAGAAACAAGGAGAGAAATGGATGTTTACCAAAGGGAGCAGGGTGGAGACAATAAGGCCAGAGGAGAGGTGACAGAAAGGAAGGAGATGAGGAACATGGATAGAGAAAGAAAGAAAGAAAGAAAGAAAGAAAGAAAGAAAGAAAGAAAGAAAGAAAGAAAGAAAGAAAGAAAGAAAGAAGCAGAAACAAATGAAACAATTAAATAGGTGGTGGGGAGCAGAAAATTAGAAATGGATGAGTCTGGACCGAAAGCATGAGAGAGATGGATGTGGGAAAAAAAAAAGAAAAGAGGGGCAGCGAAAGAGATAGTCATCGATTACCTATTTTTCAAAGTCACTTCACATGTCCAGCCTGTGGGCTGTGTGAAGTAGCAGGAGGCCAGTGTGTGTGTGTTCTCGTTTGTAGTAGACTGTGAGGACAAATTTTGATTCAAACCTATCTTTGGGAGGTCATTTTGTCCTTGTGAGGTCATTTTGGTCCTCACGACTTTAAAGGGCTTTTTGTGGATTAGCACTTGGGGTTAGGTTAAGGGTTAGGGTTAGGTATTTAGTGTGTGTGTGCATTCCCCTCTTTTTTAGACTGTCCCCTCTCTCAATGAGATTCTTGCAGTATATGAACAAGGATGTCCCTTGAAGACACTGTGTGTACTGTGACAGGACTGAGAGGGAGTCTCCCCTAATCGGTCCTCCTGTTGCCATGGTGACAAAAAGTCCAAACAGGATATCCTGCCTAAGGCGGGGCCTATTGTGCACAGCCTAAATAAAAAATTTGATTGGCTGTATACAGGAAATTCGGGAAGTGTCCTCCAACATTAAGCCCCGACACACTTTCAATAGATTATATTTTTAGCCAACTTATACTCAATGTATTTGGAAAAAATAGGATGTACATTACCACACACACACACACACACACACACACTGCAGCTGTTTTGATAAAAGCACGCTCTGTTCGCATACATAGTCCCAGAAACACAATGACACAGGTGGGCCCCACCCTGTGCCCTGCTGATCAAGGACAATGAAGTGAGGTAGTGTTGGCAGACTCTATACAGCATTATCTCATTTGGCTGACAAATCTCTAACTGTGCTTTGACCTGGGAGATACATTACACAGTGGAGACTGTACAGTTCTTCTCCACTGTGTGTGTAGTGCATTTATTTGTTACACTGTACATGCATTTAAAGTACGGTATGTGATTTCCAGCTTCCACACTTGCAAGACTGCACAGTGGGATCTATTTTGGTGTCCTTGTTGCTTACCCTTTAACTTTTCTCCATGGTTTCTCCAAAACATCATCCCTAGTAATTGTGTTGAACGTATAGCATGCAAGACTCAGTCACAAACAGTTGTAAAGTGTTTGGACAACGTGTTGAAATCTCTGTGCAGCGCAGAATCAACAACTGCACTAATCTCTGACATTCATTTATGAGGAGACTGTGTTTTCAGCCTGGTCTGTCTGTGTGCTGGCTGGTTGTTTGTTTTGAGCAGCGTGACTCAAAAAGTAAAGGACAAATCCTGGTAAATGTTTCTAGGGAGATAGGTTACGGCCCAAGGATGAAATTATTATATTTTGGCGGTGATCTGGACACAGACAGGATTTTTAACCTTGTGAGTGTAGTGTAGGGGCACAGTGGGAAAACTCAGCAGACTTGGCAGAGGTTTGTACTGTCTGAGTGTCTGAGTGTTGCTATAGTTTATCTCACTTGCAGCACATTCAACAGACAAAAAAAACAGCCATAGTCATTAGTGGCCACTTCTGGTCACTATGAGACCAATTATAATTTATCTGAAAACATATTCTTTCGTTTGTTCTACACATGCTGATGTTTTCGCTCTTTGCCATGTTTCCTATTTTGTCTCCAGGTAAAAAGAAGAGTCTGTACGACAGCCAGGCTCCCATCTGTCCCATCTGCCAGGTGCTGCTCAGGCCCGGAGAGCTACAGGAACACATGGAGACAGAGATAGAGCGGCTAGCAGCCATATGCCTCAGGTAGGCCACTCACTCACAATTTACAGTTGAATGAAATATGGTCTAAATCACAGCTGATCAGGGTGAGCTAATACAATTGGAAGGCTACAAATTGATTTGTGGTGGTTGGAAAGTTCTGATCTTGGCTTCTTCTCATTTTTAGTCTGTCTATTTTTGTGTCCACACCTGACCTAACTGATTTTTTTTTAACTGTCCTTGATATATAATCAATATGCTTGTTTTAACCATCTACAGAGACATGCACATATAAAATAATAACATACTCACATTCTCAGGCTAGTTCAGCCAGTGTGACTCAATCCAATTCAAACATGAATATCCTTTGAAAATATTTGTTTGAACCTGGCCACTGGTTTCTATACAGGCCCCTTAGGCTTGGGCAAGAGAAGCCATGCTCTAATCAAAAAGTCTCATAAATTAATTTAAGAAGTGTCATCATTAATTCTCTTAATTCTTGTGACATTATCTGGAGACTAATGCAGCAGAAGAGCGAAACTTTTAGGTCTCATAAAGAATAAAATGTGTCACACATGAAATGAAAGCTGAGCTTTAATTCAGCTTTCATGTCAGGCTCAGTGACCCATATTTTTTTCTGAGCAGAGATTTTGGTGCCATAAATCTGCATAAAAGGCAGAGGCATGCCATCAGCGTGGCGCTAAGTGTTTCCTACAGGGATTAGGATTCAAACCTGTGACCTGAGGTTCACTGCCACCCCCTTCTTCTCCTCGTGGCAGTTGCACGAGCTGTTTTACGGTGGATAAATCAACTGCAAGCCCTTTTAACGATGGGACACAACCATTAAGATCCATATTTCACTTTGACCACGTCTGGCTGTATGTGTGTGTGTGTTTGTGTACATACACATATGGCCTGTGTGTGGATATGCTGGTGTTTGACCTGTGTCCACCTGCAACCCAGCTTTATGATAGTCCCCATTAACCTAGAGGAACAGGGCAACAGATAGCGTCACCCCACGTGGAAATCACACTTCATTTACCCCTGTAGTTTACACCTGCCTTTCTTGTCTGTCCAATAGTCCTCTTTATCTCCTCTTTTTTTCCACTTTCATCACCATAATGTTTTTCCCTCACTCCTTCTCTTTTGTCTCCCATTCTCCTTGTTCTTTTCCTTCTCCATTTGTTTTTATGCACTCACTTCCCTCCTTTTTTGCCTCCTCCTTGTCCTCACCATTAACTCATCTCTAGTTAGTTAAAACCAAGTTCACACAATACAACTTTCAGAGTCATATGACTTGCTGTCTAGTGATCAGAGGTCTATTGTGTGCTGGAGAACTAATCTAGACTCAGAAAAGAACTTCAAAACATTTGTCATTGCAGGCTCCAGTTCTAGTTTTCAGACACATTTCATGGCCTTCATCAAAAAAAAGAGAGCCGTTTTTCGGCTAAAAATTACACTTATCAACTTATGTCATTTGGTGATAACGACTGTGACAGTGGCTTAATGTGATAGAATAGAATAGAATAGAATAGAATAGAATAGAATAGAATAGAATAATGTCAGCCATTTATCAATGTGTTACGTGGTGAGGTGTACAATATGTATATGGCTTTAATAATTAATAAAGGTTATTAATCTGCCCTTCCTTCTGTGGCCCTGATATACATCACAAGCCTGGGGAAGCTAAAAACCCACACACAGACACTGACATACACACTAATATTCATGGTTATTTAAGAAAAAGCACGAGATGACATGGTGGCCAAAGTCACGGCTGGCTGATTTAGCACCTCGCCATTAACCAATTCTACATGTGCACACACCATGAGGAAAAAAACAAAGCTGTTGAGGGAGCAGGGAGTACACAAGTTTAAAATATTTCGTCAGAATTTTCCTTTACACACATAAATGCACAAAAATGTCTGTATAGTATGTGTGTTTGCACGTATACAGAGGGAAGGCAAGCGGGAGAATAAAAGCAGGTTGAAAGTGTGTCTGCATGTTATATCACAAACACAACCCTGTTCTGTATCACACACACACACACTGAATCTCCCTCTCCCCCTCACTGACACTCTGCATGGTAGCAGCCATCATTGAAAGTGACAGTGGGAATTTCATCCAATTTGTGCTAAATCTGCCTTTAATGACGACCAGAGGTGTGGGTATTGAAACAAAGGTGAATGTGTGTTTGAATATCGCGGTGTAAAAAAAGAAAAGTGTGTGCTTGTGTGTCTGGTGTGTTTTTCTATTTCTTCTACTCCCCTTTTTTCTCCTCTGCATATTTTCTGTGTGTTTTTATATGCATGTGTGTGTGTGAGTGTGTGTGATATTACAACTGCCAACCTGTCCTCATGTGAGCTTCGTCACACGTTCATGGGCCACAGCTTCTCATGTATGGACATGGTGGAAATCACACACAAACACCCATATTCACACACACACATACAGTTGAGTTGAGAAAATGGAAATCTATCATGCCCTGTACATGTCAGGTGCTCATGAGGGCAAAGTAATCTACATACCCCATCACCCCTTCTCTTATATCCCCACTCTTCCCCTTCCTCCTCCTCCTCCTCCTCCATAATCAATTTGCTTCCACTAGAGAAGGCCCCACCTCTCGAGCAGAGAACACAAAAAGGCAAAAAAGCAATCAGTATCTTGGGGTTAGCGCCATCTCTGCATTCCTCCTTCCATCTATTCAACCTCCCTCTCTGCCCTGCTTTGGTAGAGACTGTCCATGGGAGGGACTAATGTCCCGGCTAGATGTCAATCACACCGAGTCTGTTTGATTGATGCAAATTTAATCATGAGCAACAAAAAAAAAAAAAAGGAAAAGAAAAGAACAAGTGGAAAACCACAGCACACTGACTTAATTCATGAGTGACCAAAGGTGTTTTGCCTGTGGCTTCCAAATATATCTTTATTTCAGTCCTAAAACACTTTTTATAATACATCTGTACTTCCGACATACTTGTTACTAACCGACCTGCCTACGTGCACATTTGATCATGATAAGGTTTCCTTCTTTTTACCGGTATAAGCAAAGCTCCTGCCAGTGCTTTTTCCTCCACACAGCTTCATAGATTTGTGTTTTGTGTGATTGCAGGGTGGGGCTTTAAAGTGAGAGCAACTCTTTACTTTTTCCAGTCTCCTACTACACCAGATATTTTTCCAAAGAACTTTATTTAATGTGGGTGCCAAATCAAATATGTGGATCACTAAAAAAAACAAAAAAAAAAAACAGGTGACCTGCTGTGGTGACCCCTCACTTTTTATGTAACACAGCTTTACATGCAGTCACAGTGTTACACTAAACCTGGACCTGGAGACTACGTCCATTTTTTGTACAGTCCATGCCTCTGCTTTATGTTCAACCAGTTGAGAGGGTCCTGTGTGACACATCCTGTGTGGGACATGTGTTGTAAGCAGGGACATGGCCTCACCTGTCTTCCCCTGCTCACCTCTTTATCACATCACATTGGAAAACTGCTTCTTGTCTCGTCTTTCATTCCTCCCATCCTCCCTCTCTCTCCTGTCTGTCCACGTGTTTGTTTCACTTTGCTGTGCCGCTCATTTCCACGCTCGTCTCCTTGCTTTGAAATAGTAGGCAGCTGGAATTTCCAGGCCCATAACCCCATCAAAAATTCATACAGCCGGGCAAACAGATGCACGGAGCCAGGAAAGGAAGCGGCAGTGACACACCAACTCTCCCATCACTCCCTCTCTTTCTGTCTTCCTCTCGGTTTCTGTTGTCTTTCATCTTTCCCTTGCTCGATCCATCTCTTTATGTTGCCTGCTCTGTCTAGCTCACCACATTTCTTTCTCGCATTTCATCTACTTTCACCTCTTTTTTCTCTCCCCCCTTTTTTTCCACCCTCCTTTCATCTCTCCATCACTCCCCTCTGTCATTGTGGCAATTTTCTCCCATCGTGGCAGGCATGCGACGGCTGTCCTGTCTCGCTCCCTCTTCCTCTCTCTCTCCCCCTTTCTCTCCCTCTTCTTGTCGCTGTTTGACACTGTCAACAAGCAGGTAGAGGTGGCTGTTATTGTTGATGCCTCTGCAGAGGTTTTTCAGGTAATGAATAAAAGGGAGATGGAGGGAGAAGGAGAGAGAGAGAGATGACAGGGACGGTGATAGAAAAGAAGTAAGAGGTGTGTGTGGGGGTGTGTGTGTGGAGGTGTTTCCCTGCATTACACGGCAGCTTGACTGTGTCACCCATGTTTATTCTCTTTGTTGTTGGAGGTGAGGCCCACTGTTCCGCTTACACACACGTACATAAACACAAGTCAGGAACACACACACACACATGCACACAATATGCATGCACATCCAAATACACCTGGAGCTCAGAAACAATCATGACAACTTTTCAGCACATGCACAAAGGCTTTTAATACACGCATGCTCTTGTATAAGCTGTATTTGCCGCTCATTCATTCTTGAACAAAAAATATGTGGGGCTCCCTAGGATACTCGTGCATCCCCACATTTCTGATACCTTGTTGGACAATCAACAATCAAATCAAGTACCTTTTATTGTCCACACAGTGAAATATATATTGGGCAAAATTTCCACAACAATACACAGTGTGACGGACACAACAAACAGCTAACACAGAATGTAAATAGCATAATACAGAAAAGATTAATATTGCACCTGTCCCAGAAAATAGTACTGCAGTAACCAGAGTGTAAAATGTAAAGGAGTAAAATGACAGTGCTTATTGAGAATTATGACAGAGTTAACCTCGTTTCTAGATTTTCGTTTGTTCTCTCTGTTAGTTAAAATACATATGAAGTACATAGGAAGATGTCTTAAGAAAGAAAATCTTAAAATCAAAACACTACCACTGTTGCAATCTTCAAAAAACACTGAATCCGACATTTCCTTTCGCTCTGACTCCATCTCCCTGTAATGCTAACGTCTTGAAAGGCAACAGCTTGCTCTTTTGCCATTTTGAGCCCAACTTTGTAAATTCTTCTCTCAGATAAGTGACACATAAAAAAATGTTTCTTACTCTTATTATCCACCCATCCATCCGTTGAAAAACCAAATCCCTTGTCTGCCAAGCCATGCTGTCAGATTAGAGGTTGTGCTCAAATCACTTTCATGCAGAAGTCTGTCCATGGATTGCCACTGTCAGTCTGTGTTTGTGTGTATGTGTCTGTACGTGTGTGTCCAAGCAGGTCTGGAGTGCTAACAGGGTCTCAAAGCAAACATGACAACCATGTCTCGCCTTGTCAATGTCAAGCCTGTTGCAACAACACTTCGAGAGGCTCGCAGAAATGTATCACTGCATTCGGGAGTGAAATCAGTGAGAAAGGGAGAGAGGAAGAGGTAGTAATAGAGGAGGAATGGAAAAAAAACTGGGAAACAGAGAAAAGATGAAAAGGGATATCAGTTTAACATTGTGATGACAAGTTTAAGCCAAATGTCTACTTTTGCTTTAAATAACATCAAATCTCTGTATTTTTCCTCTCCTACAGTAAGAATCCTTTACCCAAGGATGTAGCTGCCACTCCAGGAACTCCTAAGGTAAGATCAGCCTCATTTTCCCAGTTATTTTACACGCAATATGTTACATGCAATATGTTTTTTTTTTTTAACCACAGCTAAAATGAACATGTCATAAATCTATGTCATTTTCAAAACACAAAACGTCTGCTGATCAGAATTTCAAATGATTTAATATTAAATTAGATGTGCGTGTTTACATCTGTCAGAGCTGCTGGTCTGATGCTCTGTTTCTTTCTGCTGCACCAAATCAGCTGCACTGTAAGCCTACGACTTAAACACACACACACACACACACACTCACACACAGAAGTAGCAGTCTTCTGTGATCCAACAGGCAGCCGGCTCGAGTCGCTGTACTGTGATTGTTCCAATTAGAGACACGAAGAGAGAGATGCAGACAGAAGAGGAAGGGGAAAAAAAAGTATGGAAAAAAGACAGTTATCATCAGACTGTTAGATCCATAGAATTCCCCTATAGTGTCTGTCTCCTCATCTGAACACACATCACTTGCTGCGAGACTGAGAACCTTTTTAACAAGAGAATAAGACCTTTCCATATTCTCCACAGCTTCTCTACATTGCAGATTTAATAGAAAAGCCAAGCTCTCATGACAGAGGACTTTGAATAAGCTGTAGACACGATGAGCTAAAAGATATAAGACACAGAGAACATAACGAGATTGAGAGATAATTTCATAATGTAATCAATTTTAAAAAATTGTGATTTTGTTTTTTGAATTACAGCTTGTGCATCTGTGTTCCTCCTTCTTTTTTCTGACTCACATTAAATGCTGGTTCACAGATATCATTGCTTCATTTTTCATGCAGCATTTTTCTCCACCTTGCAGGTTTTACCTGATTGCTGTTTTATTGTAATTGGGAGTTGCACTGTTCCTCTCTTTCCTGTTCCTGAGAATACAGGGTGCTGTCCTGACTGCCCTGTTTGTGGAACTGAACTTCATACTAAATTTTAGTTGTATGAGTTTTTTTTTCTTTATTTCATCTGCTGCGAAATAAGGTCACACTCTACATTCTGTATTTTATTAGCTTTACAATAAAGTTAATTAAGTATAGTGTACTCCTACTGGATTTGTCCTAGGAAGTACCATGAGAGCAAACTGATCCAGTTTTTTAATCTTCTTATTGTATAATAATAAGATGCTAAGTGTACAGTCATCCAAAATCTGCAGTTTTTTAACCTTCAATATCCAAAAATTCCCTTGGGATAGAAATCCTTTTTTACTGGAGTGACCTTATCAAGATGGCACAAGCTTACACTTTAATCTATATTCATCTCATTCCCATAATTTATACAAGTAGAGATCGACACCTGATCGTCTCAAAATAATTTTAGAATAAAGATTTGCACATGTAGCTTTTCATGATTTGTCAAAGCCCTGTCAATGTTTTTAGCTTCTTCCTCATTCCTGTGTTTGTTAACCTTGTGAAAGTCAGATGCCCTGCCGTGGAAAAAGTACATATAACGTGCGCATGAATGCAACATGAGGAACTCTGAAGTAATTCAGGGGATCCATTTTCATTCCCACACACCTTTGGGTACTGACCCAGGCTTAGAGCAGTGCTCTCAGCACTGTGGGTGGGCTAGTTCTTGAGAGACGCACAGTGAGTGGGGTGGAGGGGTGAACGCTGGCCGTCCTTTTTGCCCGTGACTGTGCATCTCACTGCGGTTGTTTAGTGTTCGGCAGCAGGGCACGGAGAATAAAAAGGGCCAGTCTGAAGCACATGGACCTGCTGTTGCCGTCTCCTCCATGGTGTGCACCACACAACCCCGTTAGGATGGAGATTAACCCCATCACACGTCCTCATGGGCTGTTAGGTCTGCGTGCGAGGCTAAGGTGGTAAGGGTTAAGGCAGAAACGAGTCATTTGTCTTGTTGCACATCCATGTTGGACACAACGCTGTTTAACATGCCCATGACAGAAATTGCGTCTCTTTCTGTGGTAGAACTGTGGTATGTAACTTTTAAATAAACGCAAGTATTTGTTACATTCAAACCATTGTCAGATGAAGTCACAATATGCCGATTCAGCCCACTGTGTGGTGTTTACATCTTGTGTCATCTAGTGACATTCCCGTGCTGCACACAGGAGGTGATTTGTTGCCTAAGTCAGATATAGGCAACAGCAATATTGCGCTAGTAAAGTGAGACGGCTGCAAAGACGGTTGGATTGTGACTGAAAACAAAAAGAACCGTCCATGAAAAGATTCAGATTCAGAAGTGGATTGTACTGGTCATAAATTCTAGTTATTCAGCTGTCTTCTTGTCACCGCCGTCCCCTGCACTGCTGTTGTGAACACAGAAGCGCACCCTCAGTCAGGTCGGATAGTATTGATGGACAGAGCCCTTTTCACATGACGTACTTGGCATACAAATAATTTTACATTGTTTCTGTTGACAAAGACCAAAACAGAGCCAGAATATTAACATCAGAAACAACAAAAATCACCCTAAGTTATGCACTACAGCTTTAAATATTGACTTACAAAACACGGATACAAACTTTAATGCATAGGTCACAAAACCAACTTTGTTTTGTCTTGACAATCACATTTAGAGACAAATGTGCAAAGTCAGGTGTAAATCCAGTAAACCCACCCAAATGCTGCTTTTTTGTTGCATGCTGCTTTAATTGGTTGGTTTAAAAGACCAAAATTTCAATGGATGACCTTCATTTATAATGTAGAACACCGTTAAATGTCATATTCTAATGATAAAACTAAAGCATATTCCCAGACGCCCCCAGGTAAATGATTTCTGACCTTTTTAAACTTGTGTAAAAGAGAAGAAAGACCACACACACACACACACACACACACATAAAAGCACCATGCATAATGTCCAATTTACTGTGGCAGCACTGGAGGTTGGTCATTTCTCACATATTATTATTAGATTACTGCTGTCGAGCACTTAAGCCTCTGCTCTGCCCCTTTCCACTTGATTAATAGGAGACGACTGTAAATACAAATATTTCATAGCTGTCTTGTAAAAAAAAGAAATGCAGCAGCAAAGGCAACATAAACTCAGATACACACATACACTGGTTTCTATGACTTCAGAGGACATTGTATTGACTTTCATTCAATTCTTGGAGACTTACTCTAACCTTCACCATAATTACCAGTGCCCTAACCCTGACCATAACATTAACCTAACCATAACCTCAGCCTAACATTAAAACATGTCTTCACCTTAAAATGTAGTAATTTACATTATGGGGACTTGATTGTTTTCCCCATGAGGAAGACAAGTCCCCATAATATGACTGTGTAAACAGATTTCGGTCCCCACAGCTTAAGGAATACCAGGTACACACACACACATATACACGCTGCCATCTATCAGATGATAAAAAACTGCTATTGCCTCTCCTTCCTTCTTTCCTTCCTTTTTTGCCGCTTGTTGATCATCCACCCTGGATTGTCTTGGTCATACAGTGGGTTAAGAGCTGATATCATTTTTAATGTGTTTTTTTGAGGACTGGTAGTTTATGTGTGTTGAGAGATACAGTAGATTAATGGCAGTGTCCAGTAATCTCAGATGGCTACTTGATGTCTCCTCTTCATCTCCTTCTTTCTTTTTTTCCTAATCTGTAATTCTTCCCTAACTCCTTAACATCTTATAAACATAAACTGTAATTAGTGGATGGGATTTTATAGACAATAGCCAGGCAGGTTACTGTCAGCATCAGTGGCAGTGACACTCTTCAAAAAGTCCAAGGGTAAAGATTTCCTCCGCTCATCTTTTTTTCTTCTTCTCTATAAATCTGTTCTAATAGAGGAATGAACTTTTTAATGACTTTACCTTCTGACATCACCTACGTGACATCATCAGGAGGAGGTTCCAGGGTCCAACGTCCATTTTAAGCTGCTGTCAGTGAGTTACTTGACATAAGAAATATATCAGTCATCTACAGCAGGGGTAGTCTGTGCCAACCACTGGAAATTTCTGTCCCAGCAGCAGGGTTAGCTGTAATGTGTTATTTCACATTACAGTTAACAGGTATTACAGGTTCCCAGGATTTTTGGATGTGGATGAGCCCTTAAAGAAGGTGATAAACACCGTTCTCATGGCCAATGGTTGGTGGTGTTTTTTTTAGCCATGAATTATGAAGTCACAAACACATCATAAAAAAACGTGTCAGAGGAAGCTGAAAACAGCAACACGATGGAGCTCAGTGACAGTGTTGCAGTTGGTACTATTTTGTAGTATCAGGAGTGAATGCTGATTTAACACATTCCTACTTGAAACTTTGAATTGAACAAGTTTTTAGACCAGTGGGAATGGGATAGAAGAATATTCCCACAACATATTGTCCAATCTGGAGCCAGACCTCTAGAATAATGTCTCCTTTTCACTGAACACATTTGTGAGGTTGTGTGGGATGGAGAGAAGGAACGCAAACAGTAGCAGTGTTCAAATTATTACATCACTGACAGTAGCTTTACCTTCATTCATTCCTTAAACAGAAATGTTAAATTCTTCCGGCTCTCTTTCATCATCTTTTGCACCCAGACTTTCAGTAGGCAGCAATGTTGTTAATCTCTGACTTCATCATCTAACTCTCAGCGCTGAGATTACAGAGAGACTTTTGCACTGACATAAAAACTCAAGTCACATCTTTGAATTGATCTTAGCATGAGGCTGAACAGAGCTGTGAATGGTTAAATTGTATACTGTATGTGTACGTTTTGCTTTTTTGTGACAGTTGGTGGTTTAATTCCCAGTTCTCATGTGCATACAGGTGCAGGGGTCTTTGCTGCTCCAGAGGCAATAATATAACAAGCTGATCCACATGTAGAAGACTTATATTTTTTTCTTTATTCATCATTTTTCTCTCTGTCATTTTGTTTTTCTTCCCCTGTAGTCGATGCTGTTGTCGGTGCACATCAAGCGTGAGGGAGAGTCTCCCGTGGTCTCGCCTCTGTCCTCTGAAGACGCCCACCACTCGGACAGATACCAGGTCACTCTCTCTCTCTCTCACACACACACAGTACTGTTATTGTGCTACTGAGAAACCACTTAAATTTTGCTCTCCTAAAACTGTAATATTAATACTCTTATTTGATTGCACTTAATGTAAGCGTAAACTTAAAATAAAAATGTATTAACAGGAAATCACAATTCTTCTTTTAAATCTGCCTAATGATGACAGATGTATGACAGCAAAGGGAATGATGATAGGTTTTTTGATTTTTATGCCTTCTCTGCAGTTTGTTTGGCCAACAGGCCAATCTTCTAAAATCTCTGCTGCCTTTAAAGCCTTTTTCTGACTGCTTTTATTTCTTATATTCATCAAAGTTTGTTCTGGTAATTCTTCTGGCTGTGATGTATCACTGGGTTAAGTGGGTTTCCCCTCACACCATAAAATAAGAACTATTAAGTCCATGCAGACGTTACATCCATACGCTCAAGATGACACGGCTCATAAAGACCATAAAGCAATAAAGTAGATTTTCTCATTAAGTGAAACTGCTGAAATTGCCTTATATTATACAAATGATTAAGTCAATGGTGACTCTTTTTTAACCACCCTGAAAATGAAGCATAATGGAAGACCACGTCCTCCTCACCTGTCAGTCTGCCTCGGCACACTTATCTTCCCTTCTTTGAAAAACATGACCTACCTGCAGCATTTCGGTGACTGGGTCATAAAAGCACAAAATTAGTCACAATTCATGGAAAGTTTGCCTACTGTACAAGTTAAAAGCTGGCAGGAAGAAAGAAGAGGGAGCAGGTGAGGAGATGGATGGAGGGTTAGGACAGGAGGAGGAAGCCCGGCTGCCCGACAGCTCTTACTGATGGATGATGGGCCAGCGGTGAGAGGACTGAACTGCTGCCTACTCACTGTTGCCGTGTCAGAGAGAGGACATCCATAACTGTGACTGGAGGATGCTTAAGTCAGCACAAGACACACAGGCCTCTGGGTTTTATTCCCTTTGGACCTGAAGTGTACATTCTGCAAGAGACAGAAATTGCTTAATTTATTTCATAATGCTGAACAGTATGTGTGTACACTTTTTCATAATCCTCACATAATATACAATATAGGTAAACTTATAGGCTATAAGATAATAAACTATATGAAGATACACTTGTACTTGTCAAAGCAGCAGAATGTCAAATAGAATCTATAAATATAGATGTCCTGTATGGCCTAAATAATATAAACATGCAGTGTATATGCATTTTAAAAATTTACATAATTGGCATTACCTTCACACATAATATAGAGAGAGTGGGAAGGCCACTCATTTAGGACCCTATAATGGAGTGAGGTTCTTTTGTTTTAGTTTAGTGTAGATATTTTTATTTCTCTGTGATTTTGCAGATGCAATTGATTATATATATTGTTTTTAATTTAATTTAATATAAATAATTAGTTAATTGGTTGGCATTCTTGCCTTTGCAGCAAGAAGAACGGGGTTTGCGACCCGATTGGAACAAGAGTTTGCATGTTCTCCCTGTGTGTGGGGGAGGGTGTGGGTTTTCTCCCACAGTCTGAAAACATACAAATTATGGAATTAGGCAAACTGGACACTCTAAATTGACCATGAGAGTGAATGGTTGCTCATCCTGGCCCTGTGATGGACTGGCAACCTGTCCAGGGTGTACCCTGCCTGTCAGCTGGGATTGGCTCCTGTGATCCTCATGTGGAGGACAAAGCGGTAGAAGATGAGTAAATGAAAACCTTAATTGCTGTCAAAAGTGATTTGTTAATAAAGTTTGTAAAAATGTGTATTTGTCTGTTACCTTACACACAGCTGTACTTAGACTGTGTTGAGAACGTGGTGCCTTTGTAAAACCCCTCAGTCACGACTGAGAGGGTAAGTGGCTAATGAAACCCACTGGCTCCTCCCAGTGGCGGACGTGTGAAACAACACGTGACGTTTCCCTACTTCCGTCTGAAAGCGTGTCATGTGACCAAAACAAGCCAACATGGCGTCGTCTGAGGATAGTTTCTGCCGACTCGGGCGCCACTTTCAATCCTCCTCCATCCGTGTGAAATAATTTTGAGCAGCGTGAGTTTGCGCCGATGCGGAGTTTGTGGAAACACGCCGGCCTCTGTGGCAGCAGCGAGTTTTAGTGGCCTTTACTGGAAACCTGCGGCAGAAAGCCGACAGTCATGGAGGAGGTGGAAGACAAGAGAGATGTAGGTTGGCACTGAACACAGAGCTGCCTGTCAGCATCCACAGCAATCTCTCTCTCCAGCCCTCTGTCTGTCACTGTAAACACTTTTCACATGGTTCATTTGTGTCTAACGCATATTTCCCTTCTCCCTTTTCTCCCTTTTTCCCCGGCAGACATTTTTACGAGTTCGGGCAAACAGGCAAACAAGATTGAATGGTATGTACACAAGGTCTCGTCCGTTTTTAAATAACAGTTATGCCATTATAAGTGTAGTTTGTTAAATTAATTCAACAATTACTGATAATTATTTGCACAATTGGTGGGTCGATGAACAAAGCGTCACCGATGTCAAGACTCAGGAGACAATGTTTACCGTTGGTGTGCTGCGTGTCTCACTTTTATAATGATTAATATTTATTTGTTTTCCTTATTATATGATAGACGCGATAAAGTTTGAGTTCTGAGTCGATATTTTGTAGTAGGTTTTGTTTTGTCTTCATTGTGTCAGAATCATCCAGTTTGTGCCTTTTATGTTTTGCCAATATATCATGATTAACTTAGTAAAAGTAAATAGAATTCAACCCATTTTATGGGTATTTTTATTTACCTTGTATGAAAAACAGACAACTTTTTAAACTGTTTATTTCCTTGTCCAGGTATTTGTAATTCACAATCCTTTCTTTTCTTGTGAGCTACTAGAGCAGCTTACTTGCTTTTCTAATTTTATGGACGCAAACACACTTATGTTGTTATGAGAATTTGTTCGTTATGAAACTGGACAGAAAAAAATGAAAGTGTTATTTTGCATTATAACTTACTAAATTGTTTATTTGATTACTTTTTTAATGCAGACAAACCATCTCCAGTCTGAGGCCAATATGAAATTTTGTCTGATCTTGTAGTACCTTATGTTATTTTAAATCAGAAAGCCAGCCATTTCCAAGAGATATTGATGTTTCATAAATTACAACTTAATGTTATGCACGCTTATTTAATAAACTTAAAGTTATTCAATGTGGCGATTCACAATGTATCGTCAATAACCCTTCTGTGGGTGCTGACCTATTCTTTGGGAATGAACATAAAAACTGGGAAGCACTGCTTTATACCTACTGAACATAGCCAAGTTTTGCACACAGTGTTGACCAAGTAAAATTCATTTGCATGGCTCTGGGACTAATGAGCACAAACTGGGGATACTCTTACATGTTTTAGTCTAAAAAAGTGGGCAGAGAGAAACATTGGATTTTAGTTCTAGGATTTGCAGCTAGCTCTGTAAGATGTACTCGCTTGAGAAATGCCTTGGGTTTCACCCCAGCTGGCTGACTTGACTTCTTCAAAGCATTAGCTCTGATACAGCACTGAAGACTCCACAAATGGTTTTACACAGGTGGCCAACAGGGTGCAGTCCACTATCACTGGTGCTGTGCATTCTGGCATCAAGTCAGCCCTTATTGGGAAGATTTCAATAGAAAATTCATTTTTAATGTCAACAGTAAAACACATGAAAAGCTCCACCAGATTATACTAATTTGATCAGAAACACTACAGTTAAGCTTGTCGAGCATCTCTTGTTAGCAAATAACATCAAACATCCCCATATGGTGACTCTAAATCATCTCTCATGGCATTTTTTTCCAGTGATCAGTGATCACACAAGTAACCTCTTCCTCAAGTTTTCTTATCAATACAAGTGGTAACACTTTACATGACAACACAGTAACAACATGGAACTAGTGTTAGTATTGCCATTTACCAAGCTATGACTTGGACATTGCTTTGAATATATTCCCTTGTTGCTACACTGTTGCCATTGTTATTATTACCAATCTGATAATTAAATCAGAAATAAGTTGGTATTACCGTAATATCACTTGAATTCCCGGAATACCCCCCTGGGGACAAATAAAGTTTTTTTTTTTTTAAATTTAAATATTACTGTAGTGTTATGTAAAGTGTCACCACACAAGTTGTGTTATTTCCTTTTATCTTTAATGCAAACCCCAAATTACTTAATTTTTAGTCTCAACCCGTGACAGTCTGAGGAAGCCTTAAAAGTCTGCCCTTCATTACTCTCTCTCCCCTCATGAGGAACCAAGAATCATTCTCAAGGGGGGTTTAACAGCTAAGGGGGGGCAGAGATCCTTGCCGGACCTAATTAGCAGCCTTTTCCCTCCTGTGTTTAACAGCACTCCTCTCCGTTAGTATCATGGAAGAATTGGGGAGAGATACCTTTTTTGTTTTTTCCTGTCCTCCATTGTCTTCTCCTGCATCAGTGGAGTATCTGCTTTATGTTCTCCTCCCCATCCCTCGCTACATATCCCACTTGGCCTCTCCTACTTTGCCAGGCACCTAAAAAAAAAAATTAAAATAAATAAATTATGTCCCGTGTACATTTTGCAGTTAAGAAAAAAACGACAAAGATTCAGAGCGCAATGACAGCTGTTCCGCTCTGTTAAATTTCTAATTAAATGTGTGGGTGTGTTTGTGTGTGGAGGGGTGAGGTTGTGACAAGAGGGGGATGGAGAGAAGAAGAGGAAGGAAGGTGTCATAGAGGTTAACTGTGACACTGTCACATGCAGATTTTGTAGTTTCTTAGACGGCCCAGACCTCTCTAAGGCCACAGTAAGATTACCAGCTACATTGTTCGAATCGGACTCTAATCTGATTCATTACAGGTCAGATTTGATGGTTCGCATTCAAAACTACAAGTGGCTTGAATCTCAAAGCAACTCCAGGTCAATGACGTCAACGCTTGGCTCATGGGTTTAGGCAAAAAGCCGCTCGGCCTCTGATGTGACTTTTCAGATATATGTATCTGATCTATGTCCACATACTAAAGTGACACAAATCTGATCTGAAAATTGAAATTGACAATCAGATTTCTGTGTCCACCTAGTCTTAAAAAATAGGATTTAAGTCACATCAACTGAAAAAAATTGGATGTGAGTCACTTCAGCCTGGTAAAGTGAATGTAGCCTCATGCTTTTGTAGGTTTATACAGAATTAAAAATAGAGAGTACTATTACTTTTTCACATTGCCTCCTCTGCCTTGATACCAGTGATATTATCATGTAGGAAAAACTAACTTCTAACTTCTTTTTCTCCCTTTTGTTTCTCCCTACTGCCTGCCTTTTCCAGCCCGTATAGGGAAGATGAAGAGGAGGAAGCCTGAGGAAGGGGGCCAGGTATGTCCGCTGTGCAGCGCCCCATTGACTGGGAGTGAGGAGGAGATGAGTAGACATGTGGAACAATGCCTGATCCAGGTAGTACAATCTGGGCCCATGAGAACCCCACCTACCGCCAGTCGGACAGCCTGTTGTCCCTTCTTTCCCTGTAGATGCTGACCAGTCACCTCTTAACTTCCTGTAGATGATCACTTCTCTACTGTAGTGGAAACACCCACCAATAGTGATGGTGGTTCATCTAGATAGTGACCACTGATTAACCTTCTTGAAATGGCACACTGCATTCACATCATATGGGAATAACTGTCTTAAACATGCTCGAACATGGAATTTAAACTTATTGGATTTGGTCTCATGAAGAGATGAAAGCTTGTTGTGGAGCTTTGTTTTACTCAGTTTTGCTGCTAACATTAATTAATTTAATCAATTTTTTGTTAATCAAACATTGAATGGGTATTAATGAGTTCAAATTTGATTATAAACTAAATGATTTATAGTCCACATGAAACTGAATCTAAGTTGTATTAACACAAATCATTTAAATGTCAGTTCTTATCCTTGATGTATAAAATATCAAAGAAAATTCAGTCTCCATCTGATATCACTTCATAAAATGTGGAGATGGATTTGTCAATGTATGCCTTTTTTTCTTTTTTTTTTACAAGGAGCCCCATTAGTCTCGCAAAATCATGAGAGAATAGTTAACCTGAAAACAAAGCAGAACCACTGAAGGCATCACCAAACCTAAAGTAATATGTCTGGTTTCATTTCAGATTTAGAAACTGATTAGTTGATTTTATTCAACAAATGAGTTGAATAAAAGCTTGTAGTTCCCTGAGAATCCATTTCATATTCCATCAAAATTGGCATTGTCACTTCAATATTCCAAACTGAATTGATGTTGAATCAAAATAGAAATTAAATTGAGACCAAAATCTTCTGTTTGCATTCACTGTATTTACATTTATGAAATAAGTTGAGCTTACTTCTTCAAAGTTGGCATTAACAGAAATGAGCTCAAATCTGCAGTTTATCCCATATGACATGGCTGCATCATTTTCATAGGCATGTTGCTCCAGTTTGAGGAGAACTATCCCTTTGAATTTCATGTAGTTTAGGACCAGTCAGACTTTGCACTAGATTCTGCCCTAAAGTGTTTTCTCACTGTCTTCCTCCTCCTTTCTTTCCTGAAGTAGTCACCAAGTAACAGCCTCTCCTGTCACTGCCTTTGTTTCTGTGCTTTTGAGACATTTCCTTTCTTGGGGTTGAACCATGTAATAAAATGCTCAAAACTAATCACCACTCCACCTGTACCTCATCTCATTGACTGCTGTCTAGTCCTCTTCCTATAGAGACACTACAGTAGCCTTTTCAGTAGCACACTGTTGTTTCAGTCCTCATTACATTTCCACTGGAGCTTTGATAAACAGTATTAAGTTGCACTATGTAACTCTGATAAAGACAGTATGTTTCATTTACCTTCTAAGATGTTAAAATATAGCTTTTGTCCCCTTTTTCTCACAGTGATGCAGTCACAGTGTAGATTGATGTAGGGCAGCAACAAGCTAATTGACATTAGTGACATAATTAAACTTTCAAAAACTGTGTTTGTCTGAATTGCTTGGTCAAATCCTAACTCCATAAGAGTTTTCCTTCTTTTTAATCATCACTTTTAGACAGTTGCAACCCGAAACTGTTTGCATTATTGAAGTTACAGAGTTTTAATAATTATGTGATATACATATTTGTTGGAGCATTCCTGAAATGCAGGATCCTCCATGTGGTTTGGTACAGTACTGGCAAAGTGTGCTGCAGTGATCTGGCCTTTCACCACACTACTGGGTTTAAGTCACACATTGTAGGGAGTAGAAATCTTAGTTTAACACACGAGAAAGCATTTTTTTTCTGCTGTCATGAACATGCGTTGTTTGTCTTTGTATGTCAGCGTGAGGGTGCGTTAGGCGATGATGACTCTGCAGACATGGATGGAGAGAATGGGCGGGGCTTTGAGGAGTATGAGTGGGCGGGGCAGAAGAGGATCAGAGCTACATCCTTGCTGGAAGGAGGATTCAGAGGTATTCACACACACACACACACACACACTCTCCCCTCTTTTCTTTCATTTGCCGAAGCAGCAGTTATGTCAGCACTGATGTGTATGTGTTGTTTTGTTAATGATGCAGGTGTCTGCTTGTTAGAAATCTGACATGTCACAGCTCAGTGGTTGCATCCAGTCACAGTAGTTGGCAGTGTGTAGAGGGAGTCAGCCCAGCTTCACTCTTTCTCTTTGTCTCCTCACTCATCCATCACTCCCTCTGTTCTGTCCAGTGTGAGCAGTGTTAGCTCTGTATGGCTGGTGTTGGCCAGGGAGCTGTAATGGTGCCTGTGGTCTGGTGGCAGTGTGGGTTGGCCTAGGGTCAACCCAGCTCAGCTTGGCTCAGCCCTGCACAACCCTCTTAGCAAGGGGAAGGAAAACACATTTAGCTGGGTAATTGACCTGCTGGTCACCACTCTGTGTGTAAGAGTGTGTGTTTCCAGGAATGCAATTATAGAACTGGATGGGAGCGCTGGTCGCTTGGGAGCACAGTGGCTGCTCTGTGACACAACACTCCTACTGTGCTTCTCTCTTAGCTCGATGTCACTGCGTGGCACTGCTTTTAAGAAGTATAATTTCAACTAGAGCTGCCACTGATTATTTTCATTTCAGTTTATCTGTTAATTTTCAAAATTAATTATTCTTTGGTTCATAAAACATCAGAAAATGTGATCTTTTATGTGTAAGCTGGTTAGTTTCAGAAAGTACCACTGTTGAGAAAAAAATCAGTTTTGAGACTGATGATAAGGTGAAACTCCAGTTTTTAATAGAGCTTTTGTTCACAGCTGATAGTTTAGTTTTGGCCAATAGAACCATTTATGAAGTGAATGCTGGTAACTGTCATAATTTCTTTATTTCTGCCTGTTCATGCAGCTTTTTCAGAGAAGGGGACGTGTAATGTGGACAACAATTTCAAAGGAAAATAACCTAGATATAGCCTTAGTGTTAAATGTACAGAAAAAGCAAAAAAGGAAAGAATATGAAAGTCATCAAGAAGTGCACAGATTGAGATAAAGAGATGTTTTCGGGCCTTTTCAAGTTCTCTTTGCAGTACCTTTACTTTCATCTGTTCTCTTCCTGCTCTCACCTTGTTCGATCTGTTGTTAAACACACATGCTGGGCCTTACCTGACCCCCCCCCCTCTCTGCAGGCCAGAGAGAAGAGACAAGACAGATCAATGTCGAAATTTCAACTAAACCATGCCAAAGAGGAGCTTGTGGGGTGGGAGGTAGATCCTCCACTCGTCCATCCAGCTCCACAACGCTTCTTCCATCTGTCCATCTCTTTCGCATCATTAAACGAGCAGACATAGGACCCTTCTGCCACGCTCTAATAGGGCACCTTGTGATGTGACACAGATAACTGAGGAGGCCTGGGGAGAGCAACTTAAAAGGCGTGCACACACACACACACACTCACTCAACATAAGGCTCAGAAGGTGGATTTTGTCTTGAAAGCTCCTCAATGGTTCTAACAGTCATTACTGAATCCAGCAGGCTCTTGGCAAGTTAGACGGATATAGAGATGTTGTGGGGGGTCTGCTCAGCTGGCGATGAAGAGAGGGCTGATCTCTCTATGAAGTGTCACCATCCTTTCCCTCCCTTTGAGACTGCAAGGAAGAAAGGCAGAGAGAACGAGCCCCTTTCAAGGGTGGGGGGCAATCGAACAAGATCAGTTTATGATTCAACTCTGTGTGAGGGAAGACTTCTGTGTCTCGCACCAGCTTAGACAGGTTAAAAGGATCCCCACAGCACAGACAGAGAGCTTTCTTCCTCTGTCTACTGGACTGTCTATGTCTCAGTTTTATGAGCTGGAAAGTAACTCAATTTAGTCTTCGTAACTTTACAAGACATTAAAATGTCTGTATTTTAAAGAAAAGTAAGAATCATTTAGACCACATGTTTTGTGTTTCTATATAAGCCAGTATGTTGGAAACATTTCTCACATAATGGCATAATGATTTTCCTTAGCATCCCTTCCCTTAGTCTGTTCTATTCAAATATAATACTACTTATTTTGGTTATTGTTGTTGGAGTTTTGAACAAAATAGTTGAGTTGTTTGTGTAGCAAGTAAGAGCCAGGTGGAAAGGCTGACAGACAGATCCTTCGGTTTGATACGAGGCAGTCCTGAGAGACAGAGGAGAAGACGAGGGGGATTACTGCAGGTTAAGATGGCCCAGAGAGAAATCTCTTCTTTGTAAATGGACTTCAAAGATGGCTGTCTCAAGTCTTTGTGTCTGTGTCCCTTTCCCGTCTCCATCCCTCACTCCCTCTGACCTGTAAATGGCAGAAAGATAGTGTGATGACCTTTGACACGCCTCCTCTCTACTTCTTAGGGGGCTGCGATAATTGCTATGGTAACGGGACATCGCCGAGGTCGGTCGATGGGCTGATCTGGGCTCCCAGTCAGCCCGATGACTTCTGTGATCCTGCCTGTCTCTTCAGATGACTTGTGTTTTTTTTGTGTGGTGATGTGTATATAAATTAGAGTCTCCTATGTTGCTGTCATGTCATATGGGCCTTAAAATGTAAAAGTTAGCATGTTGAGAGTAGTTGAGACTATTCAGGACTCGGTTCTGATAATGAAACAATGCAGATGGCTGTCGGCCATGTATGTAGTGAATGTGATCATGGGAGTAAAATGATAGACTGAAGAAAATCAAGGAAAGTGGATTTTCAAAAAAGGGGGAATGAGGAGAGATAAATTAAAAAAAAAAAAAAAAATGCAGTGGGGGCGTTGGAGCATAATGTGAGTGAAAGGCAGTTAGAGTGGGGCTGACCTTCCCCTAGCCAGATTAGATTGGCCTGCCAAGTCTGCTTAGGGACAGGTAAAAGCACTGGCTACACACACACACACACACACATGCACACACACACATACATGTTCACTCTTAGTAAGCAAACAACAGCTATGCATCTGAGTTTGTGAAGTAAAGGAGCATTAGTGAAACCAGTACAAGACTAAAACTTGCTTATGAAAACCCTTCCAGCCATCATCTGTAGGGGCTCTAGACAATTTCCTTATGTGGCTTTGGCCCTGTCGTTAAGGACACAAAGAGTTTTGTTACAACATATAATAAGCACCTCTGCTTATTATGTTGCAACAAGGAACAGCAAAAATAACTGTTTTGAGTATGTAGTTCCTTGTGTTTTCAATCTCAGTTTAATTGTTTTTGGGAAAACATAGTGAAAGCAAGACTTAAGGGAAGATGGCATTTTAATGTTAGAAATATATTTTGAATTCATGATGGCAAGTTTTAGACAAACCATCTGTTTCATCTTTAAAATAAACAGTTTAAGTATTACTATTATACATAGACCATATATAAGAAATTGCCATGTCCTTGTGAACCTACGATTAGTGCCAAGGTTAGGACAATTAGCTTACAGGGTGCGACTCCACTGGTTGCAAAAAGAACTTAGTTTGAATAAAGTCAATGGGAAAATGATCCTACTTCTTACTTGATTTAGGCTTCAAAATGGCAGTTTGATTTGCAACAGTCTCTGATTAGATATGGCATTTCCACGGTGGAACGTGAACATGGTCTTTGCTGGTGAACATGTCAGAAAAACCTCCACACCAGAACCATTGAATTTACAAATTGTAGAGGGTGAACACATGTGGTTGTCCAGAGGTTTCATCATGCCATTACTTTGACTGCATAATATAACATATGCTCATCTTTACTTTTATCATACTCTGAAAATCTGTAACCTGAGTAGCCGAGCAGTGTATGCTGCACACTGCTAGATTTTCACTGTTCAGCCACTGTTCCCATATGTTTCCCACTGCCACTGAGACCAAATAAAAGTTAAAAGGTCCTTTTTATTTGATCCCTAAAAACGATGGCCTTGTAAAATAGCTCAGCATTGGTGGCACATTTTATCACAGCAGCTTTCAGTCGTTCAGTGCTCACATTCTCTTGTCTCCCTGCTCATTTTTTTTATGGTTTCCAGAGTAAGAGTGAAAAGATTAACAGAGTTTGGTAAGATGAGAAGCAGCAGATGATAATTCAGTCCCAGCAGAAAACTCGCAAATGAGCCCAAGTGGCTAATTTGGACTTTGACAAAGACACTGCAGTGTAGCGAGTCCAACTGTTAGAGGAAGTCTAGTATGGAGAAGCGCACACACACTCTGGGACAGAGGGTTAAATAAGTTGACTGTCAACTCTGTCTATCTGGTCTCATACACACACATGCACTGAAAGCTTGTAGAAACTGGGATAGGCGCAAATAAGATGGCTGTCAGGCTTGACATTGGTAGACAGAGCAAGACACTATCAGGGTTCATTTTTTAACTGAAACACATTTGTTTGTGTGTGAGAGAGAGCATGCATGCGTGTGCCTACCACCAAGTCCTTAAATAGTCAGGGTGTACGTGACATGCGCACTCACTCACACCACAGACATGTTTTAAGTGACAGGTAGACAGGTAGACAGATCCTCACCCTCGTACATGCAAACACACACACAGGGTTTGAAGGGTTTGATAGGACAGGGTCAAAGTGACAGAGGGACAGACAGCCTCAAACAAACACTGAAGAGTTGCCTCCAAGTGATAGACAACACACAGTCTGTGGCTTTGTGGCTAAATGGAGCTGAAGGGAGTAGTCAGACAGTGTTGAGGGTTTGTCTGAGCATTCATCACTTGCTTTCTCTTTCTCTATCTCTCTCTCACTGCCGTCTCACTCTTTATTCCTGTCTTTACCTCTCTCTCAGTGATTGATAGTAAGGTGTCAGTCTTCATCACTTGCCCTCATGTCTAAATGTTGTTCCTTTTCTCCTTTCCCCCCATCACCTTCCTCAGGATTATTTAAAAGTAAACTGATGTTAATTCAAGATCAAGTATACAGTCACAAAGTAAAACATTTTTGAACTTGTTTTGACATACGTTTTCACTTTAGCATGAAAAAAGACAACACAAAATGTGCCAAATAACTGACACATTCTCTGTTTTATGAGGTTTTACTGTAAGGTGTGAATGTCAATTTAGCACCTGTTCAGTAAAACCAAGCAATCCTGTGTTATGGAAAAGTCAAATCTATGTGAATAAATTTGATAATAATTGTAAAAGTATATATGTTTGAACATTAGGGAGCATTGGGCCATGTATAGGGTTGACTTTGTGTCAAGGTTATTCTGAAAATAGTCATGTTTTCACAGGAACAGGCTTTGCCACATGTAATATGAAGGAAAGCACTGTGGACAGTGATGCCGACCTCGACGTGGATGGAGATGACACTTTGGAGTACGGCAAAGCCCAGTACACTGAAGCTGACATTATCCCCTGCTCTGGAGCTGGAGAGGACCAAGGAGAAGCCCGAGAGAGGGAGGCACTACGGGGCGCTGTGCTCAAGTACGATGGCTTTGCTACTGTTCAGTGCTGCAGCTGATGAATATTTTCTTATACTTTAGCCCAAAATGATTTTAATTCTATAGTTTTGATTTTTAAGGCAACTGTATCTTTTTAAAATCCATCCTCCACAAACAGACCAAAACTACAGCAACCAAGTTTTGCTCATACCAGTTTTTGTTTTTTTTTTTGCAGTGGTGGGATGCCTTCTAACAGAATAACAGCTGAGTTCTCTAAATGGGCCAGTGATGGTAAGTGAAGACGATAAAGCAGTTAAAACTCTCTGATGAGCCACATGATGTATCAACATTGTCCTCTTTTCTGTATTGAAATAAAAGCCAGGATGACTCTTGTCATTATGAGATTGAAGACTCTGTGTTATGGTTATTTGTATTCCTGGAACATATAATCAACTGAATGATTGACCTTTGTTTAATATATGTGCGTTTGGTTTCATCCACGTTGATTAAGGCCTGGACCTTACATAAAAAGATTTTAATCTTTAAGAGCACAAACAGGGTTTTCTATAGATATATTCTGATTCAAATAATTACTCACTTCATAACATTTTTAAAATCCACAATCTACTTGATTTGTTCTCTATGAACAGTTTATCATTTAGATTATTGATCAGTAAACACATGTATTTAAATTTTTGTTTTTTTATATTAATGTAGCTCATAATCAATTATACAATTTTTTTTTTAACTCTGTATCTAAGCAGCTAACCAAATGATTGGCTAATACAGGTCAAATATGCAATTTGTTGTAGTTGAGTGTTCTCAGTGAGCATGCACCTGTCTGGTCACCCATGCACTATGGCATTTATATTTTTTCTTTCATTGCGTTTTTAAACAAGATTCTGTATGTGTCCAAGACAAAGTTCCTTTGAGACAAAAAGTTTCTTAATTCTGTGTAATTCTGAATATCTTCATAACATTAACAAATGTTAACTGAAGCTCTCATTTTGATCAGTTTTGTGTTCAGCTGTGTGATGCCACAAACCATGTTGCCTCTCTCTGTACAGAAATGCCTTCAACAAGCAACGGAGAGAGCAGCAAGACAGACCCCAGCACTCCTTCATCATCCTCCTCCTCCTCCTCATGTGCCCCACGTACCTGTAAAAACAGTGAGATTGAAAAGTAGGTTAACCAAAACAAAATACACATATACACAAGTGGTTGTTTTCAAACTAGTTTTAAAAGTTATAAAATTATTCAGGTCTGTCAGGTTGCTGATAGTTTCACACCCGCACACACAATCTGACACTTTCTCATATGTGTCAAAAATTATAGAGATAGAGTGATTCTGTTTGTCTATTAAGAGAATAATTGAATAGGAGACAGATACTGGACACACAAAGGGCAAAACGTGGTGTACACACTTACCTGTGTACTTATCTTTTCAGCATGTGATAAATGCTTCATTTTAATTAATCAATGGGCACGCAGTTCATCTCACATGTTAGATATCAGCAAAGAAAAGAGGGGTGTAAGAGCAAGTCATTAATCATAAACAACCCTGCAAGAAGAAGAGATGTGTCATTGTGTAACGTCTGTGTGGGGCTGGTTTTCTGAGATGATGACCTGGTTAGACCATAAGACCATAAGAGTGATAGCCCTCTTTCCCTTTACTCTGACACTATTTCTTCAGTCCAAAAAGCAAAACTCAGAATGATTCAATGCTTCCTCCACAATTTAATTCTAGTTGGGGTTGGAATTCTGCTATAGCAGCTTTGAAAAACCGAGTCTGCTTCATCATGTTGTTGGTAGATGGCATCTTAAATCTGATTGTGATTAAATGTCAGTGTTGGTAAGCCACTTACTAGAGTTGAAGACATTTTTTATATAAATCCTGCCACTGAACATATATTACATCAGACTAATGATGGAAGGGGAATAATTCCTGGCAATAAGCCAAATCTCTTTAGATTCCAGTCAAATCGCTTGTAAATCCTGTCGCTAAAATCCTCCATGAGGCGCATCATAAATATTAATTTCCTTTTACACAATCAGTCAAACCGTAAGTTGAAAATCTTCTGTAGTTGTGGATGCTTTTCTATGATGATGTAGCTGAGGTCTTAGTGGCCACCTGGAGCATAACATGTCTAAGTATCAGGGTTTTTTTTTTTTTTTTTAAGTGCTAGATGCTGAATGATTGCACTGGAACAAGCAGTCAGCTGGATGGCTGCAACAATTCCCTGCCTTGCTCCTCTCTGCCTGCTATAAATGCCCGCATTTGTAGAGCTTCGGTGGCCCCCCGTCCCCAAATGAAAATGAGATTTGTCTCCTTTCGTTACATTGATACATTGTGTGTGTGCGTTTGTGTCTGTGTGTGTGAGAGAGTGTGTGCGTGTGAGAGAGAGAGAGAGTGAGTGAGGGGGGAGAGAGAGAGAGAGAGAACAGGGCAGTGTTAGTGAAATCTCTCTCTCTCTGATCCCAGATGGGTAATGATCTGGTCGCCTCCCGGGGTGTCCTCGTTCCCCTGCTCATTCCCCTGCAAGATAAATGAGCTCACTCACACACACACTCATACACACGTACATGCATATACACGTACAGCACCTGAGACACTGTTTCCCGCTAAGATAAATGGCCCTTCCAATGCTGCCAATGCGATTGCTGCCAAATTTGGTGATCCAGCTGGAACAATGCAAAAAGATTTCCATGTGGATTCTGCAAATAATTGAATCTGTCCTCAATTTGGAAGTGATGAAGCTAAATTCCTACCCCCACCACGGCACACACACATGCACACACAAACACTGGCCAGTCTCTGCCTTTTCCTCTTTCCTTCTTCTTTGTATTGTTCTGTCTCTCAGCCACATCTTTCTCTCTCATTCTCCTTTCTTTCTCCTTCCCATTCCTCTTTCCTTGCACTCCTCTGTCTCAATTTTTCTGAGACACTTACAAGACACCCCCACCCCCCCACGCCTTCCCTTTTGCCATCTGAGACCTACATAGACACATTGGGCTGAGGCAAGGGAAATCAATAGTGACTTAAATGTTTTATCATGGTGTGTCAGTGTAGTTAAGGCCTCAGTTAACAGGGTGCTGCAGAGAATGATGCCCTAAAGAGATTTACTGCTGTTATTTTCACAGCACACACATGTGAGACATGTATCTTTCCCACCTGGTAGATATAGTGTCTGCCAGATTAAAGTGCCAAAGCATGTTTTTTAAATGTAATTGCAGTGTAATTTTTTTCTGTTGTTTTTTTCTGTGTTTATTTGGAAGCTGAGCGAGGTCCAAATGTAGGGAGACAGTAGATTAACACACAGGGCTGATTGAGACGGATTGTAGAGGTCTTCATCTGCGCGCGCACACACACACACACACGCACTAATGAAATGAGAAATAGCCCCACACATGTTGAGGACAGAAGGCTAAATAGAATCTATCTGTCTCTGTCTGACTTTTTTGCTTCCTTTTCACCACATGCATGACTGAAGAGCAAAAAGTGTTGCAATGTCACTTTATTTTTTTAACTCTAAATATGTACATAGTATGGGTAGGGCAGTACATTATTCTACAGTATTTAATGTAGGTGATCACAGATCACAAACATTCTCAAAATGTTTATAACCTTCTGATCAAATTAAAATGTGATCAATTATCCACTTATTACCACTGAGTATGGCGGAATATCTTACGTTTTTAGTTGACGTGTTCTTCAGTAAGGTCACAATGTTTTCTCAGCCAGAGTCCCAGAGTGGGAAAAGTTTCCTTTCTTTTAGCTCCAAGACAGCAAAGGTTGAAACCCCCTGAGCCAGCCTAAATCAGTGACTAACACGTATAGAAATAGTATTAGTGACCTTAAACTCAAGGATTTTCACTCGTGGGTCTTTGCGGGCTGTGGGGCTGTTTATCTCTCTTTGTCACATTCTGTCCCAGAGAGGGTTGGGTTTTCTCTCCATTGCTCTGCAAAATCATCCTGTTCTGCTTCTTACTTCCATTAAATCTTTGCTACTTGCCTTATCCCTTCCTTTTAAAGGTAAATGTTTAAATTAGTAATTTCTTCATAGAGACATATAAGAGACAACAGATAAGCGTACTGGGAGAAGATGAGAATTCAAATAACTCTTTTAAGTGAACTCTTTTGTTCTTAAAGTTGCTTTGGACGATGAATTAGAAACCTTTGGTTGGCTGTTGTGTGGTTAGTGACACAGAGCTTTATTGAAGCTATTAAAAGTAAGAGACAGCCTTGTTTGAGGGACAACCCCCCATCCAGACCTGTCCAGGCCGCAGTCCACTGCTGCTTTATAAGCTAGCAGGCTAATCAAGGCTAAATGGATTTTTACAAGCTCAGGACTTGTGAGAGGAGAGGGTAAAGCAATTTATAGGGTATAGAAAGGCGAGCCAGGCTCAGAGCACCAACTCAGACTTTATAGATCCAGGGTGGGTGAAGGGTTAACCGGGAGGAGCAAGAGAAGGTCACCCACTGCCTCATGTGGTGGCCGTTTGCCATCAAACTGACTTGAAGGACTGGGAAGAGTTGACCTGCAGAAACACTGATCTCTAAAACATTTGCTGAGGAGTCTCCATAACAAGGCCTGTCTGACATGTGAGCTCCCTGTGTCAAAAGAAAACATGATCAACATATAATAGAGTTTAATTTCATTATATGGGATAAGATCTTTTTAATTTGTACTTTTCTGAATGATGCAGAATGAAGGAAATGCCCAAACCAAAGTTATGGAATGCCACAGAAAACTGATATTTTCATTACTGTTTGATGTGTATCAAAACACATAATCATTGATCATACTGTATATCAAATCTATTTTTAAAAAAAAAATGTTTTGACCAACTGTCAAACTTTAAACGATGTTTATATTACAGTAAATTAAATCTGTGGAAATAATCTATAAAATGTCAGAAAATAGTGACGAAAGGTGCATCACATTCTCCTATGGCATTATCCAACATGACAACTGCCTTGAAAATTTCAGCCATTTACAATGCTCTTCCAGTGATGCCTTTGCATCTAGTGGCTAAACTGGTAGAGACAATTTCGGAGGGGTGGAGAAGGACCTACAAAAATGTATTTCAAGCCACCAAAGAGTTTTTGTTTGCTCCCAAACAAGTTTTCTTCCACAGTGGAACATAACTGTTTGCAGTCATATGGTTTATTTGCTAAACTTCACAGATCAATTTAATAATGAGGTGCTGGGAATAATTAATTTCATTATTATCACTGTGGCTACAATCCGGTGTGTTTACATTCTTGCATTTTGTCATGTCTCTTCATTAACATGCATTGTCCCAATCAAATAAGTGAATAAATTAAAATGTAAAGTTTAAGAACAGAGGGCATTTGATGACAAAATCAATGAAATTAAATGTAAAGCTTCTATTATTTACATGAAAAGACAAAAACATGGTTCTCATAAGGAAACTGAGAAAGTCGATATTTCCTTTTCCCCTGTAGCCCCATGCTGCTTGAGAATGCAGTCAATGAAGCCATATTCTAGGCCCCCACCTCTTTCACACACACACACACACACACACACACATTCAGGTTTGCACATCTGTCCTTTTAAGGAATCTGCATTGACCTGCATCCCATCTCCCATTCATTTGCACATCCTAAACAGAGCATCATCTTTAACATTAACTATAAACGGTCAGTGCCTACTCCGACCCTTAATTTAACCACTGTTCAGATCTTTGCCCTAAACATAAGCATTTTCTCAGAAATTAGGTTCTTTTTCATTAGGGCCAGGTTTTGGTCTCCACGAGGACTACTGGTTCTGTCAAGGTCAGTGTTTATGCCAGAAAAGGCCCCAAGGAAGTAACAAATACAACCACACACACAAACACACAGCTACTTATAATTCCCTTTTGCACTCATCCTCCCTTCCCGTTCTGTGCTTGTCCTTCCTCATCCAGATCAATACCATAGATCAACCAGCTATCAGGCTGCAAAATGACCACATCACCATAAACACACACACTCCTTTTAACACACACACACACACATACTGCTATTGCATCTTTCTTGAGAATGAGTGGATAGCTATAATAAACACCGGCTGACTCATGCGGCCTCGTCTCCCCGCGCCAAATCATCATCAGCGACACGGTCTCTGCGTCTGCTGTATTGATTTACTTATGGCTGCTTCATATGCTATTGGACAGTGTTAAATGGTGTCAGACAGTGTTAAATGCACATTTTCTGTGATCGTGCTACACATTAATCAAAGGCTGCTTGGATGTGGAAAGAAAGGAAGGACTGTGTGGATGAGGTGAAGGGAGGAGTTAAGAGGAGAGAGAGATGAAGGGAGCGACATGAGGAGGACTTAAACACAGGCAAGGAAATAAATTCTGAGAGACAGATGGACATAAGTTTAAGGAAAATATAACAGAAATGGATGTGAAGGACGAAACATTATCGTTCGATGTCAAAAAAAGATGACGGGCATTTAAGTTAAATTCTGAATCGGGTAAGAATGAAGAGTAGAGAAGGAGGGAGGAGTCTAAATGGAAAGGTTGGTCGGAAGGAGTAAGGGAGGGAGCTGAAATTGTAAATCTGGGTTGAAATGGGGCCTGTGGGGATACAGCTGTGTAAAACAGTACTATATTGTATATTGGACACTGAAAGTCAAAGAAAGGATAGGAGGCTTTAAAGGTTTCCCTGGAAGAAGGGGTGATAATCAGATGAGGAGTTGGGTATAGTTTTCGCTTTTTTCAGAAACTTTTAAAACAGTGCTGGTGCTTAAATGGTGCCTGAACTATACTTCACGAGATACAATACAAATATAACTCGTATAACTAGGCCTGGGCCAATAACCGTACTAATCATACTAATGATACTGTAATATTTCCCAGAAGGTTATCTTACCGTCAGAATCTCATACTCTCCCATACCTACATTTAACCAAAATACCGTAATATTGCTCTAAGTAACAGTTTTATAATGCATTTTGTGTTGGAACAAACTTGGTAGAAATATTTTGCATCACTTCCTTGTTTGTGTTAGATCTGTTTACACTACAGCAGGTGCCCAAGGTTTTATTTATATTACCTGTCACAGCCCAGTGATCTGGATTCTGATCAAACAAAGAACCACAGGTTGGACTGAAGAATGTCAGTGCCTGCTACCTTCCTTCCACAGCCATAAATATGGTGTTGAGGAGGAAATTGAGGCTGATGTAAACAGCTTTGTACCAAAATTTGCTTTGTGTCTTGGTCTGTTAGATGACCATCATACAGGAGCCTGGTTTTTCTGCACAAACTAAATCAGCTGGAATCAAACTTTGACACTAACAATGCAAGTGAATATGATAGTGTTGATGTGCCTCTTAATGTTTTCAGATTGAGCAGATACAGCTAGAAATTTGACACAGTCCCATTGTCAAATTTTCATTTAATGTCCCACCTAAACAAATTTCTTGTGTCTATTTCTCTTCCTCTGCTCCAGGGTAACGGAGGAGGAATCCACAGCCACCACCATGGAGGCTCTGAAGGCTCGAATCAGAGAGCTGGAGAAGCAAATACAGAGAGGAGACAGATATAAGTGTCTCATCTGTATGGTGAGTATAAACTTCATATGAACATTATGTTTCTGTACACATCACTGAGTGCAGATGATGTGCTTGTCATCAGCAAGCACCACGTCTAGCATTTCATGCAACGCCATAAACAGGTGTGGTGAATGGCTAACATGATTGGAAAGTAGTGCTTCACCTAGCACTGTTTCTCATACTGTTCATCAAGTAAAAGGCCACTTGGTTTTTACCACTCTGACCAAATCTCGGTTGGTTTGAGTATTCTGTTGTGTGCTGGATAAGTGAGCATGTCATCTCTGTCGTCCGTGTATGTCTCTGTAGCTTCTTTGCTGTTTGGCTGCTGGTGGTGGCGTGGTCCTGTTGTGTTGTAGTGGCTTCTGCTCTTGCATGGCTTTGCGAGGATTGTCTGCTGGCAGAAGAGACAGACTGTTGATTTATTTCACTTTACCACTTGATTTAACCTAAGAACTTCATGTGAGGAATATTGAATTAAGATGAGATAAGACATTTCTTTAGTCCCTCAATAGGAAAAAATACCAATTTACATATATTTTGCTTATTTGGTGACATATTTATGGTTTCACATTGCTTACAATCAGACTTGGACAGCAGCTGGAATCATAATATGCTGACCAGTAGCACTGCCTTGTAAATGATGCTCTTGTGCCTCCCAGCAGGTATTGGTGATTGATTGGATTCCCTGATCAATGACATAACCCACATATTGTTTCTTGACAATATCAGGGCAGAATAAGGGACGTGATCAATAAAAAAATCAGTGTTTGCATTCCCTACTTTGTGTCAAATACCCATCTGTGTGTGTGTGTGAGGGAAGTGGGTAATTACCGACGCTTGCGCTTCCTAAAGGTCGCTGGGTGCCCGAGGTGACACGGAGGGCAAGGCACAGCGATCGATCACTCACTGCCTTCTGGACACGAGGCTCCTCTCTGCTCATCTGTCACTGTCCCTCATCTCCCGAACACACAGACATTGCAGTGAAACACACAGGATGTTGTGCATCTAATCTGTCTCTGTCTTTGAACCCGTCACTGCACTCCGTCCCTGTCACCGTGCATCTGATCATAAAGTCATCAGACTGCTCTTATTAGCAAGTAGCTGACACCTGGGGATTGAGTCAGAGAATCAGGAGGTTCCCTCTGCAAACTAAACATTTGAACACAGCTATGACTCACTTAGTTATTACATTTAGCACTGCTGTCAAGTCTTTAACTCATGTTGTTATGGATCATATCTCACCAATCCTCAAGTAGTATTATTATTAGTATTAGTATTATTATTACTATTTAAGTGGGGAAACCAGTGCTCTGTGTCCCGTTGTTGCCTTAAGATGTCTGTCATAAGTTCTCCCTCTAAAACAATCTCATTGCTAAGCTACATCCTGTCAGTGGATATCTACCCCCACCTACTGGGCATTTACAGGAACGACATTCAACTTTGTCTTGTGAAGATGCCCAAAAGTATTTCTGCCATTTATTTGTATTAATGGCCCAAAGGAGACGATGAAAGATGATAGAAAAAAACAGGATGATGTTTTAGTTAAAAACACTAATATCTCATAGAGTGCAGGCCCATAGTGCAGTGGTGAATCTGCACCAAAATCATTCATGTTTGTTTTGATTTTCTTAACAAACTAACAGACATGATCTGGCTGTGAATTGTGTTCACAATGTCATAGATGATTTGAGGAATTTTACCTATTATTTAAAAGAAATTTAAATCAGTCTACAATAAATAATTAGTTGAACTATAAGTTTGTATTATGTTGATGTGGTGTTTGTGTCAACTCGACAAAGTAGGTGCACACAGATACTCAGCTAAGTTACTATGTGTTAGTTGGCTGAATCATGTGACACATCATACCAAGGCTGTCTGGCAGTCATTGGCACACGCTCTTACATTTGTGCAAGTGATTTTACGTGTTGAGTCCACACACGTGTCCATGTTGCACTATAGTGAGTATGCGGGTGTGTGTGTGCGCACATGTTGCCAGTACAAGCCCGGCTCTACAATTAGCTGCCACCTTTCGCCTCCTCTCCTCTCCCACCCCCACCCCCTCCCTTCCGCAGAGGAAGCCTGCTTTCCAGACAGGCGTGGAGATCAAGAGCCTAGGGGCGTGGCCAGGGCCCCGGCCACTGGCCAGTGAGGTCGGAGAGAGGCAGCCTAAGTCCCTCCCCCTCGGCCTGTACTGTCTGTACAGGGGCCTTGTGATTGGTGGCTACGGCAGCGGCACAAAGAGGCTCCTCCCACAGCCTCTACGGAGGGTAAGGCACTCCCCTCCTCCCTCTCTTCCCCTCCATCTTTCCGTTCTTTTCAAGAGGAAAAGAAAAAAAAAAGTGCCCATCAAAATGGGTTCACTCATGGCTGTCTCCCTCATCTTATCCTCTGCCTGCTCCCCTCCGTCTCTGCTTGTTGCCTGCCCGATATCGTGCCTTTGTGTGTGTGACCTGCAGGTTGCCGGTTCTTTGTCACCCATGCTGCCTTGCTCAGTGGTTCTGTGGCTGCTGGCTGTGCCGTTTGATGGTTAGTGTTTGATTGGCGTTGGTTGGCCAGGGAATGTGTCGTGCTCTGTTGTTTGTATTGTCTTGTGTGTCCTGTGAACTTGGTACAATTAACTCTTCTTTCTTTCTTTCTTTCTTTCTTTCTTTCTTTCTTTCTTTCTTTCTTTCTTTCTTTCTTTCTTTCTTTCTTTTGTCCTTCCTCCCTTTTTCCCTTCTTCCCTTCCTATTTAGGATTCGTACACGATGCCACTCACCTCTATCCAGTGCTGGCATGTCCATTGTGAAGAATGCTGGCTCAGGACTCTGGTACGTGCAGTCACAAACACCCACTCTCCTCAGGAAACACAGTTATTGTAGTCTCATTTCATAGTCAGTGAGTTTCTGTGTTCATGCCCCATGGGGAGAGGTTTAAATGGAATGTTCCTCACATGACCTGCGTGGCACACACACACACCTTAATGTCCACACACGCACACAAAATCTAGACAATGCAAACACTTCCATTTCTCAGTAACGGAGGTTGAGATGGAATGGCCCCCAAAAGGCCTGTTAAAATGTTGAAATAAAGTGGTCAACCCAAACCTCATGTAAGTTCGACATAGTGCCTTGTGTCCACACACACAATCTAGCACAGTGGTTGGTTATTAGCTAGTTTAATGCGTTCAGTAGAGTGTAATTAGCTGGTGCTAATGTGGTAAATGGAGTGTAGAGGAGAAACAGTGTTCCTGCTGGAGGAGGATAAACAGACTCCTCATTGGCCCTCTCTCACTTCTCTACCATTTACTGCATTTCCCCATTTCCTTTTCTTTTTTCCAGTGTTTCCTTCAAGCATCTTCTTTTCACCTCACCTGCACATTTCATTGACTCTTGATGCCCTACCATTAGCTCCATTTGTATTTCAGGCTTTGAATTAACATTTCACTCTCGGCTTCAGATCAGAAACAATTGTGAGCATCATTTATGACATTCATGATCCCAAGGGGATGAATCTAAATCCGTCTTTTGATGACATCTGAATGAATTCCCATCAATCCTAATATTCTTGGAGTGAACAGCCATCTCCATTTCTTTTTTTCCCCACAGTTATGTTAGGAAATGGCTCTAATTACAGCTTTTATGACACAGCCTTTCCATGTTATTATTATTGTTATTATTTCAGTCATTGTGTCACAATATTGATAGGTGCAGAACCGAAGTCTGTGCATGCTAAGTAAACAAAACAATGAGGAATCGTTGAGTGAGACCCATTGTTTCCATCTGCCTGGTACCTATGTACTCAGTGTGTGCACACGCACACACTGCTGCCGTCACTGGTCTAATATACAGGACATAAAACTTGTACCCTGGAGACAGCTATAAAATGGGAGAGCCAACTTGATCAAAGTAAATGCCTGGGAATCTAGTTAACGTCAATCCAACCAACCCCTTACCGCTTTAATGAGCAAGGCAGCTGGATTGCAGTGTGATGGGCACACACCCATGCACACTTACTGACCACACTAAACAGGAACTTGAACAGGCATGCAAACAATCAAGAGGAGAACAGACAGAGGCACTGTTTTTCCCTTAAATTTCAATAGGCTTTTTATTATTATTTTTGCATGTTGCAGTGAATACACCTCAAATCCATCACTTTTATTTTGAAAGTTTTGCAAGCTTCCCTCTGTTTCTGGCTTTTACATGGTCACTTTTCATGCCATGTATAATGGAATAAGGCATAGTAGTGCACCGCATTGTATTGTGCTTTTTAAACTGACACAACACAGGTAAGCATAATATACACATCTGCACTCGCACATGTGACTTTTGCTGGATGTGCTTTGCAAAAATACCACAGTGATGGTGGGTTTTGGATTACATTTTAAGTTTGTTTTTTTTTGTTTTTTTTAAATTGTCCTAGTTCAGTATCAGTAATTCTGGCAGTGTGGGTTGCTGGATATTATTAACACACTCACTCACAGAAATTAACTTATGTCATGCAAGTCATCAGCCGTCACAGTCAAGGTTGTATAATGTTGCTTTACGGTGGTTATTTAACTTGCTCCACTTTAGTGCAGCGTGCAATGTGTCTTTTGAGACACTTATTCTAGAGAATTCTATTATTTAATCATTTTAATCTAATATCAGTGGCTTCATAGAATTGCAAAACTCTGCTGGTGCAAGTGTAAAATAATAATAATAATTAAAAAAAAATCATTACATTACGAACATACAAACATTATCAAATGAACCTGTACAGTATGCATTTATTTAAACCATGACTATAAGTCCATTCTTTACATCCTCTACTTCTTTTTTCCTTCTTCATTCTCTTGGAAGTAACTGTTTTGAGTCCTCTGGTGCTGCAAATCCTCTTAGCAGGAGTGTGTGATGTCTGTCAGGCTCCTGTACCACCTCAGTCCTCTTGACTCTGTGTCTTCATCTTTTAGACCACCTTCGCTCCTTCACCCAATGCAAAGAGTTTTATTCAAGGGCTTACTGGGAAAGAAGCCTATAAATCTTTGGGGTCATACAAGTCTGAACAGTCATGCATTTCACAGCAGGGATTTGGAAAAGTGCAGGCGATCTCTGCATTCTGTTCCAGCTGTGTCATACACACACTAGGTACTTTGCACATTGTCTTCACCGATCACAGCAGCCTGAGTAAAGTCTTCACAAATCAAACAGTAGCAAATGATGTGGTCAGAGGGAATTCATTACATCTGACACAGAAGCGTTGTGGTCAAAAGTCATGTTGTTTAACAAAATGTTAGCCATATAATTCACAACAGTGAGATGGTGAGTCTAGTTTTACATTTATGTTTTCACTGATGTGCAACCAGTACGAAAACAGAAACATGAAATCTGTTGGTAGGAAGGTTGTGGGCACCCACAAACCTTCAGCCAACTTGAGACAAGAACAAGCTGAGTGGTGGAGGAGAAACAGCAGAGAGTCAGAGAGGTGGAGGACGGTGGTGTGGAGAGACCACCCAGTCACAGTGTTGTTACACTGTCAGCATTGTGTTGCACATTATCACCTGCAGCTTTACTACAGGAACAGGGAGAGAAGACTCAGCTGCAGAGAGGCTGTTGTAGATTCACTTTGAAGAAAGACACATTGTGTTGAAAATGTGAGGTTTTTACTGTGGTGACTGGATACTGGCTAAATTTTCGAAAATATATTCAGGCCGGACTTAAATAACACAACACACTGTGACTTAAAAATAAGTTCTGTGAGGAAGAATGCAGTATGGGGTGATCTTGTACCAGTGAGACTGATGACGAAATACAATACATTTTAATATGGTCATAACAAGGGTCAAATGTGCTGTCACTCAAATACAGTGACTCCAAGATGTGTTGTGATTTCTTAATGTCAACATACATTTGTTGTGTTAAATTAGAGCATCTTGTCGCAACTTTGATCAAAGCAAAGTCTCTGACGTTTTACAATTAAGAAAAATCAACACAAATGACAATCTTTTACAGTCAGGGGGGATCAAGCTGCACATACTCTACTGAATGTGCTCTGCATTAAGTTTGAGTTAGTTTCACATTGATCAGCTGTGTTCAGCCTGTGGAAGCTGCACTAGCACATTAGAGAGTCTTTTTGCAGAGGTTGTAGTGTTTTGGAGCAAAGGTCCTTAAATTTGAGAAACTGGAACTGAGAAATATTGACTGTTTAAAGTGGTACTTTTGTTTGGAAAAATGAAAAGAAACATTAACTAAACAACTGCTCTCTTTCTTTATCGTAGGGTAACAAAAAGCTGTGTCCACAGTGCAACACCATCACCTCTCCTGGAGACCTGAGGCGTGTCTACTTGTAAAGAGCACCACTGCCTCCCCCGCACCTCTTCACCCTTTCAGGCCCTTCTTTCATTTTGGATTTCATCACCATTTAAACACCATCTATTTTCCTACTCTCTTGTGGCCTGGGTTGAAACTAAATCCTTCAGAGCGTGAACAGAGAGAGGACACATCTCTGTGAGACTCTGCTGAATCTTTGAGGAGGTTGAAACTGCTTTGAATAAATGACTGGGTCACCCTTACTCACTCTCTCTGCCTGTCTGGCCACTTAGAACAAAAAAAGGTAAAACAGAGACTGTTCTCACTGGTCAGTAGGCTCATTTCCTCTTCCTGATTGACATGACTCACCCTACATGTAACTTGGGGCACTGTCCACTGAAGGACTGTAAAAGACGGTGGAGACACCCAACACCTGGCTCTGCTCTGTTGAGGCGTGGGGTAGCTTCACGCTGCTGGAGCTGGACCTTAAAGGAGCTTCTTGATACAGAATATAAAGACTTATCTCCCCCCCCCAGCTTGTCGTCAACATTTTAGTGGTGCGTTACAATGGGCTCCACCATGATGTCTTGACAGAAAGCTTTTTCTTTTTTTGTTCCCTATTCCAGAGAGAAAACTACACCTTCCTGCACCTGTTGCTTAAGAGAATACTGAAAAGGGCCACTAAAACTGAGCTTTCAACCAAACTGAAAATAACATCACAAACCTGAAAAGAGTTTGTCACTCTTTGTTCTTCTTCCACCTCTTCCTCCTCTTCTCCTACTCACAGGTCCCTCCCAACCCCTCTTCCCTTTTAGTGGTGTTCTAGTGAAGTAAACCAAAATTTCTTCCTCCTTCCAAGATGCAGTGCAAGCACATGTAATATAGTTCTATGTATGTTTACAGTGTTGGGTGTAAATGACATAGAGTTCACTCACATACATGCACACACACACACACGCACACTAACATACAGATGCAAAAACAGGCTCATTTTGTCATCAGACACACACTGAAATATATAGTATCAAATTCCTGTTTTTTTAGTTGGAAGAGTTTGGGAATGATGTTTTGGGAAAAAATGGCTCAAATAAAAGAAGCCTTCTGTATTTTTAAATGAAAAAGATCATTTGAAGAGCTGTTAAGTTTTATTTCATTGTACAGGAATAAAAAATAAGTAATAATAAACTACTCAAGACTAGATGGTCAAGATTTAGGTGGTGTAATTTTTCTGCAGAGTATTAGAGAGATTCCTCTTGCCGAAGGTTTCCCAAAAAACAAGCAGAATGGTGGAATTGTTCCTTTAAGTTGCATCAATGTCCGGCTGAGCCTCTTTTTTTTGTTTTACTTTTTAGACCACCACTTCTGCTTCCTCTCAGTTAGAATTACAACATGCTCAGATCATAGTCTAAACACATTTTTTAACCTGTACACATCTCAAAAGAAAGTTTTTCCATCATTTTCATACTGCTGTGCTGCAAAGAGGTCCCAAAATGGCAACTCTAATGGGCAGGTTCTTTCTAATTTATGATGGATATGAGACGTTGGTTGAAAAGAAGGATGGCTAAGGCTGAAATGGCAAACTCAACATTTCCTCTTTCCCTCTGCAGCAGCAGCAGCAGCCAAGGTGGTGGTGTGCTTTGTGTTTGTAAAACTATGTATTCTGTGATGTCTGTATTGTAAGAAATGCCGATTTAAAAAAAAAAAAAAGGTGAAAAAAAAAGAAAAAATAAAACATCTCAAATACCACAAGTGGTTTTGTTGACACAACTGGATTGGCGAACGAAAACATGGTGAAGAAAAAATGTTGCTGTGTTCTCATGGAGAGAAAAAAAAAAAAAAAAAGGTGAGGAAGATGACCTTCATGCAAAAACAACATATTCTGTTCATTTGCCTCTTTAATAGAGGACGTCTCATCTCAGTGTCGGTGTTCGCTCTACCTTTGGACTTTTTTGCATCTTAAGTCAATCATCTCCATCCACTGTGAAACTGCAAAAGGCCCACAGTTCATTTATTCATTTGCTTTCAGAAAAGATCCTTTATTAGAGTAAGACAAATAATTCTGGGGCAAGAAAAGAGTGAGTGGACAACGATGCCATGACAGCCGAGCTCACTTCCACTAATGACCCTCTTTTTTTAAAAAACTCTGTTCCCTCTGGGTTTTGCTTGTAGCAGTGGGCATTCTGCTTCGTAAAACACTGAAGAGGAAACAGCTGTGCTGTTGCATTCATGTTCCTCTGATTTTTCCTCGGATTCGAACCTGCCCCAAAGATGACAAATTGCACAAGAGGCTTGTGTCAGAATTAATTTGTGTCTTGTATATTCTTGGAAATGGTACATGTCTTTCCCGTTTGTAAAGTACATTTGACATTAATTAAATGATTGTAAATCTCAATCACCCCTTTGGCTTTTCTTGTTTAAATTACCATTCAATTCTCCAAGGAATGTTCAATGTTTTGTTTTTTTATTTATTTATTCTTCTTTTGTGGAGAATTATATTACTGATGCTGCTCTTTTAGATGCCTCAAAAACCTTCACCAGTCTGACGTACCAGACCAGAGTATGTTCACAGTATGTTAGTGTGATAAAAGGCATGGCGGTAGTTAAAGTAGATGTTTACTGGATCATTGAGATCATGTGACGCATTCAAATGATTATTTTGTTTACAGGTCCAGTGTGTAATAATAACAACTAATAGTGAGACTGCTGATTGCAAAAAATGCAGAACTCTACTTCACCCCCTAGACATTCCAAACACTTTGGTTTATGCATCAAGGTTTACAGTCAGGTACACACTGTATATATTTGGACAATTGGAAATTTTGCCTCTGTATACATCACAATGTATATGAAATGAAGCAATCAAGATGTGATTAAAGTATGGACTCCCAGCTTTAATTTGAGGTATTGAACAAAAGCATCTCATTAAGCTCTATTATTAGGTATTATCATCATTTTTATACATTGACCATTTTCAGGGGCTCGGAAATAATTGATTAGAAACCAGTTTCGTGGCCAGATGTGGCCGGTTACCTCACTATTCCCTGTCAGACCAAGCAGACAAACCTGATTGCAAGTGTTGAATTTGCATTTGGTGGCTTGCATTTGGTGCACTGAAATGTTCAATATGATGTCCAAAGATTTGTCAATTCAAGTGAAGAAGGCCATCATTCAGTTGCAACATAAACCTATCAGAGAGACAGCAAAAACATTAGGAGTGGCCAAGTTAACAATTTTGTACATTCTTAAAAAGAAGAATGTGCACAGAATGTGAATTCAGAAACACCAAAAGAACTGGAAGACCACGGAAGACGAGTCAAGTGGATGATTACGGAACTCTTCTGATGGTGAAGGAAAAACCCCTTTACAACATCCAAAACCAAGTCCAGAACACACTTGAGGTGGACGTGTCATTGTCAAAGTCTACAACCAAGAGACACCTTCATCAATGTAAAAGCAGAGGGTGCAAACCACTGATAACACTCAAGAACAGGAAGGCTGGATTCTAATGTGCTAGTTAATATCTAAAAAAAAAAGTCTGCAGAGTCCTGGGAAAAAGTGTCTGCACAGATGAAACAAAGATACACTTGTGCCAGTGGACCAGGATCACGTGTGTTTATTGATGATGTGACTGCTGATAGAAGTAGCAGGATTACTGTAAGTGTACAGGATTATAATCATTTCTGTTTACGCCAAGTGCTGCAAAACATTTCGCATTACAGATGGATAATGAGCCAAAACATACCGCTAAGGCAACACAAGGGCTTTTGAAGGGAATGTTCTTCAGTGACTAAGTCAGTCAACTGATCTCATGCTTTTCAGATAGTGAAGACTAAACTGAAGGCAGAAAGCTCCGTGTGCCATTACATACCCTTCAGGGAAATTTCATCAAAATTCATCCATAAACTTTTGAATTATTTTGCTAAGACACCAAACCAACACTGGCAAAAACATAACCTCCTTTGTGGAGGTAATTAGTGACCGTGCGTTACTGTAGGTGGTGAAAACAGTGCTCAGGCTGGCTGAAATGAAGAGCCGGTTTCCATAGAGTGAAATAACCACATGCACTGTATGACTGTTACATCATTGTTTGAGTGAATCATTAAGGCAAGTGTTGTCAGATGCTCATAAAGGTTTACGGTGAAGGAAGGAATCACAGCAGGAGGTGATGGTTCCATGAAATCCAGCTGTTTTGCATGCAGTGTTGGTCAACACAGCATGGTGCACACTTACACCGATCAGTACAAATGTATTTTTGCCATTCCAGTGACACCAAGTGTGAGTGCATCTAACCGCAGTGAACCCACTGTACAAATGATGGAAATGTTGAATCAAACTATTTCTACACTTATTTCTGGATTCAAAATGCATTATGAGTGAGTTCAAACTATTTCTCAATTTAGCAAACGACTTTCTATGATTGTGTTTAAATGTCTGGGATGTTGCAGGATAAGTGTGGTGAGGCACTGCCCCCATACCTTTCCTTGATCCAGGCCACGTATTGGTCATAATATTAATATGTTTCTGTCAGTTACAAAGCCCAAAACGCTAAATACAGAACTGTAGGAGCCCAGAGAGTCAGCCATTACTGCTGAGCAGAGCCAAAGGGTCTGGTTCTCCATTTCCATCACTAATCCATGTTACCCACTGGATTGGGCCTGTACCCGATGTGGTCCCGGAGACACCAGGGGGCATAAGGATACTTTGTCCCCTCAGTTCTATTTCCTGCTCCCTTATGGATCTATAGAGAGCGTTTCGATGAGCCTCCAACTGCTGATTTTGACTGTTTGAAAAATATTTAGGGCGCCATTCTTGTGAAAGTAGCTTATTATGTATAGCTACAGTAGTTTAATGTTATTCAGCCTTCCTCGATCTATTGTATGGTTAAATCAATTCATTCAACTTTACGAATAAAGCGCCCGCTAGGGGCCGCCAAACCACAACTTTGCCCAGCCCTCGTCAGTTCTATGACTATTTATTTATTTATATATATATATATATATATTTATTTATTTATTTACATTTTCATTAGCTGGAAAGGCTCAAATGTTACTGGTTACATTCACATCGGACCTGTTCCGTTCATGTAAGTCAGTGGGGTGTGAGAGTGAAGTATCACGCACCAAAAGCTGAGGAAGCTAAATGGAACTGGGCCTTGCACCTGCCTTTTCCCACTTGGACCAGTCAAAATGGCCGCCGTGCAAAGGGCCAGTTGAAATAAAAACACTATGTTAAAACGTGAATAATGAAACAAATGAGAATGGTGGACGGGATGTTTTTAGTGACTGCGTCTGTAATGTTGGGGGTGTATTCAGAAAGACGTTCGCTTGAGAGAAGGAGAGGAGCGCGAGAGCAGCAGCTAATGTGAGCTTCAACATGATGTCCCGACTGTCCCAAACTGTCCCAAATGTCCTAACCTCGGCTCCACGTAAGCTCGACGCCGACACAGAGACAGGTAAGCCATTCATTTACCCGTTTCTTTCACTGTTTGTCGTGAAACGTTTTTAAATGTGCCTCCACACTGACAGCATGTTTTAACATTTCATGTTATGTTTGTCTGCTGTTAATTGCTGCATTATTGTTCTGCTTTGTTGTTATTTTATGCTTAACGTGTTGGTATAACACACGATGGAGGAATAATGTAAACCCTATAGACTTATTGGTAAAAGTAGAATTTAACTGTACTGTATATCATTGAGCCCGACACAGTTGGCTAATGGCTGCTGGTATATAGTTGTTGCTGGTCAGGTGAAATATGCACCTTTTTTGTGTCTGCCATTTTGGCAGCTTATAGTAGGGGAACATACTGTAACAGCAGATTTTGAGGCATACAACATAAGAATATACTGTGCAGTAAAAGTTAGTCAAGAGTAAACTAATACAGTAGAAGACAAAATAAACACACAAATTGAAAACCGTATATTAACATATGATGGTATAAACTTCTGAAATTTAACCATATGAAATTATAATTTGAATGCCAGTAGAAACTCTATAATGACAATATATAGCATTGAATGTCTGAATGTACATACATACAGAAGTGCAAAAATATAACTGTACATTAAACCAGTAGTAGAATCTGAAGTGTCCTCAGTTCTATCTGTCAGACAGAGAAGAGTTATTATATAGTGTGAATGCTTCAGGCAAGAAAGATTTTTTTGTAACTTTCCCTCTGGCTTTTCTGGGGATTTAGGTTATGGCCCAAGGGGAAAAAAATATATTTTTCTAGTCACAGATCTGGATTCAGGGTTTTTTGTAAGACAAATGTTAACCTTTGAGATTAGTGAGTGTACACTGTGAGAAACATGGCAGAAGTTTGCACTCTCTGATTCTCTGGTTGAAACAGTTTTACTCAGGCCTACAACCACATGGTGTCAATCCTGTGTGGCAGAGGGCGTTTAGGTGTTAATGTCTTTCAGGATGGGATCATAGGTAGCGTCTCAGTTTAATCCCTGTAATAAATACTGGTGTTTCCAACTGGTGGCACCCTCTGATGAAGACCTGTGCAAGGGGGCGTCTGTGGTTTTTAATCCAGGCCTGTTTGACACGATCACAAAAACAATGACAGATAAACGTTGGCCGATATGATTTGATCAGAGCTTTTCTCATGTCACTAGTAAATGGTGCAGACCAAAAAGACAGCATTGCCATCTAGAGGACTTTACTGTCATTGGTTACTTATAAAACATAACAAAATCTATCTTCACAACTAGCAAATCACCAAATGGTGTCAGCATGCTCTGTAAAAATGTGTGTGTGCATGCCTTCATACTCTTGTTAAACAGTGTTATAGGACCCCCTTCTGCCAACCACCAGAGCTCATTTAACTGTAACATTAATTAGCAGGAATTACAACAATAGGATCTTTCTCACAGCTTAATGCTGCTCAGATCTGTGTCCAAACGTTGAGCAAAAGCAACATTTACCTCTCCTTCTCACTCGACCAAGGTGAGACCTCAGTAGGCTGAGCCCTGTCAAGTAAGCGCTGCTCCAAGTGCTCTCAGATGCTGATGAAGTGGTGCTGAGCTTCTGAAACATGACTGCTGCAGCACCAAGTGAGTGTGTTTCCAGCATAACCTGTGGAAACTCTCCAGATCTTAAGCTGTTAAAGCCTCCAGTCGCTCTGCTATGTTAACAGAGCACATATTTGAGAAGCTTTTTGTGGATTGTATGTTTGATTTTAACATTGTCAACCCAATCCACTAAGGTGTTAGTGAGCCTCCGAATTTAACACCAACACTTGAAACTCCTGTGCAGCTGGTCTTAATGATCAGCAGACCACAGTCTAGATGAGCAACTCTCCCTGTTAACTCCCTTATCAACACAATCAACAGCAACACTAAGCTTGTGGAGGTAATTAAGGGAGGCTGTTATTTGGGAGTCTTTATTTGCCGTGCCCTTAGAGGAAAATTGGATTCTTTACTTTGCATATCTAATATGATATGTAAGGGAACAGTGATGGGTACTGTACTAGTTTGTTACTGATTGTACAAATGGAATGTGGTGTTGAAGGCTGTGAGCCTGAAGGCATCATGTGTTAAATCTCCTTGTGCAGTCTTCACACTTTTGGTGATGATCTTGGCTGAAGATTTGGGGGATGAAGAATGATGGATCTTAAATAATGTCCAGTGATGAGAAGGTGGATGGTTCATGTTACAGCAGCATGGATGGCTTAAAGCATATTTATTTAATTTATTTAAAAAGACAGCAGCAAAACAATAAGTTACAGGAAACAAAAGAAAGCCTGTGCATGAGACAAAAACAAGTGGGATTAGCTACTGAAAAAAACAATATCGGTTGTGGGTTCAAAGCAAGTGTTTGGTCAGTTTGAAGTGCTGAATATTAGCTGTGAGTTTTGGATTTAAAGTTATACTACCCAGATTCTAATTTATAATTTTGGTGCATTTCACTTTTTTCTGTTTGTGCCTTTGACAGCCTAGGAGTCATTACTCTTTTAATGAGGGCTTCTCTCCCAAATGAGGCAAATCAAAAATATTTATACATAAAGTCACCACACAGTTAATATTATGGGCTGTGAATCACAGTAGAACAACATGTATGGATGGACCGTGTACACAGTGTTCACACAATTTTAATATAGTGACTCCAGTGACTCCCAGTGGTAATATCAAAAATTACTTTTTCAAACGTACTTTTTTGTTTTGTTTTGTTTTTGTTTTATAAGAGCTGAAACCTAATGAGTCTGACATTTTTCTTAAAATTTACAAGAATGACATAAGAAAAAAAAGACATTGTTTTTGTTCATACAATCATATTTTAAATATTTTATTTGCTTACCTTCAGTATTGTCCTACTGCAGTACTAAGTGTGCTTTGTGGCTCAGTGATAGTCTTGTATTGAATTTTCATCAACTATTCATCAAATCATCTAGACATTGTATACGCTTTATTCTACAGTTCTACAAAAATGACATTAAGATATGTAAAATAAAATATATCTTAATTAGTAATTATTAATGTCATCTAACAAAGAATACTTGCTACTTTTTGGTAGGTCTTCTCAGTTATGTCCAGAATAATTATCACTATATATAATCTCATTATTAGGATCATGATTATTGATAATTATTCACTGGCATTTGTTATATTTTTTATTACAGCATTTTTTCTTCACTTAAATGATGGGTGTGCTTGATTTTTAAATACCTCAAACCTGTGTTTCAGCAGTGAATCCAAGTGTCCACATGGTGGCAGTGCTTGATTGCAAACACCCCTGTATAATACCACGCAACGTCTTTGTAATATAGATACTCATTATCAGTCATTTTAACCTAAGTATGTGTGATACGTATTATTTCTCCTTTTTTTTTTTAATTTCAACTGAGTCCTGCACATTGTTGCCAGATCAGTGATTTACTAGACATGAACCTGGAACCTACAGTATATAACTAGAGAAGAAAAAGAAAAAAGGTGCATAAAATATTGTTAATTACACTGTATGCTGTATGTTATATAATAACATTATATAATAAAATTTGCATTCATATAATTAACCAATGTGGGGAAAAAGGGACAAAGGAGAGAAGGAGAAATCACCTCACCTCTTTTATCTACTTCTTCAGTTCCCTTCACCACTCCTGCTTTCATCTTGGTCAGACCCCCAGGGGAGAACACTGGCTCTCTCTCTCTCTCTCTCTCTCTCTCTCTCTCTCTCTCTCCCTCTCTCCCCCTCTCTCTCTCTCTCTCTCTCTGTGTGTGTGTATTGGGAAGAGAAGGGGGCCTTGAGGTCTTGCCACAGGATCCACATCTCTTGAAAGGGGGAGATGACAACAGTAGATAATGGTGAAAAGGACTAACGTGGCTGTGTGGAACGTGTGTGTGTGTGTGTGTTTTTTTTTGGGGGGGGGGACTGCTTCGTTGTCTGTGATATTCTACCTGCTTGTCTTAACCTATCCCACCCACCCCCCTCCACGTCCACACACACACATCACTGATCTCTTTCCTGAAATCTTATTCAGTCACCATTTTAAAGACTTGAAGTCGTTAAACTGGAGAATTAGGTCCATAGGCCAAAGAGACGGCTTTGCAGCACATTGTGAGGATTGCTCAAAAATATCATTGGCTCTGAGCTGCCTGTGGTCGAAGACATTTACCTGTCTCTATGTCAGAGCAGGGTCTCTTAGATTATTAGAAACCCCACTCGTCTTACACCTCACCCCTTTGAACTGCTCCCCTCTGGCAGACATTACATGACTTTGCATTTACACACCAGAAGGATGCTGAACAGTTTTTTTCCCCCGGAGCGTGTTTAACAAATGAACCCTGGCCTGACACCCTTCTATTCTCATATTAATTGTGTTGCACTTTTTACTAGGTATGCCTTCCTATTTTTGTTGTTTCTGTACTGCAGTACGATGACTCTAAATTCGCTGCAAATCTTTCAAGGCACACGTGTAAAATGTGTTAACTGTGGGTGATACAGAACTGTCATTATTGACATTGATGACAATGATACACTGTCATAGTGCTCAAAGCACACAGTTAATTTACTATATGCTAAACTAAACAAGTAAAGCAAGCAATAGCTTTGTGAGCCAGAGTCGGTGTACACGTGTTGATCCATGATGTTCTGAAGAGAACAAGCTGTTGATTTATCCATTGTGGTGACAGACAAGAAAACATGGCGGCATGTTGGCCCCCTGGATTCCACTCTGCTCCAAGCAAAGCCTCATACTGGATTATATGAAATGATTTAGGTTGTCACAAACAAAAAAAGTAGTTTTCTCTTACAAGCCTTTATTTTCCTTGTATCAGCACCAAACTAAAACAAATCAGCTGATCCCTATACATGACTGAATAGTGTATTTGATGTTTCAGCTCACTATAGCTTAAATAGAGTTTAATATTTGTCACACTTTGAAATATAAACAGTTGTCCTTTCTAAAGTTGACTGAAGGGATTTTAGTGTTCACATTACGTAACAGTGGGCCTCTTTAAAGATGCAGCCAATCCTCCCAAAGCCTGGCTGTAAGATAATGTTAGGTTTTGTTTGCATGGTGCTTAATGCATTCACCAAAGAACACAAGCAAAGATCAACCACAGGTGACAGACAATGCACACTCACACAGTTGTAGTTTGTTTGTAGTTGTATTTAAATATCTGGGACAAGTGTTACCTGAGGCGAGATGAAAGCGTTTCAGCTCTCATTTCATGCATAGGAACGTTGGTAGAATAAATAATGTCTAAATGCATGTCTATGACAGACTTGGGTTTACAGTGTTGTCCTTATATTATGCAAATAAACCTCATTCTCACTTATATTTCCAAACCTGAATGCATTGCTTGTGTATCATATCTATCAACATGACAGCCTTTAAATGCTTTTGGCATTTTAACGAAATTACTAAGTTCATAGTTTCTGGTTATGTGTGTGTGGTTATGTTCTGGCACAGAAAGCACCAGTGGATTGGGTGAGGAGAAGACTGGGTATGGTCTCCAGTTGATCTTAAACTACAGTGTGCAGTGGACATCTCAAGGACGTCTTGCTCTCTAGGAAAACATGTGGGTCTCTGTAACTGAACCTCTGGAAAGATGAGCTGTTAGGAACTCAGTGATAAGTGTCTAAATCCTAAAAAAAATCTGCTTTTGTCATGGTTTGTTTTCTGCACATCCAGCAAAAGTGATTTTTTTTTTGTGGCATGAAGGGCCATCAGACAACTTTTGTGTCCCTGGTGTTTCCTGTTTGGTCAGGTACTTTTCCTCAGAGCTGGTGTTGTTTTGTTTCATAATAAGCACCCATGGTATGATCCTGGTGATCGATATTGGAGACAGAATAGCAAACATTCTTTGTGCCTTAAATCAAGTTGTCTATTCCACCATCCTGTGGTGGAGAGAAAAGCACAGCAAAATGTAAAGGGAATCAGTATAATTGTGGATTGTGTTGTGTTTTTTGTTTTCTTTTTACCCTGTGCAATCTGTTTCAATATCATAATGACCATCTATTGCAGCTTTAAGTTGAGTCCAAAACAACTTCAAACTGAAGAAAATATGGATTAATAATTGTATCACAACTGAGAGGAAAAACATACACAAGAAGCAAAATATTTTACAGTTTTGCATGATGTTAGTTCATAAAATTACATCTGGAACATTTCATGTATGCAGGGGACATCCAGTAAATAAACTAGTGGTCACAGTGGTAATTTCATTTTTCCTCTGAAGAATAAGGATGTTGCAGACCAGGATATCCTTTAGTATTCAGTTGGCGTTCGTGAATGAAGCATTATTCATTTTAAAGTTCCTACCTAAACACTGAATAAACTCATCATGAGAGACATCTGTTCACACAGTCTCCTGTGGAGCTTCTTCCTAACTCCCCTTTGGTTTATCCTAATCAGACAGTAGCACTATGTATAACTGACAAAAGCCAATCCATGTCCCAATCCCAGTACTATGCTGTCAGTTTGCCAAAGGGGAAGAGTCCCTGTGTGACTATTATTGTTGTCAAGGTTTTTACAAGCAAATGTGTAAACATCATGCTCCTTATACAAGCAAACAGTCTGGTTAGTGGAAGATTAACACTGACACACATTATAGTGCTGCTGTTTTAACATTTGCACACATGCATGTGCACACACCCACTGACTTACAGAAGCCCACAGAGAGTTTCATAACAGCCATTCTTTCTGAACCACAGGAAGTTATTCCTACCTGCTTTCATCAGACGTTTACAGTTCATTCCTATGGAGTGTTGGACACCAAAATATATCTTAATACACACATATAGTGTATATACTGTATATCTGGCACATGGTTTTACAAACTTTTTATTGTATTCACTTTGTTATATTTTCCTTCTGGGCTGAGGCTAATTAAAAGAAGTCAAATTTACTCTTGAGTCTAATTCATTGTAGGTTATTGAATATGTTAACAGAAAATATTGGCATAACTTGGAGCTGATGGAGTTCAATGACTAGTTTCTGTCCCGTGTTTACCAGAAAGAGTAGGAAAAACCAGACTCTGAACAGTATTGGTTGTTGCTCTCTGTGTGAGCTTAAATATCAGTTCAGTTTTACCCAAAGTCAATATAGTCTGGAGCAACAGAGTGCCATGTGCAATGGTGGCTGGCAGAGCTGCCATGTTCTGCATTACAAGCCACTGCTTTAAAAAGCTCGCATCTTTTAATTTGTCCCTAGTGAAACAACTGTATTAAACATTATGGATTTATTTGTTGGCTGCTATCTTATTCTTATAATCTCTGAGTTTCCTTTTGAACCTTTTTTATATTCTTCAAGACGGTTTCTCTACACCTTTTTTTTTCCCCCAGATGTATTTGATTTATTAGGTAATATCACTTTAAATTAAATTCATATTCTCTTGAACAGACTTTTTTTTTTTTTTTTTTAGAACTTTGTTGTTGTGAACTTTTGTAATTAGCCTTATAGGTCACAGAGATGCACTCTCTTTTGCAGTTCATTAGGCATGTGCACAATCAAGCATTTGTGTTGAAAGATTATTGCTATTTGCAAACTGTGGTGCATCATAATCTTAAGCTAACAAACTCCTTGTTTTGTAGATGGTCAAAGCAACTCATGGTATATTTTTTTATACTTGTCCATATTCATGTATGTGGATTTTTTTTGGAACATTAACAGCTGTGAGCTGGAGGTGTGTGTGTGTGTGTGTCTGCGTGTGTGTTGTGGGATGGGGGGGTGTTTGAAATGAGATGAGGGATGAATGAAAAGGCCAGAGGAGAGCTGTCTGTCTTAATGGGTTGAGTAGCTGAATAGATGAGAGCCAGTGTTGCCTCAGGCTCTACCTGACCGACTGCATCTGACTGTCTACCTGCACATCACTCTTTAGCTGCACTTACTTGTTCAAATACCTGCAGATACTGTAAATCTGAAATCTCAGTTTTGCTTATTTTATGTTCTTTCTCTAGTAATATCCAACAACTTGACATGAAAGCATTTTATTAAATAAAAGTGAAACAGACCTTAAAGTGATTAATTTCTTATTATATATGTCTGTGGCCTACATGACACTAAACTAAGATTTGTGCATGTGAAATGAGATGCATATGCTTGATTTTTAATGACTGTCTTTCTCAAACTGCTAGAATACTGACCATTGTGAACCTGGGGAAAAATACTGGACTACTGAAAAGTATTTACTAATGCAGTCTGGTTGCATTAGTGTTGCATTAATTTAAGAATCAGGAGGAAAAAAATATGATCAAAAACTGATCCTCTTTGAAATAGTTTTCTCAAATATGACTATTGTAGTTGTTTGATTCTGATTGAGCTATAGCAAAAATTGTTTTCAGTCAATGCTTTCCAATTGTTTCTTTTTTTTACTCTCTAAACCTGGTGTGAGCACGCCACAACATAACCTTCCATCCTCTCTTTTACCCTCTCATCCTCTCTTCTGCTCATTGCAGAGGTAGAGGGATTTTGATGTTGCCACAGACAATGGGCAATTTGGTTATTTCCTGTGTGCCAGTGTCATATGATTTTTGTCCTGAGGCAGCACTGTTCGAGAGCCTTTGTATGGCCAGCCTGATCCATGGAAGTCAAACTTCCCTTTTTCTCTTCTTCCCTTTTCATGTGGCCTGTGTGAATGAGCTGAATCCACGGCTATTGTGGTGTGATTTAGTGATTTATCTGCAGGATCCAATGACTCTTTTTTTTTTGACGTGCAGTGTTAACTGAGTATTTGATACTACCAGCCAGGTCTTTCACGGGGATAGTCTCTCCACATAGAAAAGACTTATGCATTGTGGGAAACAATAGCTTTTGTTGTGTTGGATAATAGATATGGTTTTAGAAAAGGTATTCATGTTCCTGTGTCAATTAGATGGTTTTAATGTTTGAGATGCATTAGAAATGATGATGATAATCCCTTTGACTTCATGGACGTCCTCTCTGTCAGGTGTTTTGTTTTCTCTGCAATCTTCAGCTTAAATGAGCCGTTTGTTTTTATCAGTCAAAATCAATTATATCACCTTACAAGCGTTTTAAAATTCACTCATTTGACTATTGTAAGGAGCTAAGTAAAACTGAAGTGGTGTAAAAAAACAGGTGTAACTATGTGTGTCACGCCAGGGGATAGACTGTACTGACATACATGGCTGAAATGATCCTAATAAGGAAATGTCATAAAGGTTATTTCTGCCTAAGCATGCTCCTGTCCTGAGGGCATACAAGAAGGACCTGTGTGTTACAGATGTGAGAACTCAAACTTCAAATTTCAAATCTATGCAGTCCCTTCACTTTGAGTTCTTTAGAGATTGTGTGATTGCGTGCAAAAGATTGAAGCAAATAAGATGAAATGTTACATCTCCATCATAAATTTTAAAGCTAAAAGCTTGACAGATTGTTCCCCAATTATTTTCACGAGATGAAGAATTAACACTGACTAATAAAATCACACAGCTTTGATGCAAAGATACAAATTCCATGCCCTCATATTGAAATTGAGCTCAAATGGGAAATATGTGCATGATGTGTTCCAAAAGCTGATCAGAGATGAGATTCTTCCAACGTGACGATGTTGTGTCCAGTGTGCACAGTTCAAAATCCTGAGACCATGCAAAAAAAGAAAGGACTTGGCAGAAGGTGAGGGGGATAAATGTGACTTGATTCAAGCTGTTGGTTGCATGTTGCTTTAAATGTAGTTTGCTTTAACATTGCATCAGACGTGTTTACACACACACGCAGCAAGTACACACAAATGATCCAATGACTTTATTATCGCACCATTTGACTCATCACCCAGCAGTTTGCTGATTTTTATTTTATCCTAATGTGAGTCAGTGTCAGGGGATAGCAACTATCGTGGTTAGCAAAAAATGGATAAAGACCATGTCAGGCTAAATGTGGCAACATAACCAGGGATAGACAACCTATTGTAGCTGATAATTTTCTTTACTCATAAGCTACATGTTATAATTACATTTTTTAAAGGATAATACAACAGAATAAAAGTGGATGCCACACACATGACTTGATTCAAATTATTTAGTTTGTATGGCTTTAGGTTTTCACTGACTTTTAAATGGATGCATTCATATCAACCCATCACTGTTCGTACAGAAAAAAATCCATCTTCGTTTCACTTTTACATTCAGTCTGCTGCAGGTGTTAACATTACTCTGATATGACTATGATTTGCTATGGTTATAGTTATGTGACTGTTGCTTGAAGGGATGTTTGGCAAAGAAGGTTGGAAACTTGACAAGTAATTCAATAACAAGGCCAGATATTTAAGTTAGCTATAGGTGTTTTAAAATGAATAATATAAAAAAGCGTTTCCATTCTCCTGGCATGTAAATTTTTGCCTAGACAATGCCATGCAGAACTGCACACTCTACAGTTCCTGGGTCAGAAAGCATTGCTTTTATAGCTAGGACTTTTATGATGAAGACATGGGGACAAAACTACAAAAAGGATCTATGTACTTCTGCAAAACATTACCTGGCTTCATGGAAAAAGTGCTTACATGAAAAAAGTGGCAACCCTGATGAACAGGTTTAACCAACCTGTCACTGCTCACTGCACTACTTTTACAATACAAAGTCAAACATGAGGGTTCATTTACAATGTGTCATCAAGAATCTTGTGCATAGCATTAAAACAAAAGTGTGTGCTTGTGTTTATTTACTGCATGAGTGTGCCTACCAATCATAAAGAACAATTTTTCCCATGACTAAACCAAAGGAAATAAAAACAATTATTTCTTCAGGCTTTCTGTGACAGAGGCACACACATAGCCAGCAAACCTAGGTAATACTTGTCCTTGATCAGTAGACACCATCAGATTTGTAATTATAATTTCTATTTGACTTCATTTCATTTCACCATCAAACACATTTTCTTTATCACTGAAAATTTGTTATACGGAGCTGGGGCATGTTTTGCAGATGAAGATAGTGTTTCCAAATAAACAAATGTTTTGACACTTAAGTGCAAATATGAATCTAAACTGAAATGATATGAAATGTTTAAACATCCTGCCTACCTGTAGGAGTTGCTTGTGTGGTGTGTGTGTGTAAAAAAAAAAAAAAAAGTTAAAATAACTTTTCACACAACTTTAGATGAGGAACATTCAGTGATTTTCTAACATTAAACACATGGGGGCAGTATATTTCATTTTAAATTGAGTGATTTTATAAATAAATATAAAGCAGAATAGAGCAGAAATTAGGGAATTAGGCTCATTAACATACATTAACAGTAACTAGTGGAAAAGCAAGGGCATACATTTTGTGACCTTGCATGAAGTCCAAACTTAATTTGGTTTTATGAATGTGCCAGTAAGCTCAGTACACTTCCCTGACCTCCCACAGTCAGTGAATCCAGTAGAACATGAAATATGTATGTGTTCATTTTTAAGAAATGAATTGTACAAAATAGCAATACTTGTATGAATTCCTGTGTCAATCATTGCAACATGCAGCAGAATGTAAAAGGAATGTTTTCAACTTCTTGTTGAAATGAGCCTTATTACTTTTCCTGGAACTAATTGCCTCTCTGTTGCTTACAGTAACTACTGTATGTTAATGCATATAATGCACATAATTACCCAGATGTTCAGGTTTGCTATTAATGTTTTTGCGTGTGAGTGTTTGAGCACGTTTTCCTGTCTATCCAGAGACTCGTCTGCCTCTGTTTGTATATGGCATAGTCGCTGATAACCTATCACACTCCTTCGTGAAAGGCTGTATATGTGTGTGTGTGTGTGTGTGTGCTCAGCCTAACTCATCACGTCTCCTTTTCCTTATCAGTCAATTATGTTTATGAGTTGTCTGTTTGGACATAATGAGTCTGTGGAATCAGGCACATACACACACACACACACACACACACACACAGTATGCTATATGAGGCAGTATCATGGTCATTTTGGGAGGTTTATGAGATATAGAATAGTAGAGTTAGAATAGTTGTACTTTGGATAAGGTGTCTGATTGACTTTTGTGATAAGCAGAGGGGAACAGCAGCAAAGGAAGGGAGAACAGACAGGACATGAATCACTGGGACACTTGAAAGCGTTGACTAAAACATCACATGACATGAAGATGCATATCAAAGTGTAAGACAAACAAATTGGCTGTTGAAGTTATCATCAGTATTTATGGCGTTTGATGTGGTAAGTTATGTCAAGCATGCATTGACTGTATATTTTTCTCACTCAAGCTTAAGACTTCAAAAGACCAGTGTTAAAATGAGCGAGTGAGCAAGTGAGAGGAGACTGGATGGAGAGAATTAGGTTAAATAGGCGAGTTAAAGGGGGAAAACCAAGGAAAAAAGCTATAATAGAATTCAAAATGCCAGCTTTTAGATGGTTGATAGTGCTGCCACAGTGCCACTACTGCAGTAACATCTAAATAGAAAATCTCCCTGAGCAACTGAGCGTCCCATCTGGGGTCTTTGAAGATCCTCGGCGGCGAGAACCAGTACTTCCGCTTTGCATTACAGAGCCAGTTTGTGGATGGTTTCCCAAGGGAATTAACAAGACGTGCTTTAATCCGTGTGTGTGTGTTTATCACAATCCTGTGAGCCAGACTACAGTGGACGGGTGCCATGCAGCTTATTGCTCATTTAATCTCTTATTGTTTTCCATATTTTCACACAAAGACTGCAAATTAAAGTCATTCACATGGTGAAGATACAGATGGTAATGTGATATAAAGATAAAGTAAAATATAAAATCACCCTGATGCTAACTTGTTGTTGTGTGTAATATAGCTTAATGTCACTTGAATGCCTGATAAGAAATAGATAGAAATAGAAATAGATTCTATTCACATTCTTAAATTGTTAAATTAAGTCACTTACATGTATTTACCATTTTAATTGCTCATTTATCACCAGATTTGACTGTTGGCATGTGTCTTGCCTCACGGGTACCAGCACCGTTCAGAGTAATTCAAGGTTCAATTCAAGGTTTTCTCCCAGTTTTTCTTTTATTCTGTCATAGTGTCTGTCTGATCAAGCAAGTAAGTAGTTCTGGCAATATCAATTCTCCACCCACTAAAAATTTGAAAGATTGCTGTTAACGGTATAGTGTGGAAAAATTTAATTTAGCAACATTTATTGAAGTTGCATGTTACAGCTGAATGTTTCTTACCTCACTCAAGGGTGTTGGATAAACTTCAGTATATAGTCTTCAGTAAGCATAAAAACTCAATTGGTTTAGTTTGTATTTGCTACTTAGCTATTGCTTAACGTCTTCAACCGCAAACTACATTCTAAGTCCCTCTGCATGCTCAATCAGTCCTTCAGCCTGTCTGACACACAGACCGTACTTCCACCCCAGTGGGAAGTTGGGAAAACAAAGCAGCTCAGTTTCCATCTTCCAGGGGTAATGGTGCTACTGGGTAATAGTCCCCAGAGGGGTAGCATTTCCTCCACTGAGGGAAATACGCACACATTCACACACACATGCACACAGTCACAAAGAGCCACACTATAGTTCTGGTAGCCCACAGAGGGATCTAGTCTCCTTCCCCCACTTTGGCTTGTCTCCATCTATTAGCCCCAGATTATTAAGGAGGGCGACTGGGGGGCCAGTTTGTGGTCTAGCCTAGTCATTTCTGGTCTTGTGCCATCTGCATTCATACTGCGTAGTAAGTATGAATGTGGAGAGGTAAAGTGAAAAAAAAAAAAAGTTTTTTCTCAGATTTCAGGGCCTTTTTAGTACCATATTAAGTTGTCACTTCAGAGCCCAGAGCACAGATTCTGTGATCATGTGTGTAAAACACAGGGAAAGAAAGAGTTAAAGGCCAAAGTACATGTGAGGCATTAGACAGCATAGATGTTTAATGAGATATGAGACTATAGAAAATATGTGTAGATTCATTTACATATAAACATGCATCAGTAAAGCTGTTACAGTGTGTATGCAATTGGTAATGTTCAAATAAAAATGGACATTCCTCATTTTTTTCTGTATTTCATTGATTTGAATGCTGATAAAGAATTTACACAATAAAAAATAATAATTTGGTCTCGACATGTACTGCTTTCAAACCTCGCCTTATTGCTGCTCAGACCTTGTGAACTGGGGTTCACAGGCCACACAGGAAGTGGGGATTCCAGGAGGGGTTTTCCCTCCACTCTTTACCTCCATGGTTGAGGTGTCCAGTGGAGACAGAACTGTGTGGGAAATATTTACCTAATTCACAGGAACCAAGCAAGTTATGGCCGATAAACCGAGAACTAATGAATCGTAGATCGTAACTTGATCGGATGAAGAATAAATGATCGAGTTCCTGCTCGTTGTGAACTTTGAATGTTTTGAGGGCAGACAGTTGAAGTATAAAGTTCCAAGGTTCCTGTTTATTCTGCAGCAATAATGACAACAATGATTTTATCAGTTAATCTGTGACTGAACTCAGACAGAAATAATGACAGGAGCCAGTTGAAAATTAGAGATGGCAAACAAATAAATTATACTCCTGCAGAGTATTTACAGAAGGCTTTTATGTAGAGCTACAGGATGTAGAAGAGCTAAAGCACACACCTCCCACCTCTAAGTCCGGAAAATGTTTTCTCTTTTGTGTAATTCTCCCTATTTCTTTCCCGATTTTTGACCCAAATATTTGGCTATTCATTCTTCTTGTTATTCAGATAGGTATTCTCTTTTTGATGAAGGAATTCACATTTTCCATTCCCTGATTGTTATTCAAATTGATTAATTCAGTCTCCTCATGTTTGTATCAGGGATGCAGTTTGTTTGCATTGTCACTCTTTGAATACCCCAGTTCCCAAACTGTGGTATGGAGACCACTTCCACAGCTGAATCTTTCACTTCTCAGTGCCCATATGCATTTTTTTTGCCCATTTTTTTGTAGTCACTGCCTAAATATAAAGACTAAAAACTAATTGTTCAGTGGATCATTTCAAAACATTATCATGTATCAAACTTGAGATGCACCAATTCCGAATTTTTGGACAAATTTCTTTTTCTTTGTACATGTGACCTGCCAATATAGATTTTTCTTGATTCCTATTAACTTTCTTAAAAATACAGTTGCCTGCATATACAAACAAATATTAACTTTTCTTTGATGAGGAAAAAAAAAACACATTTTCTTAACAAAAGAAATGATTGAACTTCACAAGTTGTTCCAAACTGCACTACAGAATCTCCTGTTGCTGTACACAAAAATTTAAATTTTTGATGTGTCATTCAAACATTTACATTATTTTTATTCATGAAGATAGAACAATGTTGATTTTACCCAGTGTGAGTTATCAGATGTCATAGTTTTTGTGTATGTGTGTGTTGGTGACTGTAGGGTTGGGTCATGAGGGACTGACTGAATGAAAATAAGAGCCTTTTTTTTTGCCAGCTTATTATTGTGATTGACAAACAAATTATTTTGCTGAATTTTCCAGTAGATGGAATAAAAAATTGCAAAATTGCCTTTGGATGTAAATGCTGATTTGTTTTAGAATATGGAAAGTAAATGTCAGGAGATCCCTGATCAATAATATTTCATGCTGGCTTCGAGTTGGGTCTTATTCAGCATGTTTCTAATGCAGCATATTTTACACGCTGCTCTACATTATTTTACACCTTACTTTCCCTTGCTGCTATTGAAACCTGATATCCTAAAGTCACAAAAGCTGTCAGAAATGCTGCTGTTTTTTAAAAAAATTTTATGGATTGGAGTCAAATTATATATCTTTATAGAAAATAAACAAACAAACACTGGGCAAATGGCATAATTTTGAGAGAAAAATATGTTTACTTGTTGCTCATCCTCATAGGCCTAATGTTCACTTTTTATCTGAGTTTATTAGTTACTCAATTTGTCAGTTTGACAGATAATTTTTCCCTCTGGGCAAATACCTGAGAGGTGGAAGCTGTTAGACAGAGCTGCAGTGGCTCTCTTAGACCAAAAACGGTCATTAATGTCTTCCTAGGACATGATGAAGGAGCTAGAGTGGACTCAGAGTGACGCAAATGCGTTAAAGTTTGGTGGAAAAGCCAAAGGTTGGAATTCCAAATGGCACAGCAGGGGATGGGTGTTGGCTGAAGTCAAGTCAGTCTAATAATGGCTGGATGAAGCTCATCTAAAAAAGCAGCATTCACAAGCTAAAAAGTGTAATCCTGATTAAATTATTGGTTAAATAAAAGATGTAGTGTTGCACAAACGGCCACATACACACTGCAAAATGCATTTTTTAAACAGTTAGTGGAACAGGAATTCTAATTGACTGGAGCCACTCGGATTAAAGAGGTATTTAAACTGAAATTGCTGAGTAATTATAGCTTAGTGTAAAAGGTGTTTACTCACCTGCGTAACGGCTGTAGTCTGGTGTCTGTAGTGTAGAGTGAAACAAAATGTGTAGTTTGTCCATGGTGTTCAGTAAACCAAACTAAATACTCATCAAAAGAAGGATGCCATGTAAGGTATGTCATGGCATCCCTCAGTCATTAACAATTCATTAACAATTAATAATTTATAGAAACTATAAAAGAAATGCACATCTTCTTAATTTAACAAATCACATAATAATCACATCACAATAAAATAATGATACTCTTGTTTGAACAAGGTAGATGTGTTGGCCTGCTGTTACAGCTAATTGGGCAGCAGTAACTGCCAATCTGTATAAATACTGAAACCACAGACCAAACCATTTTTAATATTTTCATCAAACCCCTAAATAATCTTATTTCTTCTTTTTTTTCAAAAAAAACTGAGAAAAAGTATTTAATTAATTGAATTACAGTATTTGACAAATTAATAATTGGTAGTTGAGGCTGACTTGTGACGGTCGGGCCATGCTTCCTATGTTCCATGCTTACAGAACACCACTTCACATTTTTATATACTTGTACATGGCTGTGTCCATGTGTCCATTCATACTAAAATGAGGCCCACTGTCCGGTCTTTTACCAATGTTCTGCACATACTGTACATACTCATTCTCACATTCCAGTCTGGTAGTGTATGTTTTCAACTGCCAGGTTGTACATATGTGGTTATTGCATCTATATTGGCTCTTTTGACTGTAATCAGAGTGCACCACCAACTGGAGTAAAAAGTCTCACTGAGACCTTAGTCAACTTTAGTTTACCAACACATGGATGCAAAAAGTATGACCTTAATACCACATCTCCATTCTATAATCACTACAACACAGAAAATAATGTCATCTGTCCCTGGGATTATTGGGCTTCATTTTTGATTTCAGTCTAACTAGACTGTGAGCCAATAAAATCAGATGAAGTGCTGAAACATGCTGAATGCAACATCATACGTACGACACCCTGTTCCCCAACAGCTTTCAGATATATCCTCAGTTTTACACCTTAACCATACCTGGTCCACCCACATGCTGGTTTTTGACCTCGTCCTCTCTCTTTTCCCACTGTATTTTTTGAGTGTTTTCACAGCTGTGGTTGTACTTTGGTTGTGTCAGTCCACTATCATCAGTCATATTAACAAGGGATGACAGGTGGTGGAAAAGAACCAGAGGAAGGAAGAAGGAAAGATGTGTGGGGAGAGAGGGATTGATGAGTAGAGTTAAATCAGGAAATAGAAAGCAAAAATGAGGAGGGCTTTGAAAATGTGACATGTGTTTGGGAGGGATGCAAGCATTTATTTTATACTGTCTAGTCTTATAACCACTACTAACTTACAACTTGGGATATTTTTAGTAAAAACCTTATAAGCATTGAGGTAAAAATTGTGAAAGTATATCTTCATATCTAAGAACTGTTGCTCAACAATGTATTGCATCAGATAATGCAAAACATTATAGAAAATAATGGTCATATTTATTTATTGTAGAATAATTGTCTGTCTGCCTGCTTGCTTCCCCCTCTTCCTCTCTCTTTGTCTATCTATCCATCCATCCATTCAACCAACATTCTCCTACACATCCTTATTTACTTTGTATATGTAACTGTGGCCATCAGGATCAAGTGTTTTGTGTGTTGACAAGATAAACAAATGATCTAGTTTATAGGTGCCATCACTGTATAATAAAGCTGGAATCAGGTGCAGAACATCCTGGATGTGCTGCTTCTCTTCATCTGTGGTCAATGCGTAAAGTGGCCATCACACACCGGCCATGACAGTTTTGCAGCTGGTTATTGTTCTTTCCCACTGGTCGACTGTCTGAGCAGTGTGCCGGGTCAGTGCGGTTGATGGTAGCTGAAATTGGAGCTTGATTCCAGGTGTTGTCATTGGAGAGTTTGATTACTGCATCCCACATGTGTCCTTGACACAACCCTACCTTTACTGTATGTTCATGGCAAAACTAAAAACTGACAGTGTTTTTCATCACATTGTTAAAACTAACTCAACATGACCTGCTGGACATCCGAGCTGAGCTTTGTTCTGTCACTGGATTAACATCCATCCACACCTTACACACACGGACATGTGTGCTCTTACAGGGATGCACAAATCTACTGCAGATGCACATTTGAATAAACACACACACATACGCAGTTCTACATACCTGTACATCTGTCTCAAATGCAGTGACAAGCACACACATAAGCACATATGCTCTCTGTCTCTGTCACTCACACACTCACACACAGGCTTTGATAAATACACACCGGAGGGCCCTGCCCTCTCTCACTGACACTACTTACAGTATATTGTCTCTCTTGTAACCTCACTGTTTGTTTAGGACTTTTTACACGTTGATTCCAGCATGAGAGATTACTGCCAAAGTTTGCTCATGAATTTTTGCTGTCTTTCTTGCTATTGACAAGTTTGCCAACACATCCTGAGTTGTAACCACTGTGTTATTGTTGGCTGTTATAGTAAGTCAAGGAAAATGTGGTGGGACAAGTTTGGACTTATGTTGGACTATGACACCCCATTGGGCAGTGAATGTGTGTGTACGTGTATTTGTTACCTCTTTAGGACTTTTTCTGACATAAATACTTAAAAACCTTAAAAAAAACATAAAAACCTTGTCAGGACCAGTAGTCATCATGGAGATCAAAACCTGGTCCTAATGATGGGGAACCACATTTCTAATATTTGAATTATGGTAATGTTATAGGCATTAATTGGTTATAGTTAAGGTTAGAGCTAACACTTTGCAGTGTCCTAACAGGAGTAGCTGCACAAACATATGGGATTGAGACCTAGAATTTCTTCTAGTCTGCAAGTTAGCAATTATTATTATTATTATTTAGTTTTTTTGTTGATTAATTAGTAATTTATTTAAAATGAACACTAACAACATTATTAACACTAAAAAAATAGAGAAGACTGCTACTCCTGTAATTCTTGACACGTAACCAAATATGATTTATTACACGGCTTGGTTGAATACTTTATTGTAATTGGTCAATAGTGATATTGAGCGGTGTTATTTCTGTATAACAAACCATTAAGTATAATGAACTATTGCTAGGGGCTAATCACATGGAGTGCCTCCTATGTATCAATGCACAGAAGTCTGGTCTTTTACCAATGTGTAACTCAGAGACATCTCAGCCACAATGGAATATCTTTCCCATATTAAATTTAATATACAGTATGTTCTTCATTCTTTTAGCTCAATGACCATAGTTGAGGAGCAGAGAGGTGACTTATAAACCACTTCCAGGCTAAAGTGATATAAAGCATCAGGTTACCTCAACACACATGAACCCCTGCTTAACATGTGCTGCTCTCTTATCACTGTCAGCCACGTTTATATCCATTATGAAGGGTTGTGTGCTGATATACAGTAAAGGCTTCCTGGCGTGACTTAGCTTGGCTTAGCTTAGCTTTACTTCTGAGCACTGTGATATATCTCTGACATGCCCCCAGTGTGAATAAATAAAAAAAAATAACTTTGAGGACATGCATGTATTTATCACATCATTTATCATAAACAATGCTCTAATGCATGATAAGTATTTTGCTCCCATAAAGAATGAAACAAACAGTGCCTGTCAAAATGGTGTGTCCTCATAATTTGAATTTTTCCTAAACAAAATGAGACTTTAGTGCTTTTCACCTTCTTTCAGTTGAAAATAAGGATTGACTCATCCCAAATGTTTTATTCAATAAAAGGTGGGATTTTTTTAATTGATTTTTTTGCTTTTCTACTTTCACAAAACCTTGAATCAACGACATAAACATTCACAAAAGCAAGACTTTTTCAGGAGGTGCCCCTTAATTTACAAATCCCACCATTTGAACAATGCTTTATTCACTGCAATAAACAAGTCCTCATAGACTGTGTGTGATTGTGTACTTCTGGTGTGTGTGTTTCCTTTCCTGCAGTGTTATTTGCTGTCATGTCAGGACTCTGGGGTGTTTGATATCATCCCCTGCTGTGACCCTCTTTAGCGCCTGGTGGGGCAGCCCAAAGGCCAGGGTAGGCCTGTGATTGTAGCCCCCCACAGGGCTGGGAATGAGGGGCCTGCCTCCCTCCAATTACACTCAACCCAGCCCCATGAAACATGGGGCTTTATGGCTCTTATCCAATATGAACCCCAGGCAATAGAGGGCAGGGAGAATGGGGCAGCAGCAGGTAGTAATAGAGCTTAAATGGCAACAGGCATTCCACAGTGTGAAGCCTCTCCCACTACAGTGACAGGTGAGGGATGGACACAGAGCACACGTGAACACAGTCACTCCATGGCATGCCAGTGCAAGTACTGGCTTGCACACGCATGCACACACCTCCAACCCAGTCACGATTTACACTCATTGGCCAATTTATTAGATACACCTGTTCAACTGTTGGTGTTTTAAAGTAAACATCTGTTCAGCCAATTGCATGGCTGCAACCCATAGTTTTTAGGCATGAAGACATGGTCAAGATGACTTGCTGAACGTCAAACTGAGTCTCGGCAAAAAGGTGAATGAAATGACTTAGAAGGTGGTAGTTGAAATGGTTGTTAGTGTGAGGGGATATATATTCAAGGTGTGTGACTATTTCCCCACAGACAAGAACTTTTATAACAAAGTTGTGGTGTATTGTTACATTAGCAAATATGTCTCCAGAAATTAAATATTCATTTCCGTCATGAAAGGTGCATACCTGCTTCCAGTGTCTTAAAGTAATAAGCTGTCACATTATACTTCTTTATTTCTTTCATTCACCACAGCACTAACAAGCCTTTCAGGTTTGTGACCCATATCAGTATGGTGTGAAGTATGGTACCTGTAATGCCCAGGGGAATGGTTTGGTCGTGCACTCTAACACTTGTTGTGAAGCACACTTCGGGAGCCGGGGTAGAATGGTATCATCAGCACATTGTTCTTGGTGAATTTCACAGTATATTTAACCCAAACATCAGATAGTAAACCATGCTGTAGGCTACCCATAAATAATAATGTGATTTTATGGTAGGAGGCTCCTCGGGAAAGGGGCTGGACAGGTATTGTAGCCCCTGCTGTGAGGTCCACTGGGCAGCCCTGTGAGGCACAGCAATGGCAACATATCACAGTGAAACTGTCTGATTGTTGGTGGTAAATTAAAACAAGTGAGAATATTTTGGATGATAATGCTAAACTGATGGACTAAAGCAGTATTGTGTTAACTCATTTGACAATGTTTCAATTTAATTCAAATATATTTATATATTTTTTAATTCTATTTAAAAGTTGCGCACCACAACTATATTGTCAGTAAAACATATTTCATTTTGTTTTTTAGCTTCAGATTAAAAATTTAACAAAAACCTTCAATTATTCCATCATAAAGATGCAAACTAGCAATAAGAATTATTATTGTAAACAAAACCACAACCTCTGACACAAAAAAGCATTGTTGCATCAACAAATTTTTTTTCTTTTGAAACAACCCATGTTTTGTTCACCCTCCTTGAATGTACGCAAGAAAAAAACAGGGAAAAGACGGGTGGAGTTTACTTAAGGGGAAAGGTGTTATTCAGGTAAAGTTGCTCCTGCTGCTTAAGTCCACTGTGTGACCCCATGGGGTAAACTAATGGCACCCCAGCCCAGTTTCTTCCATGTTTCAGGCAATGGATTTAATTAGACTGGCATTGTTCAAATTTTACCAGATATAGTTAGGGAACATTCTCGTCCAATACACCTGAGTGTAACTTGAGCTGCTGGCATATCATGGATAACAACTGTGATTTTATGGTAGGAGTTAGCCCGGGAAATGGGCCGGACAGGTATTGTAGCCCCTGCGGTGAAGCCCACTGGGCAGACACACACTTTAGTGAACATGGCAATTATGAAGTTATAAATCAAAGGTGTTGTTTTTTTTTAATGGAAATGTAATTTTATCTGTAAATGTACTGTATATTCCAGTATTGCAAATGATTGTGCATTAGGTAGATTTGAGAATGCAGTCATTCAATTTTGCACCATCAACATATTATCAGTTATAAATATAATTGTAGCTGTAGTTAGTCTATTTGTCTGTCAGTCTTTTGTCAGACATCAAACATTTATGGCCTTCTATAGCAGAGGTGGCAGCAAACTCTGCATTCTGGACCAGTTACTCTGCTTTGTGTCTTGCAACACTACAACACTTACTATGTATGAGTGCAATGGCACTCCCACCATGTGATAGTAAAGAAGACATTTAAGGGAAACGGCTATTTGTTATTCTTTAGCAATAGAGCCAGTGTTGTTTTTGGCTGTAGATCATCTGCCTGTAATTTTGTGTTTTGTTTTTTTAATGCCATCTGACCTCTGGCATCTGAGCTGCAGTTATAGAAGCACTTCCTCTTTGCCAGGAATTCAGCGACACAATTAACAAAAACTCTCTGATGTATTATCAAAGGCGCAAAACCCACTGTGTGTGTGTGTGTGTGTGTGTGTGTTTGTGTTTGAAGTGGGAAAAAGAGCAGAAACACCAGCAGTTACTTTGCCAGTCAAGGGAAACAGATTTGTGTTTATGACGCAGTGGACTAATTGTGCTAATAAACTAAAAATGTACCAAAACAATTTGCTGATGTAACAGATGATATTCTAAGATGTGGAAACTGAACCTTATCTCAGAATGAGTTGGTGTATATGAAAACAGCCTATTACATATATTTCACATCACCACCAATATACTGTCCCTTTGTGTGTATAACAAAGTTTCAGACATGACAAGGTTTTTATCTAACGGCATCAGTATGCTCTCTAAACCTATCCTGGGTTTATTGACCACATTTACATGTGAATTGTGGTTGTAATCAAGGTGTATAAACCCTGTAGTAAACTACCCATCTGTGTTCATTGATGTCACAATCACTATTAAACCACCCTGGCTGTAAACTTTAGATTCTCCTGTCATTTGGATAGCTGGGGCTGTAAAGTCAAACTATTATTGCATGTCTTCTTTAATCTGGTCTGTATCTGGATTCCTGAGACACATTTCTCAGACTCCTCCCATCCAAGACCTGAAATTTAGGACTGAATAAATTGAAACTGAAATTATTTGATTAGTTTTATTATTTTTTATTTTTATTTTTTTTGCTTCCAATTTTATAGACTGAAGGGGAAAGGCATAAAAGAAAAATGGAAAAATACTTTTTTTTAATTATTATTTTTTTAAATGTGAACATCTCACATTCATCTCTATTGAAGGAGCTTAATGTCTCATAAAGATGAGCTGAGGGCCAGTACACAGAAGAACGAGTTTAGAAGAATCAACAAAAGTTTTCTATCGTTTCAGCTTTTTATCCTCACAGAACCATTGTTTTGGATTTTTTTTTTAAAAAAAGGCTGTTTTTGGAAAACATGTCCCAGAGTGAAAAAATCGTTTGTGGATAGAACTGATATGCAACTTGGGTAAAACAGTAATGTCATAGCCCTGCCTCTCCCTTTTTCTTGATCCTGTATTCGCTGTCACCATCTTTGTCATTGTCATCTTCTTTTGTTTGGGGTTTGTAGGCTTTATGCACATGCTTGTGTTTATGCATGGCACAACTGTTACCATTTCAAAGGCAATTTATTAATTTTGTGAGATAGTAATAATAAGTGTTCTTGCAAAGATATACAAGCAACAGCAAACATTACTTTTGGCCTGTGGTTTTTGTATCTTAACTCTAAGAATCCAACTTTTATAGTATTAATATAGATGTCTATATCTTTTACAAATTTAGTTGGGTATATTTAAAAAGATCTAACTAAAACAAAAGTCTCAAGTCAAAATCAGTTAAAAAGTATCTTGGTTTTTTTCTTAAAAGTTTGTGTTCAAATCAAGTCATTGCTTAAGGTTTCAGTCATCAGTGTTCAAATCTCAGGGGAAACACAAGTCCTGGAAATCAGTCAGACTGCACATGCACACAAAGAGCTTGACCCAGCAAAAGGTTCAGTGACTATAAATGATGTATTTGCTGAACTTGTCTTTAAATACCACCTGAGATGCTGGAGCTCTGTCTTTAATCAAATCTCTTCAAACTGTGTCAAAAAAAAGCGTCTAGGGTGAAGCTTCATGAGTGAAGCTGCAGCTCATCTGTCAGCGTCTTTGTGTTGCTGCTGACTGGATTGTCACAGTAAAATGAAGACTGGCATGAACAAACAAAAGCTGGACAAGCTTTGTCTGATATTAATATATGAGCACACAAAAGCAGTTGAAGGGGCAGGTAGTAATGAGCAGGAATTGCGCCTCCAGGTGCAGAAACAGTACAGCTGTGAATTTGCATCCCACTGTTTTTGGCAGTCAACCCTCTACTTATCAGGTGACATGAGGTGGGGGACAGGCGCTCTTGCTGAGCTCAGGTGTGCCCGGGATGGGTGGATGACATAACCCATAAAATGTAGCAGATGGATTAAGATGAGAGTTGTTATTCTTTGTGAGGTCCACCATTCCTGCATATTCCGAATACCCAGAATTCAACCCTGTAATATGTTGAATGCTACAGTCCTTTCTGATTTGGGAACACACATCTCCCTGAAAAATTATCACAGGGTGGGTGTAGCCCTCAGTTCCTCAGTCAACCCTTATTTTTAACTACTTCCTTTTCCATACCGAGATGAAGAAGCACAGTTTAATGTCCGCATACAATGAAAATGAAACTACACATGTGGTCAGTCATTCAGTAGCTAAACCTGTTCTTCACCTAAGATAAAACAAGATTTGCTGGTAAATGTTCTTATGAAAGTCCCGTTGATCCAGTTACAAAAACATTTTCCTTTTGACATACTGGGAAAATAAAACTCATACACGAGAACTATTTTTTGTGTGTGTTTGTTTTAAGAGTGGTTCGACTAGTTATTAGACAAACAGTGATGTGTAGGAATTCTCGAGCAGTGCAGTCTGCATTGCAAATGTTCCACACAGAGGGATAATTGTACTATGACTTAAATGGATGTGCACATGTGTATATACTGTATATATCAGTGAGCTGCACAGCCACACACTTAAACTACCAAATGGTTCAAAAAATAAAAAAGAATAACTTGATGATAGAAACTGATATTGCAGCCCTAATGGCAAACAAACACTTAAGTGTAAGTTGTTTAGGTGGAGTTTTATTTTTGTTTTCCATAGTAAGCTTCTGCTTTTTTTTTCACAAACATGGATTTAGTTGCAAGTGCAGTGATAATTGGATTAAAAATATCACAGTTAGTAAAACGTATGTAGGAATCAGTGGTGGCTTTACGTTGTAATCATCACTCAAACCCAGAGGACTGTGGACACAGCAGCCTCAGGTTCGTAACCTTCTGAACACAGACAAACAAAGTCTGCTCACAATTTGCCCTTTTAGTCAATGAGATTTAATGACTCTATTATTCTGTCCTTCCCATAGCACTATTCATATGTGTCGCCAAGTGCTTTGTTAGTGTCCAGCATCCCCATTAATAATGAAGTGTATCCATCCATCATTTCATTTGCCTGAGAGTGAAGCACTTGTAGCGAATGTACAGTGCTCTCAGGACAATTGTACAGTCTGAAGTCTGAATGGTTTTTGTTTTCATACAGACTGCAGCTGGACAGGAGAATGTAATGCATATGTTTTGTCTAGGAAATTGTTCTATGAAGGACAAGAGGTTCAATTAGAGAGCTGACTGTCTCTTTGTGACAAAATATTTTATGTGAGAATCCCTGTAATTATTAATTTTTATTTTTTTTTACAAATCAGTGCAGTACACTTTTAATTAGAACTGCTCAGCTGTATTTGTCTCAAGATTATAGTTTGGGAGGATTTATCATGTTGCCATATATTTAATATTGATAATAGAAATAATCATTAGTTGCATCCCTACTTTGTAATATAATGTTCAGACATTATATTTTTATTAAGTAAATTATGTTCATGTTTGTTTTGCTGCTTTTAGAGTGACCGCTTTTAGTTTCCATTATTTCCATTCAATTATTACATTTATTAACAGCCACATTTACATTTTACTTATCGTTCAGATACATTTTGACACATGCACTGTAAACCATTTTTTTCCATTCAGATGCAAATAATTAAAATATAAATGCACAACATAATATTTACCCACCCAATACAGCCACACAATTCATAGTTAATAGCCACGTTTTAGGTGTAATCAAAATCAAAATGTTGCCAGAATAGAAATATGCTTATAGATATCATCAAGCTGTATACTGTGAAGATGAATGACAGCATATACTTTAAGAACTGTGTGACTCCATTTTAGTTTTCTGCTGAGTCTTTATTAGGGTACTAATTGTGTGGGGCACTTTCATACACAAATACTCATCTGTGTTGACACCATGAGAGCATTCACATTAGCCAAAAACAGAACTTACAAGTCAGCTGCTAAACATCAGTGCTTACAAGGACAATGAAGTCTGTAAAAGAAAAAAAAAGAAAGAAAGAAAATGACTGTGCATGAGAATGACTGTGTACACTATACATATTCAGTCAGGTGTTTATGAAAGTTATCAGATTACAGGCACATCATTGTAGGTTGTGCTTTGAAGTGCCTTGCTTTTTAAGATCCTAATTCTTGTGCAAACATGATTAAACAAAGCTGGCAGCTCTTGGAAACTTCATTTAGTTTCAAGAATTGCTTTGAGCTAAATGCTAATTTAAGCACATTAATATCCTTGCTTTCAATTTTGTTACGCAGGTGTGTCACGTGGAATCATGGCAGCAGACAGGAGTTAATGTATATTTTTTAAAAAAAAAGAGGGTTAGAAAGAAAAGAAAGAAAATACAATTTACCACATTAAGCTAACTGTAACCAGGCCCTAGGCATTTGACACAAGATTATAGGAGTATAATAGGAGCAATCAGAATAGTGTTGGAAAGATCTTACAGTTATTCGCACTCTTTGGCCTCAGTCCAAAGGTCCGAATGAAAGTAGGGTGACATCCGATCTTGACGGTGCCAGAAGTAAATCTAAGGTTAGAGATCCGGATGGAGGAAGAGATTTAGAAACTACAAGCTCACATTGAGTACAAGTCCAGGGCTCATGGACAGTTTTGGAACTTACTCACAGAGGAAAGGTACCCCAACATGAGGAAATGTACCTCCTCCCTGACTGCATTATTCAGCTCCACCTATTTATGTGAGTCAGCCTTTTCCCACATGAAGATTATTAAGTCTAAATACCATTCCACCTTGGCTGATGATCATTTGAAAGTGTGCTTGAGGCTGCTATCAGTAGCTACTGTCCAGACTATGCATCACTTGCTGATTCCATTCAATGCAAGTAATCAGAATAAGGTAATGACAAAAAAAGTACAGAGTTGTATTGTGCAACATGGGTTCATTCAGTAATGCAAGGTACACCAACTTATATTGTACATATAAATAATATCAGCATATTTATGAATAAATATATGGTTTGTGTTATTTTGCAGGTAGATCATTTTGACTTGGTCATTTTATAAGTTGCTCGCAAGCTGACAAAATGTGGTCACCCCAGCACTAGATGATTTCACGTGTGTCTGTGAAGTGGAAGCTTTGGCATACCAGCAGCACTGCAGGAAAAACTTCTTAGGGTCCATCCTCTGAAAATAAAGAATGTAAGTATTTATTTTCAAGGCTGTCTGCAATTAGCTTCAAAAACTTTTCATTTGAAATCCAAAACTTACATCCTAAAAATGTTAACATACAACGTGGAAGCGTAGTTGTGCTGGTAAAAATTGGAGGAACTGCATTCACCTTGACTTATTGGCCAGGAAAAACCAGGTTCAGGTGGCTCCATGGCAACATTAGACTAGGTGTTTTCAGGTGTTAATTATGGAATAAATCTGAGAAAAGTGCATCGAAACAAATGCACGGGTGAGATTGCTTGGGTCACATGCATTCTCAACAACTCGGAAGAATGTTAGAACTACAGAGCATGTCCTGTCTGCAAGCTTCTGTTTGAAACTCTGTCAAATTTCTGTCAAATAACAACAAATCTGTTACAAGGCATTAGATACAGGTATATATTTCATATAGGACCAAAGGGTTGAACCAACCAGCCAAATGACATTCACATTAATATAGCTGTGTCGTTAGCAGGCTACAATATATTATTTTCAGAGACACGCCCAATGACAAAAGGTTTGTGTATTCGGACTTTTAAGGAAGTAACCAGACTACTTTAGAGCTTTAGGATTCCTATACTTCCGATTGGTTTGACATTTGACGGTATTTTCTTTGAACATGAGGCCTCCCCACCCCCCGAGATTACGGCAATACAGCAGAGCAGGTGATGACACCTACAGAGAGAGCGACATGCTGGGGAATGAGAGGAAAACGAGGGGGAAACAAAAGGAGGCAGGGAGACACAGAGAAAGAGAATAGAGCACATCACAGTGATGAAAGAGAAGAACGATGAAGAGGTGTGGGGGATTGAGGAAGTGAGAGGTTACTCTGCAGGGCTTTGGTTACGTAGGTAGAGAATAGAAAGTGTCAAGACAGGTGAGTGGGCCCAAGAGATATAAAGGGGTGTAACAGATAAAGGATAACATATCACTGAGGGGTTGTACTCTTAAAAAGCAATGTTAGGTTACTCCCTTTGACTCAATGGATCTCCTTCTCTAAGATGGAATGGAAAATGATCATATTAGTGAACATATTAGCTATTAGCTTCGCTATAGTTTTTTAATTCCATTAAATAAATGCAAAAAGCATACTCCTTACAAAGTTCCGGTGTTTGCTTTTGCTGTGAACTGCATAATTTCTAGTTGGGAAGGAGTTTCAGCAAGCTAAGGTGTAGTTTGCAGATTACATAGATTTTCTTGGAATATGAAAGGTTAATGATATTTTAAACTTTTTTCTTGGGGTGCAGACTTCTAATCATATTTACACTTGTATCACCATATAATCTTTGCTTACAAAAACCAGGTTTAGCTTTAGGCCCAATAAAGCATTATTATTAAAAGCACAAGATAAAGGAGTGTATTGACACTGTTGGAAACTGAGCAGCCTGAGAGGTTTGATCTCTCTGAGTAAGTAATAATTTTTCCTGTTTTTGTTTGAATTGGAATACATTACACATTTAATTTTATTCAATTTAATTTCAATCCAAATAGACTAATGAAATATGTAATTTTTTACACACACACATACATTTGCGCTTCTATCAGAGTGAGGACCCTCATAGACATTATGCATTCCCTAGTCCCTTACCCTAACCTTAACTATCACAACTAGATGCCCTTACCTAACCTAAACCCAATTCTAACCCTAACCCTAAAACCAAGTCTTAACCCCGAAAAAGCCATTTTAACGGGTGAAAAAAAGTGAGGACCAGCCAAAATGTCCTCACTTTGTAGGGTTTATATGATTTTTGGTCCTCACTCTGCAGCAAGTACAAGAACACACACACACAAACACACACACACACACACACATATATTGTGTGTGTGTGTGTGTGTGTGTGTTAATGAACGAATTTCAACTGTCCTTTTGATAATAGAGTATAGTATTGTGTGTTAGGCCTCTTGAAGGTGGATGGGGAGAGTTAACAATGAGACATGGTCCTGCGTTGGCTAACTGCTCCTGTCTTCAGGCCACACAAGGTGTCAAGAGGCCAAAGCTCAGAGGTCAAGACTATCTGTCAGGCTCAGGTTGAGCTTCTTTGGCTGTCTTTGGCTACCACAGCATGTTAGTAATTACAGGGGAGCAGACAGGATACAGTTAGTTTGATTGCTTTAACTAGTATCAGTTGGGTCTAGCCCCACTCTGACTGTACTTACCGTTTTGCTCTGGTACCTCAAAAGAAGGGTGCCAAAGAATGGAATGGATGGGGCTGTTTATTTTGGTACTATACTAATGGTTTACTGTACCAAACTGAACTGTTCCACTCAGTTTTAACACGGCTTTTGAAGCCTCTAGATGCCATGTTGAGGTTTTGCAGGCAGAAGTGACCAGACATCTCCTTTATCCAGGTGACAATAATGGCTGACAGTCACACTGGTGTCCACTCGTATGCGCACTTGTGTATAGGATGAATATGTTTTGGAAAACAAATGTGTTTAAACCTTATGCTGTAGCAAATACAGTATACACACACACACACACACACACACACATATATATATATATATATGAAGTTTCAGTATTTGTAGCCCTGCCACCGTTGACAATGAAGTCCTGGCTCTGTCCCCGGTTTTTCGAAGTCCAACATAGCTGTCTGGATAGTTAGTGTGATGGCCACCTTCTAGAACCATTGGACTTTGATTATACTTCAAAAATAATGAATATGTTCTGTCTATTGTCTATAATGTTACAAACACTTTTATACAAACAAAAAAATGTTCTCATCTACTGTATTCACACACAACTCGCCCTTTGGGAGATATAGAGTTTAGGTTGCTCATGTTGGAAACCAGAGAGTCCCATATCTTGACTAAAGTAAGGTTCCAGCCACAGCAGTTTGTGGTTCTACTCCTGGGGAGGATTAATAATGTTCCACCAGCCTCAGGCATACAGTATATTTCATATGCAGTATCTTGTTTGTGACATTTAGCCATCTCTCTCTTTATCTATCTAACTGACTTAGTTTCTGTTTGTGATGTTTCCTCTTGATAAAAACTGGAAACACCAGAGGCAAAGTGTAAATAAAGACAAAAGGTCATCATTTTAACAGATAAGCCATTGTAGTTTTTAGCTGTAGCTCAAATTATAAAAAATATTTTTGTTTTACCTTTTATAATGAGCATTATTAATGAGGTATTTCTCAAACTGTGCAAACATATGGAGAGAAGAAAGTCAGCTTTCTGTTTACACTGACGTGCAAGCCAGTGCACCTGAGAAGTGAGTTAGCAAGGATGCAGATTACCTCTGATATGGTGAAACATTTGTCTAGAAGCAGATAATGTTTGTTTGAAAACATCACTGTAGTAGAATGTAGTAGTATGGATGTAGCCTTATTACGTTTTGTGTCTCATGCTTCTGATGTTGGGCCACATGGTGGGTGTAGTGGTTAGCACTCTTGCCTTTGCAGCAAGAGGTCCCAGGTTCACAACGCAGTCAGTACAAGGGCCCTTCTGCATGGAGTTTGCATGTTCTTCCCGTGTGTGCGTGGGTTTTCAACGGGTTCTATGGCTTCTTCCCACAGTCCAATTTAGGCCAAATGGACATTCTAAATTTCCTGTAGGTGTGAATGTAAGAGTGAATTTCTTGTCTCTCTCTATGTGTGGCCCTCTGATGGACTAGCGACCTGTCCAGGGTGTATCCCACCCCATGTCAGCTGGAGTTAGGCACCAGCGCCCCCCGCGACCCTCAGTGCAGGATAAAGTGGTAGAAAGTGAGTGCGTGAGTGAGTGAGTGAGTGAGTGCGTGCGTGCGTGCGTGCGTGCGTGCGTGCGTGCGTGCGTGCGTGCGTGCGTGCTTCTGATGTTTTCAAATGCATTGGTTTATGCCGTGGTTGCAGAACATGAATTACTGGAAGAAAAATAAGGCAAATCCTTTTTCTCTTCCTGACAATGTTAAAGGAGGCAGATTTACCCATATTTAAAACCTGCATGTGATTAATCCTACTTAAGTTTTTAGGCAGTGACAAAGGCTGGTTAAGTAAAGAGTCATGAGCTGAAATACCAGCACACACTGCCACACTCTGCTTGGAGCCTACAGGCATTTGAGAGTTTGGCTTGAACTGGATGTGCTTGAAAGGAAAAAAAGCAAGAGCAACAGCAGGACCGGACCATCCCTCTGTGCAGAAACATAGTTAACCAGTGAGTCATATTGCTGCTTCTTGTGGGAAGCTCAGCATATTTTAAATTAAAAAAATCAACTGTTTAGATTTTATACATATTCATTTTTTAATGGAAAAACACACTCTAAAACATAAAACTTACAGAATTATAGCAGGTTTATTAGTCTTATGATTAATATTAAGTGCAGAAAAGCAGAGGAAAAGCAAAACCAAAACATCAAACATCCACTTTCAATTATGATATGACCTGAAGAAATCATAGTGTTTTTAATGCAGGTTATGAGATTTTAACCCTAAACAGAGGAGAGCTTTCAAAGGTGATGGAACATTAACACAAGGTGCCATCACCATATTTGCTTCTAACTTCTAATGTAAAAATTAGAAGTTAGTAAGATAGTTCATTTGCACTCTTTGCTATTTGCAAACTGCACAGTTTCAATATTTTATTTTTATTTTCTCTAATTAGAGAATCAGGGTAACACAAGTGTGTAAATTTTTGACTCATTACTGACAATTGATACGAGATAAGGGGAATGATGTGGGATCTGAGGCCAGAGTCTATAGCATTTGTTTTTACCTCTCTGTATGTATTTGAGTGTGGCAGAGTCTGTGAGACACAGCAATGCTCAGCATGCTCCTGTGACTCACTCTTTAATGGCACAGCTTTCTGTCTTTTATAGATCTCCATTTTCTCTCCACCCTGTAGTGTGTCTTTTGTGTAACTGCTGTACATTGTGATCTGTGCTGTTATAATTTGATAATTGAGACACCAAACTGAGTTTTAATTGATGTGTTTGATAAAAATCAACCCGGTTAAAGTCATTTGTTTAACATGTTCTTACAGTTAATCTTTTGCATAATTACATAGTTGTGTAATAACCTTTATTAGAACTGAACATGTCATTGATAGTTTGTGTGCTACATTACATGTGAACACTGTGATCTGACCTGTTCCATCAGCAGTAACTTAATTGACCGTTGTTTTTTCTCTTCATGCGGTTGCAGCAAACAATGCTATCTCCAAACCACAGCCGTAATTTCTGGGCCCAACCATTTGAACAGAAGATAATAGAATACACACACCAAAAAAAAAATAAAAAATCACCCACCCAACCAATGTGCTTTCTGGCAAAATGTGTTGCCTGTTCATACAGCAATCCTATAGCATATTAGCTTATGTCCACATATTATTTTTTCTGTGCTCATTATTATATATTGAACATTTTATAAACTATATTTTAATTTTTTAAAAAGTATTTTAGATGCAATGCATCTACAGTCACCAAAAATCAGTATATGCACAGTCTCTTCCTTGTTTTTAATAAGACTCTAAGGACTGACTATTTTCGTTAATCTGTCAGCCAACAATGCAAGGATGCTCTACTGTCAGTGTCGGCAGAAGTTACCAAGAATGTTTAACGACAAATTATAGAATTTAGTGGAGGCTGTGCACAGAGGAATGCAGCTGTACTCCACTTTGTCCCCTAAGGACACTTTAATTTAAATTAGTTTTTCATTTTAGACCATTTTGAATCACTCAGGGCTAACTACTTAAACAACTACTAAAAGACAATGTCTACATTTCAAATCCATAGGAAATGTGAAACTCTAACTATACCCTAAAAACTCCAAGTTTCCCTTGCCTGAGAAGCTACACACTGTAGCTTTAATACCATTACTGGTGCCTGTTGTATTGGATTTATTGTCACAGCATGTGATCGAGCTAGGTTTCATCAGTCATAATCACCAGAACCATATCTATTAAACTATGCCTTTGAACATACAGCCAGGCAAAATCATCACCCATAAAGGTGCTTAACTATTGAGTCAGTTGTGGTAAGAACAGGTGGAGCCTATCAAAACAGATACCCATTTCTATAACTACTTTGCTATTTTCATTATAGAAAAGGGATTTTATTAATGTGTATAAGGTTATCTAATGAAGTAGGACCCTCATAGCCTTGAACAAGCCTGGGCTAAACTGTTGCAGGTACTCTTTTCACTGTAAATAAATAAGCTGTAAAGTTACCAACCTGCAAAAACTTTATCACATCACAAACTCATTTTATTTATTGAAGGAGAACAGCTGAACAAGATCGGTGTTTCACACCAAAATTTGTGTTTTTTGAAACATGGGTAAAGTTATTGATTTACTGTTTTTCCATTGTGAGAAGAGGAATTAGTCGTTACTACTTCTTTTATCTCCCAGTGAGTCATGTTTGACATCACAACACACAACAGAGGACCACGCCAAGGTGACCAGCTGCAGTGTTACATTGGTTACATTTCCCTCAGTCAAGACACAAGATGACTTAAGATTGTGCACCTCACACAGTAACCATCATAATGTCCACTCAGAAAATGTGCCACATTGACATCTTAACTGCAAAAATAAATTTGAAGAAGAAATAATTAGCACATTCACCCAGGTGTCATGTTTCCATGCCCTGTTATAATGCAGTAGCATATTCCTATCCTAAAACATGTAAGCATTCAATTCAATCATTTAAATGTTATACATTTATGCAATCAAAATGAAAAATAATGGAGAGCATTGGCCCCCCTCCCTTTCCTTCCTTTAGACATGAGGTTGTCTGAGGAACCACTTCCACATGTCCTGAAAGATGGAACTGCAAAGAGCTACACTAATACACTTCACCTCCACATAAACATACATTTCAAATTTTGAATAAAGTAACTGTACCATGGGTCACACGGTTGGTGTAGTGTTAACACTCTTGCCTTCGCAGCAAGAAGACCCAGGTTCATAACGATACAGCTCCTTTAAAACTATAAATGGAGAACAAATGTAATATAATCTATAGCAGAAAATGTAAATTAATACACGAAATAGAAAGCTCCTTAAACTATCAAGCATTTTCTGCGGGCCCTTGCACATTTGATAAAGTATTAACACTTTCTAACACGTTATAATTTCTACTTTATCATTATTAACAATCATTACAAACAAATTCTGTGGAAGACTGACAACATGCAACAACACACTTAATATGCAAGTCAACTCCAAGCCAAAGGATTAAAGCAATTAACTTATTAAAAATAAGAGAGACACTATGACAACAGCAACAACAAACAAAAAAAAAAAAGTAACAAAATGTTCCGAAAGAAAATGAAGGTTTCACCAATCAAATGACCAATTTAATGCAGAGGAAGTTCTTTTTTGGAAATGAGCTGTGGCTCCTGAATGTCATCTGTGCTAATCTGTGGCAGACAGGTCAGACAACTTTGGGCAGCTGATGAGATAGTGTCTTCTCTCTAACTGAAACACATCAGGTCAAAGTCTGATAAGAGATGAGAAGTACTGTCTAGTCCTCTGCATGTACTATAGGGATGAGGTGATAACATGCATCAGTATACGGGATTCTTGGTAAACACGACAAAGCATCAGAAGCCCCATGAATCATTGTTTCCAAGTACTGTGAGGGTAATCATTTTCCTACTGAACCTCAGTTTTGATCAGACACAGACCTGGCACAGAAAAATGACCTGGCGATAAATAAACGCTCTTGAATTTAACCACAGCTACACCCCCGAAAATATCACTTGCACAGGTCTGTTATTTCTAGATATGTTGACCAGGAGTGTTATGTACCAACATATTCAAAACAGTGAAATGCCTTCCATTTTTTTAATATGCAGTCCTTAAAAATGAACTTGTGTATCTCTATCCGATCTACAGACAGACATGAGATGTTTAAAGCCTTAATAAGGTGACTGTATAGCAAGTTCTCAAGGTCATTTCTCGTGACTTGTAGTGTCTTTTTGGTCCAATTCAGCTCTTGTTACATTTTGATTCTTCCACTGACAGAGAAAAATAACCTGGTAAGAAAATGAACCAGATGGTTGTTTGTCTTTTCGTTTTGTCTTTATGATCAGGGTAGTATTCTGCTTACATTTTAAAGTGCATAATTCTGTCTCCGGGGTGCAGGGTTGTAAAGAAAATATCAATACACAAAAAAATATTGAAAAATATAAACAAATGTTTGCTACATTCAGCCTGTTGTCAAATGAGTTTACACAATGCTGATGAAGACTACTGGCTCCACATGACTCTCTGTGTTCCTCAGCATAGCAGTGTTTTGTTTTTATGTCTACACTGGTAAAGTGAAACAGCACTGAACAGGCTATTATTCTGGTTTTCTGAGGGAGTGAGATACTTAAGCGTCTGTTGAAAGACAACAGTTGGACTATGGGCCTAGAGTTGTCCTTTGAGAAAGCTCTGCAGGCTCACCTGAGGTGTGGGGTCCGTCAGGGGTGGAAACAACACAGTGTTTTGGTGACAGAAGTTACACACTGGAGTTTTAAAATTGCTGCGAAATGTCATTCTCCGTGGCCAAGAGTGTTCGTTAAGTGAACAGTTTGTTCTTTGCTTTTTCTCTGTGGAACATTTATTTTAATCATTCATTTGGCATATTGAAAACTCAGTCAAAAACATAAGGCAGGTTGAAGCCAAGCCATATTTGTGTTATCATGTGAAAGAGGTGAAAAGTGTTTTGTTTGAGTGTGTGCACCCATGTGATACTGCAGTGCAGTGGAAACTCTTCCCCCAGTTTGTTTTTTGGTGGTTTGCTTGTTGAAACAGACTATTAAAGGTTTGAGGCATGACTTAGTCAAACAACAGTTATCTGAAGTGGACCCCATTAGCCCTCTAAATGTGACAGGTGAGAGGCTGGAAGTATTGAGCAAAGTCAGGTCGTACATATGATGATGAATTAGGGGTAAAAAAGTGTGTCTACCTGATTTGAATAGCCAAAAGATTAATGGGTGTCTGCTAAGCCTTAGGGTAAAAGACCACCTTGGGGCTTTCACAGAGATATACGCAGCAGAGAGGATGTCATCTCCCAAAAAAACCTGTAGCCTGTAAAAAATTGAAAATAAATAAAACATTTGCCAAAAAAACTAATTAAAGCGTAAATTCTGGCCTTTCTGAGGAAAAAAGTCAGATAAATGGGCTCAGGTGCCCTAAGATGAGTTTACAAAGTAAATCTCCATTTCATTATCAGTAGAGTAGCTACATGGTTTTCTCTTCGTGACAGAGGAGATAAAAGCCTTAGTCGTCTACTTCCTTGAGAGAGTTGAAGGGCAAACCTAAACTGAAAATGTAGCACTGAACACAAACAAAAGATTTGTGCCTTTTCAAACTCTACAAACCAGTTTCTCCAAAGCTATCATTCATAACTCCAGTATTTTAATTTCATTCACAACAAATGCAGGCGCCAAGTGTCTGTTTCTGTGCATTTTCAAAGTAAAAAAAAATGGACCAGCAGCATTTACAAAAATCACACTTTTAGCTGTAGAAGTTTGACCAGGCACAAACATACAAAGGGATAAATGAAACATATTAATGGCTTTATGGAAGCAGACTGCTGCAGTGGTTACTGTCCTGTTACTGTTAATGGAATTTGGCTTCTCTGCCATCTTACTAACTCTAAGCATGAGATGATTTTTTATATATAATTTTAAAAAGTAAAAAAAATCAAATTTGCCACCACACATTAAGCATGTTCTATTTACTGATTCTTGGAACCCTTTTTCCAATAGGTTACTTTTTCATAAATTTGTAACCATTTTCTTTTTTGAGTTTTTGTTGTTTTCTTTATGTCGGGGTTTTGTTTTTTTTTTGTCTTTTTTCTTTTTTTCCACTCCATCAATTGATTCTCATTTATATAGTTTGACTTGTTGTCAACTCAAACTGAACAGACCATATGATTTGAGCATACTCTCTGTGCAACGTTTACACTGAAAATGTAAGTTAAAATAAATAGAAGATACAAAGCATTAATTTGGACATATCCTTCATCTTTTTTTCATTGCTTTCCTTTGGCAAACTATAGAATGAAAACTTTTGATGCTAGACTATCCAATTCTGGTATGGAAGAAAAAGATTTCCTGAACAAACATGTAAAAGACATAACTTAATGCAATAAATAAATATTTGTTTGTATAACACACACATGGAATCACACCTGTGTTCATGATTCTGTGTGGGTGTGTTTGAATATGTCCAGAGGGATTCTTGCAGGTGAGAATCTAACACTGGCTCTCACTCTCTTTGAAGGAGGCCCCGTGGCTGTTCGGGGACTAAATCTCATAATGGCTTGAATAACAGCCACATTCACGTGACAATGATTTCAAAGGCTTGGCAGGTTTAATGTGCTGTACTGTACACACTGCACAGTGACGGAATAACAGACTCTAGAGAATAGATAATGAAAAGTTTTACCTCAGCAAAGTAGAAATGGGATCATAAATTAACTGACAGTTTAGCACAATGGGTTTATCAGCATTTTGTGATTTCACTTGCAACACTTGCAACGGAGAAAAAAACAACTAATTGATTCATTGATAAAATAATAATCAGCAGGTTGTTTTGGCAACATACACCCATGCACACCACAGAGGAATCTGAATTCTGTGCCAAAATTTGATTTGACGCACTCATAATATGATCTGATGCCAATTACTCAACTCTGTATAAAGCCCATCATGGTGTTAAGTAATGGCCATGTCTGAACCTGTTCACACGCCTGACGTTTCTGAGGAATGTCTTTTATACCAAACCTGTAGCCACATTGTGAACCACAAACATGTTCACTGGCCATTAAAATGATAAAGTGGTTTGCTGATCTGAATATCCAAATCACCACAGAAATCAAACCATCTCTTCTTCAAGCCATAACCTATATTCCCTGACATTCTTCTGAATCCATTTTACACTTTTATGTCACTTACAGTCAAAAAAACAGGCACACAAAACAGATACACAAACAATAAAATGCTGGGAAACACAGAAGTTGCTTTGGCAGAAAGAATATATTTTATATATAACTTCCTGAATTCTGAGGTTTCCCTCTTTCCAGATTCTCAAACCCCTCATCACCCCTCCTCCACTAATGATGGAGGCTCCCAGCCTGGCCCCAGTCACTCATCCAGCTCTGCTGCCCTTTGTCTCTGCTGGGGGGTTGGTTGAGCCTGCTCAGGTGAAAGCAGACCTCTTGTCTGGGGACACAAAACCGTCTCTCTTTGCGTGTCTGCGGTGCCACAAGGTCAAAAGGACACGATGTGTTCAGAGACACAAACACACATGGTGCCCTCTTCACTCATCCTCCAGCCCCCAACAACCTCCAACTCCTACCTGGGAAAGGTAATTATTTGCTCTTGCGTCTGTCTTCTGGCTTTCTGTGCTCTCAGCTGCCTGGTATGAGAAGAAACAGACAGAAAATAAGTTACAGTCATGTTGGTCACATTTTTGTACCTGTTTTAACTTAATGTGATGTGATAATGTTTTCTCAAAATGTCCCTCACAGTTTAAATCCTGCAAAAACTCCACAAATTGTGTCCATCAACACACACATGTTCAGCAGGATGCACAGAGTAAGCTGCAGAACAGAACATGATGTAAAATGTTCTTCCAGGTGACATGAGCTATGTAAATATGCTCAGGATTTAGAGATGATCCAAGACAGGAATAATCCCCCTTAGCTTTAAAATACAGTGACTGCCATTTTAAATGCTTAAAAGGTGTTCTAATTAAGTATTAATAATGGGGGCAACACTTACTTTTACTGATTCTATACCATTCACTTACAGCTCAGAAACCATAATTAGTGTTAGTATTTTTGAAAAAAAAAAAAAAAAAACTCACAGAAACAACAGCAACCTTAAACATTTAAAACACTGATAGATCTTAAGTGTTAAGTGTGTGTTGTCTACATCCTGAACACTGCTAGGCCATGAGCTGCATCAGGCTTAGCTCAAATTCATGCATGTATTATCTGTTAGTTTCACTTAGAGGGAAGAGCAGCAGAGTTCCATGCTGATGTCTCACAGCCACATTATCACCTATTGTGACCTATTTGTGTTTAGGTTTCTCTGAAAGAATTCAACTTAAAGTTAAATCGGAGACACCGTTCAGTGAAGCCACCTAGACAGTTGTGGTTGCAGAGATGATTATGCTCAGGTTTAAGTAATATTTATCTTATTCTGCAACTCACCAGAATTGAAATCTGAAGCCTAGGCTTTCAAGCACCCTGGAAGAATATCAGTGTTGAAGTGGTGAATTACTGATGAAAAATCGTCACTGATTCCATTCATCCATCCATTGTATACACTGTTTAGGGTTGCAGGAGGAGCTGGGCCACCTATCACAGGGCCAGCAAACAGCCATTCACACTCACTTATAGTCAGTTTTGACGACATCTACACTACTCATCAGTTTGGAAAAAACAAACAGACACACACATTCTGCTGCACATACACCTGCATGGCCCCAGAGTTTTGGAACCATGAAAACTGAGAAGTTTGAAAATGCTGCTGCTCTGAATTTGTTTGAAAGCTTAGAGTCAGTATTTTAATATGGATTGGCAGAAATTGAAAATTGAAAATTGAAAACGCAGTATGATGCAGCCTTAGAGTTTCCTGTTAATTTCTTTCTAAATTAAATGTCTTTGAACTGAAGAAAGGGGCTTCGAATCCCCAGAGAGAACACACATTCAAAGTCTTGCTCTGCGTTCACAGCCATCTGAGTATCTCTTTTCAGTTGTATCAGCATAAACCTAGTTACCATTTCCTCCGCAGTTATAAGATTTCATCATCTGGGGACCATGAATGGGTTGCACTAACAAACTGACAATGCTATCCATTGCTAGCATGGCTGCTAATAATATCTAAATTAAAAAAAAAGCTACAAAACTAGCTGCAATAACCACCTTCCACAACCTCCTCTGCTCCTGCTTATTTCAGTGACAAAACTCTTTGCTAACAGATTTATGAGCTGCTTGGGTGGCCCCCGTAGGGAAATGAACTCCTAACCTGAGACACCGTATTGACACGAAGTGCACGGCGTATTATTCACAATACACCTCTTGGCCTTTCACTCACCCATGTTGTGCAGCAGCTTTCTTTAACTTCTCCACAGCCCATGACAGAAAGCAAAGAGATGAAATATTTCTGAAGGCACTACGTCATCTCGCATCCATCACAGATTTTGAATTGAATTTGTCTTAATTGTTGTGCTTGCAAGTTTCTTTCAGTTGAACAGCTTGAGTCATTGTGATATTAAAATCACAGGCCTGACCTGTTCTTTGGTGAATCATGTCCTCGAACAACATGTACTGAGATGTTTTGTCTCACTGTGACACTAATTTTCTTGTACTTTGTTCTGAGGGTGAAACTGCTGCCAAAGTGGTCTAACAGTGAGAAGGGCATGTGAAATGTGACGCACACGCATGCAGAAATGAACACCGCTCTGTGTTAAATAATAACCAGAAATGTCAAGCATTGTATGTTTTCCTTATGCCTCCCACAAAAGCACAACAATGGATGTGATTTTGTCCTTTTGTTGCACGACTCTCCAGAGTATCATCACTGGTTAGGACAGTAACACAGCTCAGTCACTGAAAGATGAGCTAAGTGGAGCAGCCAAGATGGGTGAGGGCTCTCCCTTATTGCCCAAGAGCATGAGGATTGCTCTTGACGTTAAGCTACAACAGCAACCCAAAACCAGCTCCCTGTGTTAGCACACAATGTTTCTCCCATAACCTTTTTTAATGACATATCCATTGTCAGACTTTTTTTTTTTTTAATAAACAAGACTCCTTTTGTTATGTTAAGATATAAGCTGATTATTTATGACACAGAATTGATAAGAGTATGAGACTGTCACATTTAAAGCTCAGGTGACACTGAAATACCTTTGAGGAACAAACGGCGATTATCAAATTTAAATGATTATTTTTCTGCAGTAAGCTGTTAGACTGAATGATGATGTGTTTTTAAGATGAACTTACTGTTTTGTGTGAGTGTGTGTTTGTGTATGTTTGAAGACCAGAGGGCCAGTAGCATCACTCTCTAAAGTTCACCAACAAACTGAACACTTGCATCACCTGGTGTCAGTCAGACTCTGACATGCGAAACAAATGCACCCACAGTCATGTTAAAAATGTTGAAAAATGTCGACTTAATCCGTAGTATCAATAAAGGCCATACATTCTTCAAACATAAAGCGAGGAGAGATCAAATTTCAACTCAACTGTTAAGGTACAGGTGGATGACACATTTAAGGAGAATCTGCTTGTAGAAAAAAATTGTATTTGAAAATAGTTTTATGTCATATTTGATTTCAGAGCCGCTAAGTAAATACTGTTCCAGGCATACATTTCACATGTCATTGTAAAGTTGATGTTCCTGAAATACCTAGTTGGGAAAGGTTTTTGTAAGAATAAAAAAAATGAATTGTTTCACTCACTGATGGTGTGATGCTAATTGTTGTTATTTGACACTGCCCCCTGTATATCAAAGCTAAAGACGGTTGTATCTTCATATGAGCATGTGGGAGTAACCAAGTCTCATGGTACACGCTTTAGCAAAAGGGAGGGAAAGATATATGTATATGTACATATTTGTATTTTTCATGTGGTTTCTTTACAACACCTTTTTTGTTGTGTGTCTCTGTTACCTTTTCATTATTATATTTTAAGCCAAAATTTGGATCAACCAAATTATTGTAATGTTTTATATCCCCTAAATCATGTTTTATGGCAGTTAATGCAATGGTATAAATGAAGGCAGTGGTACTGTTTTAACATACAAAGTCAGTGAATCCTGTCCTCAGCCTCATCAGGGAGCTTTTGGGATAAACTTGAACAGAGATTGCGAGCCAGTCCTTCTCATCCAGCATCAGTGCCTGACCTCATACATTCTCTACTGAATGAACGGGCACAGATTCCCATAAAAACACTTCAAAATCTCGAGGAAGCATGTAAGCTGTTGTAGCTGCAAAAGGGACCAACTCCATATTAATGTCTTAATGTGTATTTTACTACTACATTACAGTTCCTTTTGGTGTAATGGTCAGGTGTCCCAATACTTTTGTCCATATAGTGTTGTTGACAGCACTGTTGTTGATTGGTTGGTGGCTGATGATTATCACTAGTATTTACACCAGCTGAGTAGTCGCTGGTTATGTTTGGTGGTGTTACATGTGCAGAAACACAACTGATCATGTGATGTGAAAAGCCGCTTTGCATTCGATATGAATGCACCTTTGATTGTTTTTGATTCTTTCTTTCCAAGTCACAATCATGTTTGTTTTCTAATCTCCATGTTTATTAAACTGTTTCATCAAGTTCTGTTGGGGACATGTGACACGAGTGCACTGCCAAGGGAAACACACACACACACACACACACAAAGACGTTCTAACTGGTGGAACAGGTAAATGGCCCTCCAGGTAAAGGGAGAGCTGGTAGCAGTAACAGGCAGCCTCTCAGCTGCTGCTGCTGCTACTGTTGCTATGGGCTAATATGGAGAAATAAAAGAGCTGAAACCGAGACAGAAAGAGGCGAGACCGGTTGTTTCCAGCGTCCGTACAGAGAGTGCTGCTGGATCAGACAATGACAATGGTTTCAGCTTCACAAAACTCAAATCCTCTGCTCTTCAGTTCAGCACACTGTGAAGATGAGTGCTTGTCTGAAAGCAGCTTAAAGCCACAGGCAGATTACCAGCTACATTGTTCAAATCTGATTAAATCTGATTAATTTACAGATAAGAATTTGACTGTTTAAATTCATAATAAGAACGGTCTCTCGGATATGAGTCCCTTCAGCTTGGTTATCTGAACACAGCCTCAGTAACCTCTCTGCACGGGGGGTCGTAATTGCTGTTCCTGGTCCTAATCTTGATCCAAAACACACACACAAGATACGTTAATCATGCAACATACTGCTAAGTATGTGTCAACCTGATCTCATTAGTCTAACAGCTAACTGTTAATGGTTTTATTAGTGCCGAATGCAACTAAACCATTTAACCCCCGTGAGCTTTGCCTACTGGAAAAGTTAAACAATTTAGGACTGTTGATAACTAAACTCTTTGCAGACTTGTGATCTTTTGTTTGACATAATGAGTTAATGTTAAATGTGGCATGTGACTTATTTTATTGCTTATTTTAATGCAATTCCTTCCTTATTAACAGTTAAATGTCTTTTACTAAATAAATAAGTGTACAATAGTCCAGTGGAAACCAACGTTTGCCTGGAATGGTGGTATATGTATATGTATATGTATATGTATATGTAAATGATTGCAGAAGTCGCACTGGAGATTCTCCTGAGAGAGTTCATGTGAGAACGCAGCAGGAGAAACTCTGGAGGATCCACAGCGAGTGTCCTCTTTCCTGCTTAGTCAATCCTGGCTCTGTTTCCTTGTCTGGATCCTCCAGAGCATCAGCACCAAGTCAGTGTACCGCTCTGTATATGTGAACAGAAAAGGGCGGAGAATATCTGGAACCAAATCTCCAGATTTTAGCCAAAGTTCATGTCTGCAATCAATCTCTAATAACTCAAACTATAAAACCATGCATCAGCCTATACTGTATCTAATCCTGTCCAATCTGGTCAGCCACATTCTGCCACTCTTTGTCAGACTGTTTGACCTAACAGGCATCAAACCCCCCCCACCTCAGGAAGAGCAGAATTACAGACTTTTCATCGGTTTGCGTCTTATTTCCTCTCCTTCCCATCTCCAGTGATATCTTTTTAGAAGGTAACTAGCCCGTCTCCGTGCTGCCGTTGTACTTTCTTTTTTCCCTCTAATCACTTTGTTGCTTTTTCATGCCATGCACGGCGGCATATTTATCCAAGATAACAGCTAGGTTTCCCCCTTACTTTGTGGGTGATGAGGATAATTGCTGATAGTTTGTGTGTGTGGCCATCCACTCTGTTCCTAGTCCTTCTGAGCACAAATCCTGATTTGGACATGAAAACAAAAACAGTGCATGTATGCATGACTGTGTGTGCCAGTAATTGAGAGTCAGACAGTGATTAAGCATGTTCATATGATTTGCTTTTGGATTAAAAAAAAAAAACTTTCATTAGTCAAGTGAACTCACATTATGCAGAGTTTCTGGATATGATATCTGCCTGATTCTTGAAACCTGCTGCAGTATTTCAATCATGTAAAAAGTTTGTGCGTCAAGGAAAAGAGAAGCAGAGAGTACAGTTCAAACCCATCAAATATGTACTACTGCAAATCGTTTCTTTCCAAAAATAACTTTCAATTGAAAAAATGTCCCTAATTAGACATTTTGGCAACAGTTTTTAATTAACCATCAAGATAATGGAAGAATGCTACAAAAAGTAGGTATATTACAAGAATGGGGGTTTTAAAAACAAACTCTTGAGCAAGATAACAGCATTTCAATGTTTACTTAGGAAATAACTGAGTGTATGCAGGGTGAAATGCCGTGGACTTCTGTCTGCCTGCTTGACTGTAATCTTAAGTAATTGTGTTTAGAAAACACTTGAGCAGGGAGACTTCCTCCCTTTTAGAAAAGACAGTGACAAAAGGAGAAATTTGATTCCAGGGTAACTCTTTATCTTTATCTGTCTCTGTCCTCTCAGCCTTTTTGCTTTTTACATGATGTTTCTGATGGAACAAGATAAAGGATTCTACTCTCTGCTTGGAAGCACACAGCATGTTTTCAATCCATTTGTGGAATTATTATTTTTTTTTATAAAGTGTTTTTGCAGAATACAAAATCTTAAAGTCATCATTGCTCCATAAAAGGTTCTGCACTGAACCATGCTTATACCTGGACAGGATATTCTGTGAATGAGTAGTTGAAAACAGTAGTTTAATACACTGCTATGTAAAGAGTTTGTTTAGCTTAACCAGAATAAGGTCATACTTTGAGTAAGCAATAAATAGTAAGACATGATTATTTACCAAGACATGGATTATTTTGATCTTGTTGTCACATTATGTAAACGTATACTGTGTATATACATGTGTTACTCAGATTATAATGCCCTGTTGGAGTTTTCGTAGGTCAAAAGTCAGATTAATTAACAAAAATGTCCTGTGTAAATGTTAGTCAGTCACTAACATTGAGAGGTGGGCCATGTGTGTATCTGTATGGCAGCTTAAGGTGACCGCAGAGTGAAAGTAGAGGAAGCAAGCGTCTGCTTTTCCTCAGGAAACGGAGTCCATTTCCATTTGGCAAAAAGACAGAAGCGGAATTTGTTTTGCGTAAGCACAGCGGGTTAAAAATAACAGAGTATAAAGGGAGAGAGCTGCAGGAGGCTGCCACTCATGGCACCTGCAGGAGCAGACAGAAAGAGAAGCAGAGAAACACTGTAGGATTTTAAATCAACTAAAATGCACTTTATTATCTAATCTAATCCAATGAGATGAGGGATTATTACCAAACTGAAGTACTTGAGGAAGAAAGAAAACGTATAATTCATTTTATATGGGTTATGATGTATTGGCATGACTGGTTTCTCCCCTGTAGTTTTTCATTCACAGACACAAATGAACATGGTGTTATCAAACATGGTGACTTGACTTGTGTCAGATAAAGTCAGAGTTTTGAAACTTCAAAGTATAGACTTATAGACTTATTTAAGATCATGTTTATGTCTGATAAAAAGTCAGACATTGAAATGTAATGTATTATGTCATTAGGTCATTGTGTGAGTGCTGTGCAGTCAGGGGAAGGACACTGAAAATCTCCATCAGTTCTGATAGTAAAACTATGTACAATGTACAACATCTTCTATACAAAAATGAACATTTCACTCTATCAATGAGACCGTGCATCCTCTTAGAAATTTTCTCCTCAGCAGCCATCTTTGTGTTCCAAAATGTTATTCCTCAAGGGACGGAGAATTATGGCCTCACTCTTACAGAGTCAGATTACATCCATGTATATTCAGACATATAATATATGAGGACACTCTTTTTGAAGTCACATGCACTGAGGATGAATCTGGTTCGTGAATCTGGTTAAAAACTGCAATAATTATGTCTAAATGAAACAAACATAGACACAGAAAACACATTTTTGTGAAGTACAAGGGCTGGATATTTGTGATGGAAATAAATTTGGGATAGTTGTTTATGTACTTATTTTGACTTGTATGTACATTATGGATAAGTAATTTGTCTGTTTATTTTTGGGTCAAAACATTTCTCTTTAACCAAGAAGTGAAAAGGGGTAAGGACAAACTGTTTCTACTTCACCATGAGGGAAGTATGATTTTTAGGGAAGTTAACTCCATTTTAATAAGCTTTGCTGTTCCAGTAATTGTGTTTGCACATACTTATTCTTCAACCAAGTTAAAGGCAAAATAAACAGAGTTTGTTATAAGTGTCTCAAAATCAGACAGACTTACTCACTCCCGTAGACTTGGGTGTGTTTTATTTATTTTTTTTTATGTTGTTTCATGTATTTTATTTGACATCTGCATTTTGTACTGTCCTTTACTCTGTACGGTGACCTCCAGTGTCCTGAAAGGCGTCTATAAATCAAATGTATTATTATTATTATTATTAAAATCAAACCCAAAAGAATGATTCCTGTCCAGTCTCCACAAAAGACGCGCATCCACCTGAACAATGACTGCAGGGCACAGCGCAGGGATGTCGGTGGAGGAGGAACATGTCCTTTGTTGACATCGAGATTAGCAGGTTGTTTCGATGGGCTTCGGGAATGAGCCACTTCTTCACACGTTTGTGTTTGCGCTAAACACGGGGATCAAGTCGATACACATTAATGATGTGTAAATGTACGTGTTTGCGGAGGCTGGAATGAAACTGGGGGAGACTCGAGCAAAATGATATTAGAGAGCAACTCAAGACCGGTAAACGATGACAGCATTTGTTGTTGTTTCCTAATATCATTTCAGAAATGAAATGTTGGAGCGTAAACGCAGCAGTTTTCTGTGGGCATTAATGGACTTTGACGCAGAGTCTGGGTCAGTATCGCCCTCCTGTGTGTGTGTGTGCATGTCTTTTTATCCTTGTGAGAACCAAAACACGTCCAAACCTATCCTTGTGGGGACATTTTGACTTTTTCAGGGTTAAGACCTGGTTTAAGGTAGGTCTCGTGAGGGAAACCGTTTCAGTGCAGGTGAATTTCCACATCACACACTCACACATCAATGTCTGAAAACAGTGGTTGGTTGGGAGTTTTTGGCCTTTACATGTGTACAGTAAATGTATGCGGTTACTTTGTGAAGAAGCTGTGGACGTGTTCAATTTCCAGAGCCTCTTGGATGGAACTTAAATCCTATATGGTGCATTTAAGATCTGATTTGGTCATTTAATTGTCATTTTATCTTTGTTTGCGCTGTCAGGTGAGGTGTGTGGGGGGCTGTGTGTGCGTGTGTGAGCGTGGTGTGGGGGGGTGGAGTTAAAGCCACACCTCCCCCGGTTGGAACACCGGACTTATAAGAGGCTCCGTCACCACTGTTGATACTTATATCCTGAATCCTGGAGCGCTTCACAGCTGCGCCACGTCACCGCCGAGTCACAGCTTTATGGACATAAAGTACAGAGTCTGTTCACATCTGCACTTCTGACTTGATTCCGAACGCCAGGGCGCTCAGCATGGCTGTGGCTGAAGCTGTGATGCCGTCCATGACATCGTTCCCAAGTGTCCACATCATGGAGGGAAAACAATTTGGCAACGTAAGTAGATGCTTTGAATGTGAAGACGATACGTGTGTGTATATGTGAGTCGTGTTGGTTCAGGTTGACAGGTCACATTAGGCTCACTTCATGTTTTCCTTTCTGCTCGTGCAGCTGTGCACGGTAGATGAATGTGCGCGCAGCGGCGCAACAGGTGGCGCAGACAACAACTTGATTGAAGTGGAGTTCAGCATCGTGCAGTCTCCCGCTTTGCCTCCCAAAGACGACGACGAGCTGGGGAAGTTTTTGGACCTCGAGTTCATTTTATCCAATTCCATTGAGTCAGATGTTATGAGCAACAGTAGCGTGTCTTCGGCTCAGACGCAGCAGCAGCAGCAGCAGCAGTGCGCTTATTCTCTGCCCGAGTCTCCGGAGAGCTGCGGTTCAGTCCCGGACTGCAGCGACCATCCCTCGCCTCACGTGGCCGCGCAGAGTTACCACGCCACCGCGAGCTTCACGGCCTCCACACCGGTGCGCAGCCTCATGGCGGAGCTTCTCACGCCTGACATGAGTTACCCGGGGGAGGCTTCACCGGACAGCACAGGCACAAGAGACGGCCGGGAGTACACCGAGCTGCGATCGCTGAATCCGGTCACCATTCCGGCTTCTCCTGCTCAGCACCAAGTGGCCAACGCTCCTCCGCCAGTTGGATACAAAATAAAAAACGAGCCTGTAGATCAGTCTTGTATGATGGCGGCTGTTGCTGCAGGTGGAGACATTATTGGACAAGTGTTTGAGAAGCAGCAGTTAATCAGCTTGCACCCAGCGGCTTTTACGCATCACCACGCCGCTGTTCCGGGTGCACTGTCTGGGTACGACACACACCACCTGCAGCAGCACCCCGTTCCTGTTCCTCAGGGACACGTGGACTGTCATATGGCACATATGAACTCACACCCTCACCATAATCAACACCACCAACACCAAAACCACTTCATGAACGCACCGTACCAGGCGCAGTTCACGCACCAGAGAGTGCCATCCTTTCACGGACAGTACAACATGCACAGAGAGCCGGTGCGCGTTCCCCAGCAACACCACCCAGCCTCCATGCAGGGACTGATGCTCACTCCGCCCTCGTCGCCTTCACTGCTGGAGTTTTACGCGCAAGACGACGTGGGAAGCATCAAACAGAAGCGAGGCCGCAGGTCATGGGCGAGAAAACGCGCCGCCACGCACAACTGCGAGTTCCCCGGCTGTGGGAAGACTTACACCAAGAGTTCCCACCTCAAAGCCCACATGCGGACACACACAGGTGAGCAGTTTACCCGATCAAAGCAAAAAAATTGAAACTAAATCATTTGAATTTATGAATGTCTTTTTGATTTCCAGGCTGTCATCCTAAATAAGCCCTTTTGTCTGTGTCCCGCAGGTGAAAAGCCTTACCACTGTAACTGGGAAGGCTGTGGCTGGAAGTTTGCGAGGTCAGATGAGTTAACCCGTCACTTCAGGAAACACACTGGACACAGGCCTTTTCAGTGTCACCTCTGTGAGCGCGCCTTCTCCCGCTCTGATCACCTGGCTCTCCATATGAAGAGGCACATGTAGTCCACACTGACTCTAATGGACCTTGTTTTTGTACCCACTCTCCTGGTGGAGTCCTGGTCAGAAAGTGGGTTTAGTGCCTAGGCAGAGCAGCCTAATGTGCTCTTATTAGGAACAAGTGCCTCCCTGAAATAGAGAATACTGGTGTTTTTGTACCTTTCTTTGCATATATGAATATTTTTGCCTATAACTTATAGTAGTTTGATTATTTAAGATTTTCCCTCACCCTGTCTCTTAAATAACCAAAGGGGAAAACTCACTGTGGGCAGGTCCCACTGTACATATATGTAAAAAGTATATTTGTAATGTTTACATACAACTTTGATAACGCTTAAATGAGGTCAGTGTTTTTAATGATCTTTTTAATTCAAGTTTTTGTTTTTATACACACCATACTTTTATAGATTGGAGTATCACTGCCTATATGCCTGCAAATTCTTTGGCTTTGTGAAGGTTTGCTTGAGTAAAGACAAAACATTCAGGTAGAACAAACAGCATCCAAGCATCAAATCAAACCATCCTACATATGACATTTTATAAACCAATGTTTTGGCGACCCAACACTTTGTATTTTGCAATGGAATGTTGTTGCTTTTTTTTTTTTTTTTAAAAAGAATGAAGTAGACCCTTGCATCATATTGTGTACTGGAATAAGAATGCAGTTTTTATTTGCTCAAGGGCTCAAAATAAAATTACTTTTGCAAATATACGTTTTCCCACTTGGTTATTCACACCATTGTATATGATCAAAACAGCAGCACAAAAGTGTTTAACCACAAAGATTGAGAACATGAATGAACAAATTAATTGGAGTTCATATCACATAACCTATGTAATATTTTTGTCTTTTCACAATGGGGAATTTAAATGTCCTGCAATCTATATCACACAGTAATCAACAGATGAACTGAGTCAAGTATAGGCGTAAACTGAGGCCACAACAAACAACAAGGCTGGTGATTATGGTCAGCCTGGTTTGTGTCTGTGCTTGTCAAAGGCTGCCCCCTAGTGTTCATTTATTCAACAATGACGTGGGTTTGCTCACTTTAATGGTCAAACTCTATTGTTTTTTATTTATTTATTTTTTCAGTTGTGGAAAAAGGTTTTGTGGGAAACGGAATTCTTAGAAAATGAAAAGCCCAAAACACAGAAAACCCTTTTTTTTTTTTTTTTTTTTTTAACAGCTATTAGGTAAGTTTTAGCCTCAAGGTGGCTAATCTAAAAACTGCCAAGATAACCTTAAACTGTCAATTGTGCAAGAAGTAAAACGGAAGAGGAAAAAAATCGGTTTGGATTGTTGAAAGTTGACTGAGCTGAGGAGGGAGAGAAAAGAATCACATTGATTCCAGTTTAATTTAAAATGCTTTTCTTTTTTCTGTTGAGCATTAACTATTTTTTAAATTCCCCCCTTTTGTTACCATAACCATTCTGTGTATACTAAGATGTTAGAACAGGGGTCTGTCCAGTCCGGTCATGAGGGAGCTGGTCATGTGAAAGAAGTTCAACTATGTGGGAATTTAGCAAAAAAAAACCTGCAAATTGAAATCAAAAATTAAATAATAAAATAAAATATAAAAATGTAATTACAATTAAATAATATATGCAAAACTAATAAAAACACTAAACATGCTATAAAAAATGTATATATACATTTTTTTAACATTCTTTTTACAATAAATACATTTAAAAGTGTCATTCATATAATGTTAGTTGTCACTGTTCATGACAATAGCTAATAATCATATTTTGTATTATATTCTGTCATGGGCCAGTTCTCATTATAACTTGATATTAAGGGCTGTGAGTTTGAAACCTCTGTGTTACAATAAGTATAATGAAAAAATGAAAAGCATACTTTTTATTTAAATTATTGTACACAATTAATATTGTACACCCTTATGAATTAGATGATTCATAAGGGTGAATCATCTAATTAGATGCTGAAACATGAGGCCGTTTAAACTGCTGTCATCGAGTTTTTATAAAAGTCTGTTTGCTTCAATGTAGAAAACAAATCTTTGATACTTCTGTCCTTGTCCCTCTTCATGTTATTCCTAAGTTTCTCCACTGTGTGTCCCCTTTGGTTCAGTTTCTACATGGAGTCTGTAGGGCCGTTTAAGCCGTCTGATTATGTACACCCAGTTGAGTTTGTAATTAATCCCCGTTTCAGTTTTCCTTGTCTTAAAAAACATAAAAAGTAGGGTGTAGTGTTTTAAATGCAACCTCCATGTTGGTCTTCATTTGTGCTTAAATATCCAGATGTCTTGTCCCAAATACTCATTCAGTGTAATGGGATGATGAAGAGATGTTGAAATGATATCAAAAACTGATTGATGTCATGTATCTGAGGCTGATTTAGAGCAGAGGTTCTCGAGGTTACCATTATCATCAAAGTGAAAATACAGCGGTGTAAATAGACTAAAGCAAAGTCAGCTACAGACTTTTCACAGGAGGCAGACTTAGCGGATTATCTTAATGGGAATTAACATAATCTGCTCTCTCATAATCCTCCTCTTCCTCACATATACTTCAGACACTGGTATAATGAAATTAGATTAAGATGGAGTGAGAGATTATTTAATGGTTTGTTTTTATTTGTTTCATTTCTACTCAGCTCCACTCCAACAACATACTCAGGTAAATACAGTGGAACAGTATTTCTGATTTTCCTCTAAGTACCACCAGGGGAAGTTCACGTACCACTGGTGGTACACGTCCCACAGTTAGAGAACCAGGGTTTTAGAGCGAAGGGAGGAAATGGCCAACATTACTTTGTGTTTCAAAACATGCTTAGTACGCGTTTGTACCAGGTTATGGCAATAAATTCTTTCTGGACCACAGGTTTTTACCTTTACGCTTGTGTTTTGATACTCTGTAGAGTCATTATGATGTAACAGCTGCAGCATTGACAGGACATTTTGACGTGTGATGGGTTAAAGCGCAGAAGTTCAGGGCTCTGTCATGTTGAGCTGAGGTCACAGTGTTTGCTGTAAACTGGACAGAGAGCAGTTTCCTGACAGTTGCGGTGTTTTTTTTTTGATGGATGGTTTTATAATCGGTGCTTTAAAGGAAGATGTCGCTTCGCCTGACTGGACATGCAGTTGCTGTTGTCAGCCACACTGAGGCAGCATTACATCACAGTGACTGCCATTGAAAACGTACATACAATAGCCCACATACAGAGCCAAACTTGTTTATTAGGAATATCTTTGTATCTGTCACTCGTCACTTTATTAGGTACTCCTGTTCAGCTGCTTGTTAATGCAAATATCTAATCATAATCACTGCCTACAAATTGCTGTTGTGTGCTCATTTCTATGTCTATACTATTTGTACCTATTGTTTTTGGTGCAACTAGTTGTTACATGGTCGTTCAGTGTGCATGTATGTCACTGCCATCTGACCCTGTCCAGACCAGCTCTTATTGCAGAATTTATTCTCCATATTACGTCTCAGTAAAATAAAGTCCTTTACAAATGCTTTAGTTTTCAATCATTATATGATTGTTTCAGGTCATTTCTATCTACACTTTCAATTTCATATTCATTTTTCCACACATAGCATAGACAAACCAAGAATTTCAGTCCATTGTTAAGCGGCTTATTTCAGTAAAGGTCAGTAACACCTTTGTATCTGAACTCCATCTAACTGATTTAAAATGGTGTATACGCATTTAAATCATCCATTCTCTGTTGCTTTTTTTTTTTTTTGCGTGTGCTACATCCTCCACACTTTATATTCACGCTGAAGTGTGTGTGTGTCTATAATTATATGTACATAATGGACCGGTCGGTGTTAGTACTGTAGCTCTGTGGTGAAATAACAGTGGATAAGTGGACGGACCAGTATGTGTCTCAGACACCTGTCACCGAGAGGGTAAGAGGAATAAAAGGAGACCTGGAGTTAAGTCTCCAACATGGTGTGTTGCATAGCAACAGCATGAAATGTGCAGGCTGCTAGGAAGAACTGTTATTTGTGAACGCTTTAGGAAAAGTTTAGTATAGAAACAGAATGGTTAAAAATACAATAAGTAGTAATTGTCATATTTAAAAGGTGTGCCAAAATTGGACTGTTGTTGTGTGGTGTTTAAGTATATTGGTATATTTTAATACTTAAATTATTTTTTTCTTTATTATTATTATTCATTTTAAGTGGATGCCATATTAGATAGGCTTAAATTACTTTGTACTCTACAACGACAATAGAAGATAATTGTCTTTTCTATACTGTGAGACAACATAAGAGAACCTAATAAGTATATGGATTTTTTTTTTATTTCCTAACAATGTCCATGACAGCATGCTGTGCACCCACACACACACATGTTTCCATGACTTCAGAGGACTTTGCATTAACTTACATTCATTTCCTGGAGACCTATCTAACCTTAACTTAACACCAACTTTAACACATGTCTTCACCTTAAAGTGTAGTAATTTACATTATGGGGACTTGATTTTTGTCCCCATAAGGAAGACAAGTCCCCATAATGTGAGTGTGTAAACAGATTTAGGTCCCCACAACATGAGGAATACCAGGTACACACACACAGGCTGAATCGTTTTCATTAACCTAACCTTCTTTGGGAGTTGCCAAATCCTTTCATGAGATGCCCAATTGTACCCTCATCACCACCTCCCTCCTCTCACTCCAGCCTCTGACCGTCACCGCACATGCATGCGTGTCTCTCCTTCCTCCTCCTCCCTGCGCTTTGTCTGGGAGCCTCAACAACCTGATTGCTCCGAAAACAAGGTAAAGCCGGTGTGTGTGTGTGTGTCATGTCATAGTAAAAAAAAAACAAACACTCCATCTGCATCTGTCATCCGCTGCTCACATCCTCATACCAGCAGAGGCACCGCCGCTGCTGCTGCCGCTGCTGCTGCTGCTGCTGCTGCAGCCCGTGGACTTCACCACACCTGTGAGTGTCTGCGGCACCGCAGTCACTCATCACTGCGCCTCCGTGTCTCCACGCACACTGACTGGCATTGTCATCACAGCGCGAGCAGCGGAGAGCATAGTTAATCACTCTGTGTGTGTGTGTGTGTGTATGTGTGTGTGCACAGACACAATAAAATGCAGTGTGTCCAATGGAGCCGATTAAAGGTGCAGTGCGTAAAATTTGGTCACATTTTTTTTTTTTTGCACTAAATTGCATGTTGCAGCTGAATACTCCTGGCTTCACTCTTCCCTCCAAAGGATCTCTGTAGCCTTCAGTTCATGGATGAATATGAAGTGATATAATACAAATAATGTGAGTGTGGGAGAGTGAGGGAGGGTAAGATGTGGCAAATTGCTGTATAATTAACAGCAGCCAGGAGGTATCAGCAGAATGGTGTGGTCATGAGACTGACATGTGTTGTCCAATTGAATTAGGAATAGGAACAAGTCGCAGCTTTACATATAGTATGGTGAGCTGTTTTACCACAAAATAAAGTGTCAAAATTCTTTTTATTCAACGTGACAATTCGAGATGACACTTGGACAGACAACAAGGTATGTCTAAATTAAATGTTGACTTCATACTGTTAAAATGCAACGTATAAACACATTCAAACCAGTGTCAAATGAGTTCACACAATTAAGTATATCCACTTCACACAACTCTCTCTGTGTTTCTCACTCCAGACAGACTGAGGCAACAGCAGCATTAGACGAGTAACGCGCAAAGGCTGCAAACAGGTCGTAGTATGAGTGCAAACTCAAGGAACTGCCAATGAAAAAGTTCACAAGATAATTATACTGGTAGAAAAAAAAGCCCTGCTGTTTCAGCAGTTTGAAGGGATGAACACTTATTATCACCTGTGCACTGCTGCTGTACTCACACAACTCAACAAACAATCCCTCAGTCTGGTCTGATAGTATTGCTTGAGATAGTAATGCTAGATAGATGGATAGATAGATAGATAGATAGATAGATAGATAGATAGATAGATAGATAGATAGATAGATAGATAGATAGATAGATAGACATAAAACTAAGCATTTCATTTTATCCAAGGGTTGAAAAACTGTTCTTTAATGTATTAAAATGTGTGTCTGAAAATGCAGTGTTCCAAGTGGTGGTTGTCATGATCAAACATTGGTTGTATGAGTCTGTCACGGGAGTTTGGGATGAATATGGGATGGATATTTACTGGTCTGGTTTGTAACTGGAATTTACAATTCCATTGTTTACATGGACACAAAATGAAATGATCTGATTGTGGTGTGGTCAGTTGGAATGGACTGTTTTGACATGTGCAGTCTACTTCTAATTCTCTGGAAGTAGAAGCAGAAGAAGAAACACTGCACGTGTCTGTTTGTCTTTGTCTCCTCACTGTCCTCTATTGGCACTTTTCCACTGCACAGTTCCAGCACGGTTTGACTCGGCACGGCTCAACTCTACTCTGTTAGGTATCATGCACGTCATAACTTCTTGATGTGGGCTTCGTTCTCTTAGCACGGCTGCACAAAACTGCTGTGATGTCATTTTACACACAACACAAACTCACAGTTTGTGTTGTGTGTCATGAGCAGAGCAGGTCTTTTACCGAATCAGAATCAGTCCATTAAAAAGATCAGTTCAGTACTTCCTGCATGACCGGAGCACAGTCTCCGTCCCACACAGTCACTGATCTAAAATATGGCAGAAAGGGTTGTGATGCGGCTCAGCTCGCTTTGAACTTGCCAAAAGAAAGTACCAGGTACAGTGCTATCCCTAATGGAAACGCAAAAACAAACGAGTCAAGCCAAACTGTGCTGGACCTGTACAGTGTAAATATTGGTCTTTTTTTCCCCTCCTCTTCCACTTCTGTGACTTTTGCGTCTTTTCATTTGTGTTTTTTTTTTTTGGACTAGAAATACAGCAGTGACATAACAGAAGCATGTCATGTTTACGTGGATCAGACTCCAAACCACAAAGTCACATGACCACTAATCAGCAAGTACCAGCCCTCTTGTTTAGAATGCAGGTTGTTTCCAAACGGGCTGTACTGGATGTACTGGAGTTTTTGGATTGGCATGTTTACGTGACATATTTTTATTCCGATTACCTGTGTCCATGTAAACACAGCAAATGTTTTCCCTTCACAGCAAAGGCAGAAAAAACCCACCAAATGTTACACGATGCAGCTTTAAATTATGATTGTCCATCACATAATTTCGTCTGGTCGCATTTACATTTCAAAACATGTAGTGTTGCTTTGAGTAGTTTACAACATCAATATTTCAATAATAGTCATAATAAAGTTGCAAATACACTTAAATTTGTATTTAATGGGGAAACTTATGTGTTATATGTTCAAGAGAGCATCATTATTCATATGTGAAATGTTGATGTTTGAGCAGAAGGAACTGAGTAACGGATGTTTTATCTCACACTCACACACACACACACACGTGCGCGCGCGCTGCTGACCCCCACTCAATTCTTCGTGGAGGGGGAGGGGCTTACAGAAGGAGTCGTTAGTCGGACTGACCGAGGAAGGAAGAAGGAGAAACCTCGGTGATGTAACTTCTAATAACTTAATATTAGCGGGAAACAAAAACGCAGTTGGCAGTTGAAAGGTTCTCAGCAGACCTCAGTTAAAAGGTAAGACAGCCAGCACACTGACAGGAGAGGCAGAGGAGGAGTTTAAGTTGGCAGGTTTGTGTCGTGGTGGTGGAGCAGGAGCTTTAATGTGATTACAGGAGCTTTGTGCCTCACGGTGAATGTGTCGGCGTTTAATGGTGACCGGTGTCCTCGTGCCCGGGATGTGGACACTTAATGATGGGAATGAATGAATGAATGAATGAATGAAGGAAGGCAGGCTGACTGTTGTTTAATCTCAAGAGGGAAAAACACGTGGCACTGGGACTGTTTCCTCCCTCCCCTTAATGTGACGCTATTTAAGGACAAATTGGAGGGTCAAGGGTAGTAATAATATTAATAATACCAACAATAATAATTTGCCTTGAAATAGACTTGTGATTGGTTGTGTATGATACTGCAAATTTTGAAATTGGGACAATAACGATACTCTTTTACTCCTCACAGAGTAGGGGCCCCTCAAAGCTCATTATGTTGGAGAGGAGGAATTCCTGTGTTTTCAGTGTTATAACCCATTTCTGAACACAAAAAATGTTTGATAAAAATGTTTGAACCTGTTTACATAACAACAACAACAAAGCCTATGCAACTCACCCTAGGGCCCCTCACATTAATGCAATATATATATATATATATATAACATAGTTATGAATACAGTTTGTAAACATGAAATCTGCACACGGTTGTTACTGTTTCTGGCTTTTGTACAGAAACAACATATAACCCAACCTTAAGTTTAAACTAGCTCTAACCCTTTAAACACATAACCTTAAAACACCACCCTGATCTTTATATAGCACACATGTATACTGAGGCAGTTTTTGGTAAATGTAACACAAAAGTAGTGTAACAAGTTACTTTGTGCAGACACTAGTATTATAATGTAATTTGTTCCATTTAAATGCAAGTAACTGGCAATTTGTAACCTATTACATTTGAAATTAACTTGTCCAACACTATCTGAATGCACTAGTAAAGTAATTATAATAGCACATTTTATCAAGCTCAAAGTATTCTTTGGACATTTGAACATTGTTTAGACGTCAATAAGAAAATGATAACCCATTACTTATCACCATTATGATATATCACGTCTTCTGTCTCTGTGGCTGCAGCTGCATTCTCGGGCATCAGTCTTACTTTTTTGTTTTTATGTGTTCATTGAGATTAGTTGTGTTGCCACACTTTTTTTTTCCATTTTTTTTTTACAGAGTGCAGGCAGAGGAGATGTTCTCGCTCAGATCTTCTGAGGACATTAAATTATTCGCTGAATGTAGAGAAGAGACTATTTAACCAAAGTATCAATATCGTCAGGCTAGTATTGGTCTGATACTGATACTGCCTTTGGGATTGATAGTATCGTTATTTGGATCGATCCGCCCACCAATACTTGTGATGATGTCTGATGTCATTTGTAAATGACATATTTCACCTGGTCACTCCCTGGGCTTTATTGATCCCAAAACTGGGAGATTATTGATGCAGTATATGGTTTGAACCATGGTCAAAATTTTATTGTCTCATAAATAATATTTGTACAGACAGTAGAACCTTATGTGTCATAGTTTGACAAATAAAGAAAAGACAAATAATCCCTGTGTGGACACACATTATTGTCCCTGGAGACGTTAATGTCACTTCAGAGCAACACAGACTGTGTTTGATGCTTCAGGTCAAAGACATTAAAATTAGATTTAATTTGGGTTGTACTGTCCTGCTTATGATGATATGAGGGATGTGCGGCTTCGTAATATGTCCTGTATGTGTGTCGATTTATTTTGTCTGGATCACTGTGAAATATAGTAGTGTTTTAGGATGGAAACCTTTGCATAAAGCAGATTCTCTTTTCTGGGTCTAGGAGGGCAAATTATTTTGTTTGGAACCAAGCTGTAATACAATCTGTACAAATAATCGATTAGCTAATTTATAATCGATTAAATCGGTTTGAATGTTTTTTTATAAGTAAAACAAGTTTTTGATTTTTTTTTAGGTTCTTAAATGTGAATAATTTCTGCTTTCTTGTAAATCATTAAAATTGAATACAACAATTAAAACCAAAATACAAAAGAAAACAAACAAAGAAACAAACAAAGAGGCATCGAGCAAGATTAAAAAGATAACAGGAGGAAAGGCATTGAAAAGCATTGAAAAAGAACCTGCAGACCCTCTATCCTCATTCTACAGTCTGAGAGTCTTGGCTACAAACTGTGTCCCTCATTTTTTCAGCCTAGGTTTGACAAATATATATAAATATATATTATATATAATGTTATTTTTTTTAAATGGGGCAAGGGTTTAAAAGTCAAACAATAAAACATAATCAATCAATATAATCAATTCTAAGGACATAATTACCGCGTTGCTCATTTCCTTGCGTGTGCACATGCTCACAGTTCCAGTCATTTTCTTAACCAGGGTTCTTGTTAGTCCAACATTATATGCATGTGCACTTGATCTCATTTTCCATTGAAGAAAATCGGCCTCATTCGTGTTACCTTGTATTCTTTGAGCACTGAGTTGTACGTGTGGTTACTGTTGAACTCCCTCATAGAGGATAACCTCAAGGTTTCGATGGTCTTCATCTTCTGGAAACTATTGTATGGGAGACAAAATTGAGAGCATTATTATAATTTTGATTCTGCCATTAAATTAGTGAAGGAACTGTTGACGTATGCTTCACCTGTTTTGCTGTGAGTGAACCAGATTGATTGCTGGATGGTAAAAGTGGGATATGTCAACAGAAGATGTGCATGCATGAATGGCAGTAACCCAAGTACCCAATGCATGCACGCACCACCCTTTTCCCACTTCATCCTTGTCTACACACAGGAGTGCCTTTCTTTCATCCATCCTATAGGTTTCTGTTTACTTCATAGGCACTGGTCTGTAGGTGGAACAGTTTTGCTCATAGACAGGAACATGTATACCAAAGCTTAGTCTTCTTATGAGTGTCTTTGACGTCCAGTTACAGCAGTTCTGCTGTTTGTCAGATATTGTGCAAATATCATCGGGTCAAAAATTAATAATCCAAGTGTTAAATGTAACATTTAGTATCCCTTCATTCTTAATCACAGATTTAAGATTAGTAACTGTCGGCACTTGTTGAAACATCAAATCAAAACAGATGTACTTTATTGCTCCCACAGGAAAATTACAGCAGCTGCAGAACAACAGACACAGCAAACACCACAAAGGACATACTGTACAATACACATCTTGCTGTTCATAGATAGCAAGTAAGATGTAAAATACTTTAAACGATAGTGTATAACTTTTAAGGGTCCATGAAATTCAAACCATTGTCAAATGAGTTCAAACAACGCTGATTAGGCCTGTTACCTCCGCATGGTTCGACGGATGGAGGCAAGAGCAAATTTGTTTTAGTAAAGCAACGCTGCTTCAAAAATGTTGCCGTGTAACTGAAAACACAAAGAAGCGACCTAGAGAAATTTAAGGAGTCATTATTACTGCTCAAAAAACTTACCAACACTGAACCATAGAAAGTTAACGTGCAGAGACAGTGAAGTGTCACCAGGTGAAGGTCGGAGGGAGGTTATCATCGTCACTCGTATCCATTTTTTTGGTCTGAAACTGACCGAGGCCAAGAGAATATTGACCTAACCCAACTTGAACCTGACACAGTGAAAGTAAGATGAAGTATACTCTGACTGTCAGTGTGGTTGTAGCCTTTATTTATGGTTACAGCAAACAACAAAAGTTACGAAATTACTATGTCAATTGCAGTAACCAAAGCAAAACTGAGCCTGATAATCATTTAGGGATTTTTGAACCCTAATCTGTGTCATAACAGTAACTAATTATTTTTGTTTATGTATCTATAGCTGTTTTCAGAGTTGAACTTTGGAACATGTCCAGAAAAGCTCACTCTGATACTTCATTAAATATGATTTTAAAAAATCAGGAAAATATTCAAACTTGGAAGCAGCTCATTTCACATTTGTAATGCAGCATACTGTACTGGCGTCAGATATTGGTTGTGATGGAATTTTCCCATGGGTTGCATCAGACAGTTTTTAACAGTAGGGTCCAACTTATGTTTTTTGGTGAGGGATTAGTCCAAACAAGCTTGAACATCTGGAATGTCCAAACACTGTGGGGAGAGAGCACATGAGCAAAAGATGAGTTCAGGTTGAAGAAAGAGAATTGGAACAAATGATATGATTTTTAACAGTAATACTGTCACATTAATTTTAGTGTTTTGCATCTGCAACATCAACATGTTCAGGCGTGAACATGTTGATGTCGGTGCTATGTTTAATGTCCTTGTAAATAGAGAAGGCAGGAGTGTGAACACACTATTCCTATATGCTTTGACCACCAGGGGGCCCTATAGCACAGATGAGCTGAGGTTTATATAGTGCAGCAGTATTTGGTGTGAGCATCTCAAAGATGCTTCAGCAGTAAATCACCAGGTTGCATTTGAACACAGCCTGTGCTTCCATCAGACGTCTGCCAGCTGTGTGGAAAACTACCCAGGCTCAGCGTCCTGCACCACTGCCTCGTCATGTGTGACAAAGCCTTACATGATGCTATATTAGTGTGATCTTTACTGTGTCACGAGGGACAGAAAGCAGGTACATATTATTTTCCTCCTCCTATAAAGCAAGAACACATACACATCCCATCCCTTGTGATTCACTTTGGGTTTACTTTCTGGATTTTTTGCTGTAATACCATGCAATATGGGCTAATACTACGTCAAGTATTTCCTTTCCTTGAAAGTATGTGAGAAATTGAAGTGTTTGTACAGTTGGCGGCTCTGTATGCTATGGACAACAGTCAAGCACAAGCACAGGCATTTTTCTAGGGAATATATTTTTTACATTTCCTGGAGAAAACAAATGTTAATAACGATAAATTAATTGAACTGCTTTAGTTTCAGGCTCCTGGTTAAAATCCTGTTGTCAAATTTAGTTTAATGCTGGCCTCTGCATCAGTGTAGTGCTTTAATCATGTGTCTCCATGTTCTTAATTTCTTTTACTGCAGCAAACTATGTATTAATTGTTACAATTTGGTGGCAGAATGAGTGGTGAACAGGTTGAATATGTTTACATTAGGGCCGACCTGGGAAAAATTGTGCATTCTGTGACAGATTTTTCAACTGCAATATGTGAGATCATGCGGAGTGATCCTCAAATATTGATTCTTCATATAATTAACATATCTGTTCACAGAAAATGGGTATATATCTTCAAGTACATACATATAGTATATGGAATTCACAAACACACATCCATCCACATATTATCCATATTACTGCTGGTCCAGGCCAACAGGGAAAAGACAAAGTGAATAAAAATGAATATTTATTTTATTATAAAATTATACTTCAAAGGATTGGGCCAATTGGACACTCTAAATTGCCCATAGGTGTGAATGTGAGAGTGAATGGTTGTTCGTCTCTGTGTGGCCCTGTGATGGACTGACGACCTGTCCAGGGTGTGACCCTGCCTCTGGCGCCCCAACCTCAGTGGAGGATAGAAGTGGTAGAAAATGAAGGAGAGACAGTGAATACTTCAAAATAACTCCTTTTGAAATTGTAAATATTTAGGGTATTGTGTACCTACCCATACTCTGGACCTGTTTGTTGGCCAATGTGTTCCTTAATTTAAAAAGATAAGATAGTTTGACAGATAAGGAGATCACGTGTTGCTTCATGACATGCAGTTTTTTGACGTACTAGGTCATTATGTTCCCAAAAAGGGGCCCTGTCAAAGAAAGATACTCTAGATAGTGGTTAATGTGTAACTGTGGAACGGGGTGAAAAATGAAAGGAAAACCCTACATTTAGACTTGGTGAGTTGTAGGGCCACCAGGTGCTGCCAAATGAGCTACAGTTTGCTAAACTATAGATTCTACAAGCTTCTGGAACATAGATTGTAAATTAGAAATGGACACAGCCTCCTAATTTAAAAAGTGAAGCCTAGAAATTAGAATGGAATTAGCAGTTAACCAACAGGGAGTTACTCTGCTGGCTGCAGAGACAACTTATCAGCAGAGTTTTGGAAGCTGACGTCACACAACCAAAGCCATTTTGGCAGGCAGCGATGCTGTTCAAATCCCTAGCCATCAACATTTAGAACTGACAATATATACTGTATGCCTGACAATATGTCTGACAAATATATACACTTTGTGCTCAGGACTTTATATTCCAGGAATGAGCATTATTCCTCCAAAGAAGTTTGCCAACTGCTTTAGCCCTACGTCAGCCGAGATTGGCTCCAGTTCCCCTGTAACTTTTGTGTGGAGCACAAAGCAGTAGAAAATGAATGAATGAAAAATCCACGTCCACATTTTATCATGATCTCGAGACATGAAAAAAATAGGTCTAGCACTAACGTGTCAGTCTAAAATCAAGTGTTGCTGTGTTTTTTTTTATTGTGATCTGGTGATTGTAAAGGCCACAGGAAATAATTCTTATAACTTTCAAACCACGTCAGTCAGTGACCACTCATGCACTGACTGGAGACACACTCCACACTCACCTGTGTCTCTTCATTTGTCTCCAGTCCCACTTCTATACTTCTAATCAAGATCAGAAAGGCTAAAAATGCCTGCTTTAAGCTTTAAGTCATCTTCAGTTGAGGTAAATTTACTTTCTTTTTTTTTCATGTTAGAGCTTGAGAAATCACAATTATGTTAGCAGGATGTGAGCAATGGCTTCAGGGTGGAGTGACTTTGTGTCATACTCATCCTCGTGTTAGTCACATACTCCACATAGTCCACACTGAAAGTGTTTCAGCTGTCATTTTCAGTCAACTGCCTCATACGTGTTTGACTGAACAGATGTGCTCTTCAGTTATGCTCTTCCACACAGGCCACTTAATGGCTCAGCTGCATTGGCTCCAGCTGTTTGCCAGTAAATGCAGCCCAAAGTGGATTTTTACACCAATTTTGTTCTTTTTAAAACATTGGTGACCTACAATCCAGTATAGTGCCTGCATACATGTACACAAAGATAAACATTTCTGTGCTGCACAAAGGTGTGAAAAATTAAATATCACAGAGGGTGGGTGGGTGGGGGGCATGTTTTTTTTTGAATGTCGGAAAGTCATTAATGGCAGTGCATATAGCATTATTTCTCAAAAGAATGAAAAATCTGAGTTATAAAGAAAAGTCTGATCATTTGTCTCTCTTTCATTTCCAAATGGCTTGCTTTTCACAACAGTGTTGGATTGCCAGTTTCTGAAATGGTTGCAAACCCCCTGATCTGATGTGTGTGCGTGTCAAGCAGATCTGTTTGCGTATACTTGCAGTTTGACAAGCTTGCATGTTAATTTTGGTAGGAAAACATGCTCATGGTGATGGATTCAACATGCAGGCCAGGCATTTAGCAGTTACATAGTTTGGTAACTAGAGAAAACACTCGTAGTGCACAAAAAGCCTCCACCATGACAGCTGTGTCCCTCAGTGTCAATACACTCACCTTTCATGCAAGGTTAGCAGTTTTAAAGCAATCCTGGATCTGGATTAGCATCAAAATAATAATCTCTTCCGTAGGCCAAAACCAACAACAGCAACTATTATTAAAATCTGTTGTTCACTTTTTTATGCTGCTCACAGACAATCTTGGCCAAAAAATAACCTCCTTTGCAGAGGAAATGAGCACTAAACATGTGAGGCACCTCACAGAAAAAATGTTAATTACTCATAGTACTGGGCAAATTGAATTGTTCATGTGATGATGGATAAATACAGCCTTATATTGAACTTATAAAGACATTCTCATCATTTTGTAGTTGTCAGTTTTTTATTAAGAAGAAACTGTTTGCATTGCCTAACTGGAGTGTGTACAGCAAAGTTAAGGTTTGTCCTTTGCCTTTCTGATTTTTTTTATTTAATTTAATTTTATTTTTTTTCCAAACATCCTCCTTTTGATCACTTTTGGCTTAAATTTGGCTGACTTTGGTCATTTCTCATTTCAGTAATTTTGAAAGACATTCCTGGAATTTATGAATTTGAAGTTTCTTTTGTACTAATTACTTCTGTTTTTTCCAGCCATCTGTGCATAGTCATCCTTTCTGGTACATCTCCCAACTCCTACTTCCCCTTTTTTTCTTGTTTTTTTTGTTCTTCCTTCAGTTGGTACAGTCCTGTTTGTTCAGCTATTTCTTTAGAACATAAAAAAAATCCTCCATCCATTAGATTGATTCTGTTTTTATACGACCTTTTTTAAGTGAGAGTCCTCTGATCGGGTTTTCTTGGTTTGTTCACCATTTGTTATTTATCAAGTGTTACCGAATTAATTAATTACCCCAACATGCGTAGTTTATTTACCCCAACATGCATATTAGACTATTAGACGGAAACGGTGTAGATCATAAATGAAATGCACTGAAGCCTGGATTAGCACAAGGATCTAGATCTAAGAGCTGATTGTAATGAAAATCATCGTGCTGTGTGACTTTTAAATTTCACACCTTTGTCAAATGGGTTCACACAATGCTGATTAAGTTGATCCACTCAACACAGCTCTTTCTCTGTTTCTCAGCATGGCATTGTTTTGTTTTGACATCACCTGGTGATGTACTGCATGAAGTGATGCGTTTTATGTCACAACTGATGGAGGGAAGGCTGACGCTTAACAGCTACACTAGTAAAGAGAGATGGTTCGATGGCAACGACCAGTTGGAATATTGACCTAGAGTCACCCTTTCAGAAACCTCTGCTGGCAATTCTGAGGAAGGGGCTAAAAGTTGATGTCATTGCCAGCTTCTTTGGCCGAAAACGTGGCAGAAGCACCCACTGAATGTTTCCTCCTCCAGTCTGTGTGTCACCAAGCTGCAGCACAGTGGTTGTCTTCCCCACAGCAGTGTCTCTGTCACTCATTGCAGAAGTTCATTTCATGACTGTGTTTACTTCTAGCAGGTTGTTTTTATGCTGTGGATTGCACATAATTCCACAGCGGAGTAAAAACTGGACTAAGTCTGAATTAGTCAAAACAGAGTTTTATAAAAGAGCAATAGAGCAAAAATGGGAGGCATGAAATATAGAACCAAAAATCTGCAGTAATATAAAAGAACTTGACAACAATAATAGGTGAATTTGTTACAAATGAAAGTTTATAAGTATATTAATATGCGAGTTTAAGGAAAAGGAATATTATTAATTATGTACGAGTAATATTAATAATAATATATGTCAATACTGAAATGGTAGGTTTTCAGTTAATATTTAAATTATCAAAATGATCAACAAAGGCAAGAGCGAATAAAGTCACCACCTTAAAATTTGTATTTTAATAAAAAAAAAAAAAAAAGGTCAACACTGAGCTGGTCTCAGAGTCTCAGGATTTCAGCTGGTTTTAGATTCTCAGTAGGCCGCTCCAGTGACTCAGAACACTAAAGCTAAATGCTGCTTCAGCAAGTTCTGCTCATGAGAACATCTCTGCACAGATTTGGTGTTTTCATCATGTTTTGGTTTGTTTCCCACCTAGTTTCCTTAGCATGCCCCAAGAGAGGAGGGGTGGTTGCAACAAAAAAGGGAAGTATAAAGTTCTTACTGGAACCAAAACCAATTCACAAGTAGGCAAAATGGCAAAGGTTCCGTTTTAGCTGCTTTAAGCTGCCATCTAAGTCTGGATAATTTTTCTAATAACTGTGGAGGGGCTTTATGTGAGAATGCAAACGTCCACAAAAATTGCTCCCATGTGTTTTCCAGAACTTGTTGTGCCAGCCTCCTCATCAAATTTCGGAATATTGGTATAGAGGTTAGCACTCTTGCCTTTGCAGCAAGAAGCCCCGGGTTGTAAGCTGGTTTTCTCTGGGTTCTCGGGCTTCCTCTCACAGTCCAAAAACATGTGTGGCCCTGGGGTGGACTGACAACCTGTCCAGAGTGTACCCCACCTTTTGTTCTATGTCGGCAGGGATTAGGCACCAGAGCCCCCTGCAGCCTTGATGTGGAGGATAAAGCGGTAAAAGATGAGTGTCCGAGTGAGTCTGTGTGAGGACAAAGCAAGAGCCAGCGAGAGTCCTGCCTCCTGCAGACTTGATCCAGCCTGGATCTGTTATTACCAAAATAGTGTGGTCTTGAAGATTTGGTTTTCTCTCTCTTGCCACTATCTACACACACACATGTTTGCACTTCTATCATAGACATAATGCATTCCCTAGCCCCTTACCCTAACCTTAACCAGCACAACTAGATGCCTAACCCTAACCCTAATCCTAACCTAAACCCAATTCTAACCCTAACCCTAAAAACCAGGTCTTAACCCTGAAAAAGCCCTTTTAAGGGATGAAAAAAAGTGAGGACCAGCCAAAATGTCCTCACTTTGTAGGGTTTATATAATTTTTGTTCTCACTCTGCAGCAAGTACAAGAACACACACACACACACATATATATATATATATATATGTGTGTGTGTGTGTCTGTGTATATAGACTCACAGACACACACACATTTTTGCATTTCTATCAAAGTGAGGACACTCATAGACATAATACATTCCCTAGTCCCTTACCCTAAGCTTAACCATCATAACTAGATGCCTAACCCTAACCCTAACCAATTCTAACCCTAAAACCAAGTCTTAACCCTGAAAAAGCCATTTTAAGGGGTGACAGAAAGTGAGGACCAGCCAAAATGTCCCCATTCTGTAGGGTTTATACAATTTTTGGTCCTCACTCGGCTTGAGACAATAGACTTTTTTTCTACAGTACTTAAGTGGGTTATGTTTTGTTTGTCTTGGACTTTGTGGTGTAGGCACAGGCAGATTAGAACTTACTGTCATACATACAATACATATTCAGGCAGTTCTTTTGGTTTTTGATTCTTAAGTCCTACTGAATGGTTTCAGGAGTAAAATAAACATCTGAAAATGTTAGTGGGCTCTTCTTGGTGTTTCTTTTTACTCACGCTGTGTGGTTCTTCTAAACTGGGCCCCAGGAATGCACTTTGATCCCTGTGCTGTGCTACAGGTTAATCTGATAATGGGTAGCACAAACATGCTGGTGAAATGTTCTTACAAACTGAGGTTTTGTAAGCATTTTTTTTCTTTTGACCCTGCTTCCCCTTATCCTCGGCTGACTGCTTTGGGGTCAAGACGTGTGAATGTGTGTGTGGGTTCCATCTGTGCTCCGCTCTTTACTGAAGAAAATGAATTGAATTTTCAGAATCAGGTACAGTTGCTCATGCCTGAATCATATACAACTGAAATCTGTTTCCAAAAAACTGCTTCACCTCCTGATTCTTTGTTTTTAAGCACAAAAGAGTGGTTTTGTGCTTAAAGTGGTGAGTGGTTTAGTTTTAATGCATTCAGCCATTTGTGCAATAATGTGTCTCATTTATGAGACACATTATGGCTGGAACTGGTAGTTCTGCAACTGGAGCTGCAGAAAACCCCCCCTCAAAAATCAACAATTTACCTTGGCCAACAAAGTGATTGTTTAAGTGCAGGACCATCCTTCTTTGATGTGACTGCTTCCTGCCACTCCTCCTGGAGTTGTCCAATGGGCTTGGCTCACTTCATGCCTTGTGTACATTATGGAACCAGAGCTCAATGACTTGATTATTGACTTAACTCTTCACATCAGTTGATGTCTCACTGCTGAGGCTGGTTCTGACGTAGAAGTTGTTGCTTACCATATTTTTCAACTTCAGACATTATATTCTGGATGGTAAGGTTCAGTTTTTAACAGTTTTTGTTTGTAGTCATCTTCTTTTTTGGCAATGTGCAGCATGCTGTGTGAATGGATCTTCCCTGGAGTGTTGCTATATGCTTGGTGTTAGACAGGGGAAGAGAGTATATTTGTATGTTACTTTAAATGTTATTGATATACTGTATTTTGTATTTACTACACTGTCCAGGATGAAAGTGCTGCAGTGCCTCCGCATGATGTCTTACTGACAAATGAGTTAATGATCTCGGTCTTTTTATATTATAAAACTAAGCATGAACCACACTATATGAGCACCAAAAAAGGTATGCACTGCATAATTATAAAAAAGGGAAATGTTTCAAGAGCTCATTCTTTTGTTTCCAACTTTTCCACTGGCAGGATTTCTTTTTATTCAAATCGATGTAGGTTAGTGCTGGCTGATAATGGCAAAAAGGTGTGAAAATGATGATAGATTTAAACAAATGAGTGAAAGTCAAAGAAACCACTTAATTGTGGTTTAAAACTTCATATAAGCAACTATACTATATGTGTTTAATCTCAAAGTGAGTTTGCAAAACTTATAAGAATTGACATAAATAATGTTAAACGCTTTAAAACAATAAAACTTCAATTATGATACAGTAATTATGTTTTTTTACTTACCTACTATAAGTTATTTTTTTAATCAACACCTATATTGGAATATTATGACTTTTTTGTTTGTTTTTTTGATAAAAAAAAAAGATAAATTACTCAAATGAAGAAAATAATGTGCTGAGTTTCTGGAAATAAAACTTTACAGTATTTGAAGACCAGAATTTTCTGGAAATATCTTGTCTGCACTGATTATTTGTAAAAAAAAAAAAAAAAAAAAAAAAAGTTCTTGCTTTTTAAACTGATCACAGGTAAAATGTTCACTGGAACAAAACATGAACGTTTGAAGCCTTGAACATTTCACAAACAGGTTTTTTTTTTTTGCAATTTTTCTCTAAATCCAGGCTGTTTTTGGGTGCTCTTTTTTCTCAGTTTGGCTTTCCGAGGAGTAGTCACTGGGCAGTCTAAACGTTCCCCTAACAGTTAATCTCTTAACACAAAAGGGTACATTGTTATGGCAGCTGCTTTGCTACGAAAATGCAAATCTGTTACTACTTGTTTTCTGAATTCTTCTTCTGCATCTTCTCTCACAGATTTCTTTAAGTTTAATCTCGTGTTGGTAGCTGCTTGTGGTGCTGATTTTGTGTTTTTTTTATATTTAACTTCAAAAAACAGGTAATGTACAAGGATTGAGGAATTGTTTTGAACATGGTCCAAAAGGGACAAGTAACTAAAATGTACTCCCCCCCCCCCCCCCCTTTTCTCCCACTATATCCCCCCACCACCCCACCACCCTCCCTGTCACATGTTCTTTTCACAGCATAGAAAAGTTTCTGGATTAGGGGAGAATTTACAAAACGGCGACGCCACTCTCTCTGCTACACTCACAAAACAACGCACAGGAGGCGAGAGGGGGGACCGAGATAGAGAGCACGACGCAACGGGGTGAAGACACTCGAGCAAACTTCCGCCACCAGAGAAGACTTCTGACTCTGATAACCATCCCTGAGAGAGAGAGCACGAGAGGGAGAGAGAGATTCAGCAGCAGAGAGGCAGTGGATCTTTGAAGACAAGGTCCTGAAGGATGGAAGAGAAACAGTTTTCTGGAATCCTGGTGAGTTTATCTTTTGTTTAGTGGACACACACATGCAGACGCATGCACACACACTTACTCATGTACAGTAAAGCAGTGACACACAAATATATAAACACGTAACGATGTCAAACATCAATGCATGTCTATGACTCCACCAGTGGGATGGAGCTCATCAGAGCCGCCACCAGTCGAGTCCCCTTTTACCCAGTTGGAGCACATGAGGCCAGGTGGCTTTTCTTTATTTTTCTCCCATGTTAGAGGGTTTCACAGACACTTTTCCAAACTTGTATCGATTATTAAAAAAAAACCAAAAAAAAAACACCGTACAACACATTTCAGAAGGTGAAGAAGGTTGTTTTTCTGAGACGTGATCACATGGGATTTGTTTTGACAGAGTTGTCCTCACCTGCTGTTCCTTTAGACGACACAGTGCATGAATCATCAACTAAACCTTGTCCCAAAACAATGTTCCAAAGTCTGTCTTTCACATTTAAAAAAAAAAAAACACACATTGAGACTTTCCACTCGTTCTGCCAATTCAGCTCATCTTTGCAGCTCTGGTAACAGTTAACAGGTTTTCAGTGTCTCGTTTGGCTGCAGATGTCAGGCCTCGGCTGTTACTGAGCTTTAAATAGATAGATTTGGCATCTTTCTCTCGCTCTCTCTCTCTATCTCACTTTATCTTTCTCACTCTCCCTTCACTTCGTCTTGACACAGTGATAAACACAAACTCACTTCTGACATTCTCGGTCATTTGAAGCTTTGCTTTCTTCCCCGATGACGTTTTTTTTTCTACAGGGCCTTTAAATGTCCATGTTTAAAATGCCTCCGTCTGAACTTGAAGGGCGGTTGTTATCAGTCTCGCTGCCTGCTCTCTCTCCTCTCACTCAACATTTGAAGGTGTCTGGAGAAAGGAAATTTGATTCTTCTCCACAGAATTGTATGTTCTTTTGTCATGATTGAGTTTTCACCTGTTTTAATGATGTTTGTTATGACAAACTTTGTGGCCATATCGTCCAGTCCTACTTTTAGTAATGAATTGTGTTACTACGTGCATTCATGAGGTGCTTGGAAATCACCATGATTTCTTACAAGTTAAAGTTCAGGTTTTTGGTCCTTTTTGTGCCCAAAGTGTTCTCTTATGATTGTTGTAAATGATTGCTTATTTCATTCGGCTCAAGGTTTCGCAGCAACTTGCCAAGACTGTCTCTTGTTTTTGGTCTCTTGCCAACAATCACTAACTCCTCATTCTAGTGCAGTAAACTTGATTTGGCGACAAATACAAATTTAAATAACTGCATGCACATCAGGCTTTTTATAGATGTTTTTATTTTTTATTTTACAAATTTTACATTTGTGCTTCCAAAGGTAATAAAGGCCAGATTTTGTTTTAAAGACACACACAACAAAGTCTTATCTTTGATGGTAAATGTGGTGCAGAGCAGATGGAGACTGTAGAACAACACCAACAGCGACCCAGGCACACTTACAACTTGCCCTTTGTGACTGGTCAGTTCTCATGGCTGAGTCTGTTGTCTCTGCCTGTGGTAAACAGTGATGTCAGCTGAGAGACATCAATAAAGAAGAGAGAGAGTAAAAAAGTGTGATAACAGTAGTTTATAGTGTGAAATAGCTGATTAATCAGTCAATAGCACCATAACCGTTCACTGCCTAAGGGAAAAAAAGAAATCACTCATGAAATGTTTGTGATAATAAGTCATGAGAGTACTGAAAATGCAATACTGAACATTGTTTTATCAATGATTACAGGTAGCAGCATTTATATGTGCAAAAATGATGTGCATTTCCGTGCTTTTCCAACGACTTGATCACTGCTTATATATTACCACAAGGTGGCAACAGCAGTAGGCCTTTGGTTGTTTGAGTGCATGTGTGTTTACAGAAGGAATTACGTTTACAGTGTTCTGTGAATGCAAGTTGTTGCTGTTACTCTAATAATTCCTGTAAATTTAAAGTTTGTCCACCTTAAAAAAACAAAACAAGACAATTATCATTCCTTGTTAATTGTCCACCAGTTCACATTTTGAGCTCAATATCTAACTGTAAGTCTAGGAACCCCTGTGTGAACAAGTATTGTATTAGTATGATATAATAATTATCTGACACAGCCATACGCTGCACTGCGAGTCCAAGCTGATTTCAAACTTGCATGCTCCAGGTCAGAGCTGGTGAGAGATTTGACACCAACATCCACTGATAAATGACAATTTTTGCATGGAAATGAAATACACTTTACATTAAAAAAATGCTCTTTTCTGTTGTGTTTTCTCAACACGATGCTACCTTGCTTTGTAGATCCCTGGCCTTTCTTTACAGTCTGGTTAAATTTATTTATGTTGGACCAGATGGCTGGTGGATGGATGCATCAATGTAAATCTTGTGACACACAAAGCGCTTGCTTCCTGTTAGTGCTTGGCTCGGCTGGTAACCTTCTGCTGGGACCCTTTCTGTCCAAACGTGGCTTCCTTGCTCATTCAGGACATTCAAAGGAAGCCCCTTCCCCTCAATCTTCCTGCGTTGTCTTTGACTGCCCTGGAAAGCCACCACTTCCACTGAGCGGATGAGCAGATGGCGCCCTGGCACAAGCTTGTACCAATAGCTGTCCCTTTGTTGTTACTCCATAGTTACTTCTTTTGCACTTGTTGTCTTTAAAATGTCTGATATGTGGATGTATGGATGGGGATGTAAGAGTAGAAGGCGGAGCTGGACCAAGGTTTTGCTCATTTGTCTGCTGAGCGCTGTATTCATGCGTCTGGCTGTGTAGACCGCTGCTGCCCCTCCATCACTGTTAAGGCCAAATGGAGGGACAAGGTCACTTAAAACTGGCGAGTCATCAAAGCTCAACACAAACAAAAGTTTTTCATCCACTGTTTGAAAGAGTGCTGAAATAAGATGTTAATTAACATTGGCAGTTGTTGTTGATGCTCTGTCTGCATTGAAAGTGCACTTTCCACACCTTAGTAGTAACATTACTACCATCACTAGAAGATGATGATTAGTTATTTTGATCTTAAGAGTCTATTTACATGTGGTGGTTCATAGCAGGTCACATTTGATGAAATATACAGCAGAGGAAAAGTAGAGAGTGACCGATTTTTTGCAGTTCTACAGTTTGACTGCTGATTTACATTTCAACAAAGAAATTCAGTACTAAATGAAGCTTGTTTTACACCACATTTTCATTTACAAAAGTAATGTTATGAGTAACCCGTAGCTTATTACTTTGATGTGTATTACCTTTTAAAGCAGTAATGTGTAATGTCTTCCTAAATAACTTGCCCAACACTGCTGCTCATCATTCATGACATTGTGGTGCAGACTTTGTTCATTTTGTTTTGTAATTAATAAATAATTAGCCACTTATGCACAGTGCAGCTCTGCAGGCTGAGGTGTCAAGATTAGTAAAGAAAGGAACAGAATTTGATTTTTTTTTTCCATTTTATAAATTAAATATTCCTTGATTACCTGCCCTCATACTGAAGCATAAATATTTTCTGTTGCCATCGGATCTGTGTTATAGTTGTTTTTTTTTTGTATTGATTAACCACAGAAGTGTGGTTTGCAAGGTTGAGACAGCTCCACAACCATGTGTACCCTCAGAGTGTGAAACCTTTATGTGTTTGTGAATGTGTGTGGGTAGATGTGAGAGAAGGTTTGTATGACTGTGTGTGTGCGTACACACGCTTGTTGCATTTCCCAGAGGTTGTGTAGCTCATGTGTGCTGTAAGCTGTGAAGTGGAAACTAAACACAAAGAAACTGTGGAACCCACAACCACAATCTCCCCAAGGTTATATACACACATGTGTCTGCACACATACACATGCATGGGCACACACACACACACACACACACACACACACAGAAACACAACAGATGCAGCAAATGTATAAACCTGAATCTGATTATTATGATTAAGAGGCACATTCTCCAAACTTTTTCCATTTTTTTATTTTAAATTATAAAACAATAAATGCACAATCTGGTATGAGGCTGTGAGTTTTGCTATAAAAATGTGCAGCAGCAGATTTTGGACAATGGATGTGAACCTAGATAGAGCGCGAGTAAGAGCTGTGAGGGTGGGTGGCTGGGCGAAGAGTCCGACATGATTTCTGTTTGTGACTTCACCCTCTGACTGACTGCAATGAATGAAAAGGAAGGGGGGAAAAAAAACAAGTGGCAGTTGGAGGGCAGAGGCATTGCCCACTGTCAGCTCAACGGCAGCCACTGTGGTGAACGTATAATTGAAGGGCAAGGGCAACAAATGCCAAACACGTCCACTGCTGGGCACTGTTTAAAAGGTAACCCACCACTGACCAGCCCTCTGTGTATGCACACAAACACACACATATACACAACAAGAAGGAGGGGAAAAAAGGAGCCCATTGTGATTTTGGGCCTTTTTAAATTTCATTTGGAAAAACCACTCAGGCTGAAAATGTAGTTTTTCTGATTTTCTTCCTCTCCCCTTCTTTTTCTGGTTTAATGGGCCTCCCTCCCTCCAGTTCCACAAGAAAGGACAGACGAATTGTCCTCCCTTGTCCTGCGAAGTCGGTGAAATTATGGACAGGGCTCTGACATTGTGACCGACAACGGCGCTCTTAAATCTCCCCCAGTTGTTCTTTTAGTATTATTATAATTTTCAACAGTTTCCAACTCTTTGTAAAAGGCCCTTTCAGAACCATATTTAGGTAATTTGTTGCGCTTGAACCCAACCTGCTCCCTGGCTCTGTTTGTGTATGTGAGTTTTGAAAGGCAGCTATAGGCCTAGGATGAGGGGGGTTTGCTTTTTCTCAGTGAAAGATTTCTCCTGCTCACACAAAAGCACACACCTCCCCTGTGTTATTTATCATTTTTCCTACCCTCACTGTTTCCTCTGCTCTTTAACATTTCAACATTTCTTGTTTCATATTTGTGATTAAAATACTGGCATTTAAACCTGTATGTGAGGCTCCATGTTGACTTGGGTTGACTGGATGGCAGCGAATGTCTGTTACATTCAAACCACTGTCAAATAAGTTCCCATAATGCTGATTAGGTCTGTTGGGTCTAACGTCTCTGTCTTTTTCTCAGTATTGGGGCGTTTAGATTTTGTGTTGCCTGGCAACATTCCCATGCTGTTCACAGGAAATGATTCTTTGTACATCAAATCAGATCGAGGCAACAGCAGTATTGCGTTAGTAAAGTGTGATGACTATACAGGTTGAAGTATGACTGGAAACACTGAAAACACAAAGGAGCTATTTATTGTTAGTCCTCGCAGCTTGATAGTGAATCATCTACAATGCTGTGTGTGGATGCACATTTGCCACATTAACCCCAGTATTGTTGATTCCAGTAATGTCCTGTTACATCACACAAGTTATAGTATATCATTTTTTTTAGATACACCTGCTTCTGTTTGTGTTTGTTCAACCGCTTTTTGCTGTTTTGTTCACATGCTGTTAATTTGTAGTGAAAGTAATTTTCTGTATTTTCATCCTGTTTATATTTGGTTAATTTAGGTTAAAACTAAATATCACTTGTACCGTAACACTTGAAAGGAGGATGAGTTTACATCAAAACGTAGTTTAAGGCTTAGTCTAAGGTTTGTATAGGTGATTATACACCTATAAAAAACATACTTATTCTGCTAATGAACTTAAAAAAGTACAAATTGCTTTTGTTTGCTAATAATGATAATTATTATTATTATTATTATTATAAACCTTAGTATCATGATACTTCATGTGCATTATATGAATTCAAACAGACAGCTGTGACAGATTAGATATAGACTTTGCATTTTGATAATAAAAAAAAAAAAATGGTTTCAGATTAATTTTGTTTTTTTCTGTCCAGAAATGTGACTCCATTGTATTCACTCTTGAAATTTGTAAAAAGGGTCCAGGGTCAATGAGTGTCCCCACTGCAAATTATACAGAAAAACAACCCGAGCTCCTTTCACGCATGACACTGCCACCTCACACCAGAAATATTCATTTAAAAGGGTCTTTTACTCTTGAACATCCTGGTCCCAGTTGAACCAGAGAGGAGAGAACCATTCACCACACTGTGGTGTCTGACCTGAATGAACACTAACTATTAATAAAGGGTAGGAAAAAATGCTCAATGGACCATTTAATCTGGGTCATTGCATGATCTTTAATCTTTAGTTTTCATGGCAATGCAAAAATGTTGAATGGTATTTTTTTTGACAAAAGAAACCCCATCATTTTCAGTCTGCTTCAAAATGACCCTTCAGAGTTGTGCCTGAAATACTGCATGTAAATACATAGATGGACAGAAAAGCTGATTCTGTTGACTTTTATGTCACTTTATTTGCATTAGGGTAAGGCAATAGAACAGTTATATAATTGTTGATAAAAACGTAACAGATGTTGAATGTTCAAACCAAAATTAAATGGTTTATTGAGGAGCAAGAGTCAATCTTCAAATATCTGACATTGAGTATATGTAACAGTAATTATATGAATTGATTTGAGGATTTTAATGCTAACTTTTTGGCCACATCATGCTCTGTGTTCTCGTACTTGTCAGGTATAGGCAAGTTTCTTATGCAATTTAGGTGTTTAGTGTGTTCACGTGGGCATCATGTTTACATCATTGCTGATCAGAGCTGGAGACGATAACAGCCTGCGTCTACTGCAGAGACATTGGACAGAGTCATTGGACATTCATTCACGTCTGCAATGGATGCCAGGTGAGGTTAAGCGGAAACATTTGTACTTTGTTGCGTCTCTTAACCAAATGATGAAGATATATTTCATCACACCTTCTGTCTCTGTTTTTCACTCCGTCTCTTGTCACATTTCAATCAGTGACTTCTGCCATGTGAGGTCAACTTCAGTCACATGTTCCTCACTTTCATCCCCAGCAATGGTCCCATATGTTTGTCAAAATGTGTATATGTGCTTTTTCCGGCCCGATTTGTTCCCATGCCTTCTCTCCGATGAGCCCACATTCTCCCCGAGGGTCCGAGCCAAAGCCTCACGCTATTTATACAGACAGAACAGCTGGGGCCCTCCCAGCCAGAGCAGTGAGGGATGAGGGTCGGGGGATGGGAAGAGAATTTACCCTGTAAACTTCAGGTTAAACCAAGTATTGGAAATCTGTCTTTGCTCTCTCTTTTTAAAAAATCCTTTGTCTTCCTCTTCGTCATGTGTCTGTCTCTCCTGGGTGTCCAGTGTGTCCCGGTGAGTTCCGAAGCACCTCAGGTCAGCCACACTGCCTGGGCACCATCACTCACTCATTTGAATCTCATTTCCTTTTGAATCCTTTCTTTCTCTCTTTTTCATTTATGTTTCTTTTTTATTCTCTCTGCTGCCTCCTGTTTTTTTATGTTTCTTTTTTATTCTCTCTGCTGCCTCCTGTTTTTCCTTTCTGGACCCCCCCCCCCCCACTTCCAATGAAAGAGCTGGACTGTTTTGGACTGAGCAAGACAGGGTGATTTTCCCTCCAACTGCACTTGAACACATTTTGCTTCTTTGTTGTGTCTGACAAAGCCGACCTGCTGTTGCAAAACTGAGCTTTTTGTGTTTCTTTCCTTTTCTTCTGCTCTATGGCTCCTGCGGTGCGTGTCCTGTTGTGAACCATCAACTCTCGTCACTGCTCTTCCCTTCACTTTTTCCATCCTGTCTTTCCTTTCACTTTTCTGATAACGTCTCTTCCTACCTCCTTGCTCAGCTTCACCTCATATGATCCACTCGGGAGGGAAGAAAAAGTGAGTCTTATCAATGCCTCTTTCCCGTAGGCATGCTGAGCTGACAAGAGGTGAAGCTGTATTAACCTAAGGAAGGGACAGATATTTGCCTTTCTGTGTCAGATGAGGTTGATCCATGGATACTGAAAAACAAGTCACACTGAAGCAGTCAGCTTTACATAGCTCTAATATTCTACATTGTTATATACTAGGCAGTGCTGTATATAAACAAATGTCTGTTAGATTCAAACCATTGTTAAATCTCATGTTGCCCAGCAACATTCCCACACTACACAGAAAGTAATTTGTTTTATGTCGAGACAGATGGAGGCAACAGCAGCATTGCACTGGAAAAGCGAGAAGACTGGAAACAGTTTGTAATGAAAATACAGAGAAGCAGTGAATTCTGAGGCTCAGATGATCCCAGTCATTCACCATTTTAATGGGATAATTGCATTGGTGCAATGTGCTGCCACTGTATACACACTAGTGCTCCCTCAGACAGATCTGACAGTATAGCTTGTTTGCCAGTGTTTCTGTTCATGCAGACCAAACAGAGTTTTGTCACTGGAGAGTTTTAAAACACACACTCCAATTAAAACACAATTTCTTGTGCCAACTAAAAAAAAGTATGCTTTAATAATTGAGAGATTTAAAATAAATAACTCTAGCTGCATCACAAATTAAAATTATACTTTTTTTGGGGGGATAATGTGAATTAGGTTTTCAATTTTTTTTTTTTTTTAAATTTACAGAGTCTGACCTGATAAAACTCTGAGACTCTCAGAAACTCTCAGAACATGCCAGTTTGCTGTCAGAACACACCAAGTGTGGATACCTTTCTTTCATATTTGTACTTCCTTTCCCCTCCACCGTGTATTTCACTCCAGTCGAAATTATCTATTGAATTCATCGATGTGATGATAAACATTGTGTGTAATAGATCTGAACTTCTGACATTTAGTGCTCTAAAGGTTAGAGAATCCCCGCAAATAAAAAACTCTCCTTGAAAACATGAAAACTTAACAATGGTCCATCATTTATAATGTATGTCCAGGTCCTGGATAGGACGGCGTCTGGGGTCCAGATCCACTGGCCCACTATTTAGTGACCTCTGTGATACCATATTCAGAATAGAGTGCTACAAACAAAAGCTTTGATGTTGTCTTTTTTTCTTGGAAATGGTTTTATTTGCACACTTGTAGGTCATCCATTTATTATCTTTGTGTTGCTTTGTTTGCTGTCCTCTGCTTTGGACTTTGCATGTTTTGTCTTACGTCTGACTTTACTTGTTGCATTGGTGGCTTTATGTGTGTGTGTGTGTGTGTGTGCAATAAATTTGCACTTGCTAACTTTACCACATTCTTACCCCTTATCACACAGTTTCAACTATTTTGAGAGAATATGTATGCTGGTACTTTTGTACTGTACTGACAGCATTATAAAACCAGCACCTACAGGCCTAAAGTGGAAAACCTCATGGTCTTATTTAACTCTACATGTATAAGCTTCACCTTTGGACTGGTGGAGAGCAAACACAGTCTATCTGCAGCCTGTGTAAACAACACTGTTCACATTTCAGATATTTTGTAACGTTCCACTAAATATTAATTGTGTTTCACTGACCTTTCCATGGACCAGAAAACTGTCTCAGTCAACAAGGGAAAGGCATGGGATAGATATGTATGCAGTGATATTTGAATGTATTTGTCCTCACAGATATGAGTGCTTTGAAAAAGAGAGACAAACAGAGCAAAAAAGATAAAACGAAAATAATTCAAATGAAAATGGATTACTTTCTTCTTCTTCCGTCTGGTGTCTTCACATCTGTTTTTGCATCTTCACACCATTTCCCAAATGCCTCCAAGGCCCAAAAGACAACTGAATATTTTCTCCTTCACACTTGTATATGCATATATACAGTATATATTCTGAATACTTTACTTTAAAGCCCTAAGTTTGAAGGGGGTACAAACCTGTTACTAGAGTTCAAAATACCTTCATATACTGTATAGTGTTACTTAATGACATGTGGTGCTACTGCTAAGTAAAAGTAGTTACACAAGACTCGATGTTCCATGGCCTTTTCCTGCTTTGCACAACAAATCAAACAAATTACACTGACAGTTAACAAATTTCATTGTGTTTGTCTGCTTTGAAGCTCTACTGAGTTAGAATGGTTATCAATAGAATTTTATCAATACCAATACTGACACTGATATCAGTGCTCCTACTGATACTTTTTATAAGTTTGTGCTGTGGATGCTTGAATACTGAGTGGAAAGGGTCTGCTGTCTAAATCAATGGACTCTACTGTAGTGATTGACTTAAATCTTTTACAATAAACTTAGTGGCAATCCTGTGACACCGGCTGGAATGTTCTGATATCTACCTGCTCCACAGCAAAGTAAGAATATCCCATTATTAGTGACTCTCCTCACTGAGTGTCTTTCTGCTCTGGTTCATTGGTGTGTCGTCTTTGTTTGTTCTCAAGCATCTGTTTTGTCATTTTACACCTCAAATCAGAGTAATGTAATGTCAATTTCCTTCTGTATGCAAAGGCAAAAACGCTTTACAGCTTGGATTGGGTATTATTTGTTTCCCCCCCCCCCAATACTGTTTCTAAACCGATATATTTTAAGTATAACACACATCAACAGTATTTAAGAATGACTTTCTTTATTTCAAAGGCACATGTGAACTTCAAATTGGAAAACGTACTTTACCAAACCCATTAAAGAACTATGCATTCATGCAACAAAATCATGTGATAAGTCAAAGCAAAATGAAATACAACAATTTTATCGTAAGTAACATATTTGTGTTGGAACAAAGTTCATACTTGAGCAATCCTTTTCAATATGAACTGTCAACTCACTCTGAACAAATCTAGCCTGTCCCTGAAAACGTATGAAGAAAGCCTGCAGACACAAATGACTCCAGAACTTAGTAAACCACTTCACCCAGTGCAAACACGGGTGGAGCTCTCCGGATCAGAATGTATGAACAGTGACAGCCTCTAGTGTTGGGAACATCAACAGGCATCCGTCCCATTGAATATGCAGTGAAAAAAACATGTGCACATTGTCATTCTGGCTATTTTGCCACCAAAGCAGACACATAAAAAGAAGCAAATGAGATTTTTAACAAGATGGTGTTATTGTCAGCAGTATCATCTGTTCTTCTCTAATTAGACTTAAATGACCCAACATAATAAGGCAATTAGTTAACGAAACCAATCCATCCCCCTGCACAAACAGTCTGCAGTAGCCACAACTAATTACTTCTAGATCCGTTAGTCACTGCCAAATTCATACTGAGTTTTTACTGATTGTGTCCACACACTTAATACTTCAGAGTGCCTCCAGTGAGTGTGTGTGCACTCTTTCATGTGCATGGACTTTTGACCGAATCTGAGGCCAACAGACCCCCCCACCCCCGAGGCAGAGCCAGTAACAAGAGGCCGAATCCCTGTAGAGGAACTAATGGATAGCAAAGTTTAACTGTCAAACACACGCACACTGACAGGTTTACACAGCTAGCCTTGTTAGGACATTGCACTGACTTCCATTAATTTATTTATCTGAAATGTTTTCAGATTAATGAAAGGGTGCATGTGTGATGCACCTCTTGTTTCCTGGCATCTGCCTGCTGGGCCCCACCTGGAGTGGGAGTTTGACAGAACAGAGCAGAGTAGTGTTTGGTCATGCTGCAGCAATATTTAGTGAAAAAAGTTAGTCACATAATTTATTACATAATTTCAAAAATATACCCCATAAATCAACATTCACTCCTGGAACAAATGTCTCTGTAATGCAGGCTGTAATGCATTGAAAGAGGGACTAAAGTAAACGATATAAAATAGTAACCAACTGAACACTGTCACTGTTTTATTATTATTATTATTTTTGTTATGAGTCATTCTGTTCCCAATGCATTTGTGTTCCAATGCATTTGTGAAGTCACAATTCATAAGCTGGAAGGGAAGGAGGGGAAAGAAATACTCGGAAGACCAACCACTGGCAGTGGTAATTGTATGATTTATCTTTTTTTAATTGATTCACTCAAATTAAAAACTTCATGTACAAGTACACCAATTTTAGCATAAAAGAGGCCATAGCTACACTTCCCCCTAGGCTATCCACCAATGTAGTATAGAGTAGCATCATTGTGAGTAGAGTAGGTAGATACTAAATGACTTACCAAACATTTACCGAAATAACACTGAGAAAAATGTGCTTCTATAACATACATGTTATAGAAGCACATTGGTGAGTTGTAACCACTTTGGTGATAATCAACGGCTGTAAAGAAGGAATACAAAATCCCCGCCGTCTTGTTGCAGTACCTCTTGAACAATAATTTGTCTGTTCTCACTTTGTCAACTTGTGCGGCTGTTTGTTGAGAGCACTTGTTTTCATTGCCCTTAGTGCTTCCTCTGAGCACACTGAATGGGGCGGGTATATGGTAATGATCCCTTTATTGGATCCCCTGTGAGATCCTAATCCTCTGAATTGATAGACAAATGAATAGGATCCTGTCTGCATAGCTCATCTTGTGTTGAACATAACTGAAGGGCCTCTACTCAAGCAGCAGCGGTCATTGTTCCTGGCTATCAAACACCCATTAGGCTGGGCGCCAATTGCTTGTCAACTTTTGACACGACTCGCTCCACATCCTGTCAGAGTCGACACTGACTGACATAGTAAAAGGCAGCGTCTAGTTCTGCTGCATGAGTGGTGTTTTTATTGATCTCTCAATTATGCACCCCTGTTGTGGATGCACTAACTTTTTCTATTGTGCACCCACTTCCTCACTTTCTCCCTGCTCTTTTTGTTGTGGATAGCCATTAGCCATATGGTGGCAAATAGGCGCAAACAATGTGTGCAACAAAACAGAGGCTTAGGAGGGAAGCGCTTGAATTTGAAAAGGCGTAACTCTGTGAACATGTCGTGGATGAGGCAAAAGAGGAGGCTTTGGCTTGGATGGCCTTTCTGTGTGACACGGCAAGAGGGTTGTATGTGTGTGTGTGTTGGGGAGGTATTGGCAATGTCAGGATGTAGAGACGGACGAGGATTTGGAAGAGTCAAGTGCCGTTGAAAGGAAAGTTGTTGGTGGTCTGCAGAGTTGCGGCAGCTGCCTCTGAAAACAAACGGAAGAAATAAGAGAGACAGAGAGGTGTGTGTGTGTTGCAGGGGAGTCCAGTGGAAGGCGTGTGGGTTCCTCACTTGTGGGCTCCTCACTTTAATCTGTGGGGAAATAGTTAGGGAAGAGAGAAAGAGAGAGAGTTTGGCTGTAGCCCATCGGCGCTCCAGAACCCCCCCCCCCCCCCCCCC